>OZ038391.1:24459452-24784452 GCA_964036045.1 Eutreptiella sp. 'Long Island Sound 2002'
TTCTACCACCCGGCCTCAGTCCTTCTCCGATGCATCAGTCGCCATGAGGATATTGTCTCTAAATTGACACAAGGCAATAGTCCATTCACCACCCAGTAGGGGGTATCTAGACTCTAAAATTATGAGCTGGCCCAGGCCACCAGTCATGTTTCGGTTCCTATACGCCCCCCAAACGCAATGGAGGTCCGCACTTTGTGAACTAAATGGGCCCCCCATTGGGATACAACCTTGAAGTACCCAAACAGAAACACACACACACACACACATCCCAAACCCTGTGCATGGGAGGCCTCAAGCCGGTCGTCCTGAGGGGCCCTTCTGACCCCACAAATGAGTGCTACATCTTTCAGCCATACCCAGCAGGTAGCCACCCTCCGGGTGGGGGTTGTCAAGGTTACTGCCGGCTGTTGCTAGGTCTAGCAGCACTACTTGGCCACGTACAAACCACAAAGGGCGGGGGCGCAGTAGTGCTGGCCCCGAGCCACTACGCCCGCCAGCTCAAACCCCTTCACCCGTTTGCACCCTCCGTGCAAGAGTTAGCGGCGTGGTATTGCCCCATAGTGGCTCATTAGGGCATGCCCAGTCACCATAGTGCATGGCCCAATAAGCCACAACACTGCCGCAACACTGATCATGCCCCTCGGAAGTGTCGCCTACACCAGCTCACACAGCGACATCCACAGCCGATCCATGAAGCCATCACCCCCGGCTACCATCACCTAACAAACCTCTATCGCCCTGATGGTGGTTGGTGCTCAATCCAACTGCTCCAAAACCACCCCAAAATATGTGATTCGTTCCTTGCCCACGATGGACAACCTCGACCCAAATTGCAAGTTCCCCCCAGCCGTCAGCGGGCACCCAAGGACTAGCCCCCATACTACGCGAGGCTCTTCCGCTCGCAAGCGGTAGTCAGCCACAGCTCTGTGCCTGTCTTGGGTATCTACCGTCAGTTGGTTCACCCAGTTGATTCACACAGTGTGCGCTGAGGGCGTTATTGCCTGAAGGTCTCCGTTGTGATGCCATGCCCCTGGGAGAGTGGGGCATGGAATCTGAACCCGAGGACTAGCCTTGGCCCTGAGTGTGGCTGCCGTTCGCATGGGGCCCTTCCTGCCTTCCTTGCGACCTGTTGTGTTGCCACTGGTCCTAGTGGCACGCAGTCCAAGTGGGCCCCAGGCACCCTTTGTCAGTTGACCTCCTGTTGGGGCTTCGGATTGTGCTGGCCATCGTGCACTATGGGCTTGCCCATCCCTTGAGCAGGATGGTGCAGGTGGTTGCGCCGAGACCCGGCAATCGTTTAGCAGATGAAGTGGAGACCCGTCCCGTCCGGATGGATCAGGTCCGTGTCGGCGGGTGTTGTGATGGTGGGTGCTGCCACCGTTGCTGTCCACTGCTCCGGGGGTCCGGGTTGGCGGAGTGTTCGCCTGAGGATTTCCCTGGATGAATGCGTCCACACAGATGTGGTCCTCCGTGATCCGGTGTGAAGGGGTGGTGATGATGGTGATGGCTCTGTGGAATTTGGGCGTGTTGCCTGGCGCACAGGCGGTGCATCACGTCTCCCCTTTTGGTATCCCTGAGGCATGTACATCGGCCCCAATGATGCGTCTGAGTCGGCCTGGAGGGCACCCGAGGCTCGTGGAGAAACTGGGTTTTGGACATGTTTGGTGAGGTGTGAGATTGGTTGGGGCACCGTAGGGCGGTGGTGAGTCATAGCACCGGTCCACATGGGTAAACCTGACCTGTGACCTCGTGGACAGCAGCTCGTCGGGCCAACAATCAAGGCAATCAAAACAAGACAACCAGGACGTCATTGGAGGCGAGGGGCCTTTTAAAAAAATATACACTCAGAAAGACACACACACAGAGACATACGCACGATTGCACACAATCGCAAACGAACACACACACACACACACACACACACACACACACATACAAACGATCAACACGACAAGCAGGGCACAGGCCAAGGCAGCCTGAGTGTACTACGTCTCGTCAGGTGCAGTGTCAAAACAAAGACATGTTCAGACACGGCACTGGGCACCTTTCTGCGACAAGCAAAACGTGACGGTCAGTAGCTCTAGCCATTGCCACTTGATGCAGCGCCTGATGAGCGCAGGCAACAACATGTCCCTGCCCCAGAACCCCCAATTGGGTCAGAATGCCCCCCTGCCCGTCACCTCCCGGACCAGAGACCCTGGACGAACGATGAAGTGCAGTAGCCCACTCGTGGGTCGGCTTTTGGTGAGGGCCATCCATCCCTTAGCCCACATCAAACCCTGGTATCGAAGTCATGGGGTTTGACTTGCACAGATCAGCCCGTCACCGGCTGGACACACACGATCAGCACGACAAAACAGGCCGCAGAACGGCCTGAGTGCACAACTCTCGTCAGGTGCAGCGTCACAACAACGCAGTGTCAAAACGCGGCACTGGGCGCCTTTCTGGATGAAGAAGGAACACAGAGGGTCAGTAGCTCCCGAGTGCGCCCGCTGACACACACACACACACACAGACACACACACACACACATACAGTACACGAGGCAGGGAGAGCTCGTGGGGTTGGACAGCGGTCAGCGGGAGGATAATCAGCAGAGCGCCTGGAATGACGGTGTCCTTAAGTTGTGCAGGACGGGCACGGTCCAGGTCTCATATCCAGAGAAAAGCTCTGATCAGCCTCCGAATGGCATTGTTGTCCCCATCGAACATCAGGGGACGACCACAGGTGTGTGTGTGAGGCGGGGGATGTATCTGCCAAACACACGCCCCCCGGCCCACGTCCGATGGGGGACCGGTGCGTGTTCGTGGTCATGACCGTTGAGGAGGTGGCGTGGGTGTCCGGCGCACGTCCGTTGTTCAGACGCGGGCCTGCCCACGCCTTTGAACGCGGCAAACCTTCGGCGGAGCAACGGCTGTGCGCCACCGCGCGGGACCTGCACGAACGGAGTGGCCACGCCGTTGCGGAGGTCCAAGGGCCCGGGGGCCGACAAGTGCACGGCGCTTTGCCACTGCCCCGCGGCCCCGGGCCATCGGACCCGTGCACAGTAGGGGCAGGCCCAAGCCCCACCCCCACCACCGCACAGACCGGCCCCCCGGAGCCCTGCGCTTCAGGGGCTCTCAGCTACCGCCCACACAGCCCCCCCCCCCCCCCCGCCCGGCCCCGCCGCTTCCCAAGGCCCTCCGTCACCCTCTTCGGCTCTGCGCTTCAACGCAAAGGCCCATCGATTGCGTCGCGTTGGGGCCTAAGACACAACGTGACCGAGGGTGGGGGGGGGGGGGCAGGGGAATGGCAGACCGCTGCACAGGGGGGGCTGGGCCCAGAGTTGGGCTTAAGGGGGGGGGGGGGTATTGGGGGGGTCATAGAGCCCAAAGTCCAAAAGTTTGTGCACCAAAAACAGCCCCAATCAATATTTCCGTTTGTAAAGTTTCATGTTTTCCCTCGATGACCTCCGGGTCCGAGGAGGGAGGGGGTGTTAGACCCCCGCCCCCCTGCAGGAGACGCTGAGTTGTTCAGCAAAAGTCTGGGCAGCCCCCCCACCCCCCCCACGTGCCCGGCGCACTCCACATCACAACGGCCGCGGCGAAGGATCCGACGCCATCATTCGACGCCCGCCGTCCGCGACGACTTTGACCGTCCGTTCCGGTCCACCAAGCGCCAAAACTATGTGAGCCTCAGGCCACGCGCAGGGCCCGCAGCCTCCGACCCCCGAGGGCCACCCCCACACCCTCAGCCCCGCGGGTCACCCCCTGAGAGGCCCCCCCTGTCCAATGCCCAGCCCCCGGCCACCCTCCCTGTGCCCTATGCCAATGCGGCGGCCCTCAACGTGGCGGAACGGTGCCGGGGGGCGTATGCACAGGCCGCGGGTGTTGGGGGGGGGGGGGGCGGTCTGCATCGCCCATTCCAGTCCACTGGCCCCCGGGCGTTGTGGGGGGGGGGGGGTCCAATAGGTTTGAGTGCCTTGGTGCACGCGCTGAATGTCGCGTGATTAGATTACATATCAGCGACGCGCGCACAGTGCACACAAATACTTGTATTTCCACATGATGTCTGTTTTACAATGTGATTTGACTACATCAAAGCTTCATCAATGATTCACCGTGTTCTGCTGAACGGTCAGGGTAAAGAAATGGACACCAAGAACATGTAGTCTAATTACAAAACAGGTATCCCAGTGCCTTTTGTGCCTATCAGCAGCGACGCCGACGCCGTTCAGTGTTGATCCAGTGGCGGTGTTGCAGCTACACGGCGGATGAAGATCCTGTTGGATATGTGCCGTGCGGCGCCACAAAACTGAGTATTGTGCACTGCCGCTTTGCAGTCCTATGCGGCGCCGCCGAAGTAGTGCAGTGCCGCGCCGCCCTTCACCTTCGACACTAGGACCTTCAACATCAAGCAGCGACGCCCTTGAGGCCGTGCTTTGTGCTGTTGGTAGAGGGTGTGCTTTGCATTTGAGGACCAGTTTCTGCTGCAGGTTGTAACTTTTGCCGGCGCTCATATGTCACGCCAAAATGGCTGGTGATGGTGAAACTGTACGAGAGAGATGCGAACGCTATCGTGATGAGAGAGACCGATCGTGGCGCCGAAATGAGGCCCTTGAAGAAGAGCTTCGAGACAGGTGTAAAGACATTGATAGGCTGCGGCACGAACGAAATTGTGCGGAGGAGCACTTGACAGCGCTGCAGAGATTGGTGAAAACTGGAAAGCCTCCAAGGTTGACTGACGAACGTCGCAAGACTCATAGAGGACGGCGCCACAGCAGGCGCCATGGTACCACGAGCCATCGCGCCAGATCGGCGCCAGTAACGAAGGTGAAGTGACATGATTGCCCCCTCTTTTATCTCTGTTGTCAACATAACGTCTGCCTGGGCATGAGAGCGACTTGCGAATGCTGACGAAAGCGCTGCGAGCAATGGATGCCGAAAAGTTTGGAGTGAAGGGCTGCTGTGGAGCCGTGGCGTTTTAGGAGCGCACGATGAGCCCGCTAGTCATGAGCGAGTCGCCGGCCAGTGAGAGCCTCTCGCCGGAGTTGTATGAGCCTAGTGGTGCCTCTGACAAGGCTTTTCAGGGCGCTTGAGCGCTAGCCATGAGCGACTTGTACTGCCAGTGCCTGAGAGCCGTGCACTCCCAGCGATAAGGGACAACCGAAGAATTACCAGAACTAACATGTGACCTCTGCCCTGACACTCACAGCCAGGGCCAGCGCGCTCTTTGGCGAACCCTTTCTCTGTTCCTCCCAAGGAACACCCTTGTCAAGTTTTCGTTGGTGTATAGGATGCCGGTTGTTTTGGTTGTGGCCCAGTTTGGGCAGCGCTGTTTGTGCTATTTTGGTGGCGAATGACAGCTCCAATGTGCTGAATGTAAATTTTCGAGTTTGCACAGAGGTGTTTTTTCACCTCAGCAATGCTTCAAAAGGCACTACCTATATGTATACACTGTGCGATAACCTTTTGTTTTCGCTAACAGCATTGTTTTCTACTACTTTGGGACAGTCGCCTTCGCAACCTGCGCAGCCTGCAGTGCCACTGCTGTATTGGTTTTATGTTGGTGAGTACTGAGCACACCGTATGAACATTGATTATGTTTACACATTTTTCTTTGTGCTAAGTGTGCCAGGGATTTGTCACATGAGTTTTTTTTTCTAATTACTGCAGCACAGACTTTCGCAACTGCATTGGTTTTGAGAAACTTGCAGGGTTTTCCCCTTAGGTTGGGAAACTTTTGTAGGGTCTTTCAAACGTGTGGTTTTGTAGATACGGGAAGGTTTCTAAAACTGCCTTGCAGTTTGGGATTGCCCCTAGGAACAAGTCTGTGAGGGGAGTGTTTACAACACCCCCTGCAATGCATTTAGAGGAATGGGGTTTTTAATGGCCTAAAGCAGTTAAGGCTTTTCCCCAACCCTTCCTTTATTTTTCCCACACTTTCTGAGTGTCTATTTTTTTAGGCATGTTCAGATAAGAATACACCAGTGCCGTGGGCACTCACACCTATATATTCTTTTCTAAGCCCAAGCAAGGGTGTTGGTGCCTCTTGAGGCTCTGAGACCCATGCTTGAGCTTGTGAGGGGAGTGCAATAGGTTTGAGTGCCTTGGTGCACGCGCTGAATGTCGTGTGATTAGATTACAGATCAGTGACACGCGCACAGTGCACACAAATACACAAACTGTGAAAGGCTTTGTTTTTGTAGGTAAAATCTAATGATTTCAATGTATGTCAACATTGTACATTATAAGGCATCGATACTGTGTATTTCCACATGATGTCTGTTTTAAAATGTGATTTGACTACATCAAAGCTTCATCAATAATTCACGTTGTTCTGCTGATCGGTCAGGGTAAAGAAATGGACACCAAGAACATGTAATCTAATTACAGGGGGGGGGGGGGGGGATGGTCTGCATCGCCCGTTCCAATCCACTGGGCCCCCGGGCGTTGTGGGGGAGGGGGGGGGTATGGTCTGCATCGCCCGTTCCAATCCACTGGGCCCCCAGGCGTTGTGGGGGAGGGGGGGGGTGGTCTGCATCGCCCGTTCCAATCCACTGGGCCCCCGGGCGTTGTGGGAGAGGGGGGGGGGTGGTCTGCATCGCCCGTTCCAATCCACTGGGCCCCCGGGCGCTGTGGGGGGGGGGGTGGTCTGCATCGCCCGTTCAAATCCACTGGGCCCCCGGGCGTTGTGGGGGAGGGGGGAGGGGATGGTCTGCATCGCCCGTTCAAATCCACTGGGCCCCCGGGCGTTGTGGGGGAGGAGGGCCCACAAAAGGCGCGGCCTCTCCCACAGCCCCCGACGGGCGCTGTGGCCGGCGCACGAGGCCCTCTCCGGGGGCGGCATGTCGCAGACCAGCACCCCAACAACCGCCGCACCGCCATCCGTAATGATCAACTCCGCCCCCCCCCCCCCCCAAAACCACAACAAACAGCGCTTCCCCCACGGCCCCTCTTTCTTCGACTCCGACTCTCAAACCCCATCACATGCCCCTTCAACAGGGGCCTGTTCACATCCCCAAACGCCTTCGCGATCCATTACCCCCCCCCCCCGCCAGCGCCGTGCGGTGACGCGTGGGTGTGTCAAGTGGTGATTGCGCACAGGGGGAGAGGGGGAGCAGGCAAGCCACGGCATTGCGCCACTACCCCCCGGCCCCGCCCCCGACCCCCCAATCCAACCCCAAAGCGACATGGACCCCCCAGACACCACGGCCCTTCTGTACCCTAAGCCGGAGGGACACAAACAAACCCCACCCCTAAAGGGGGGGGGGGGGGGCGTTATGGGGGCCACCAAAACGAGATCAAGGCTGATCACAAACCGGAAAGTCCGGTCCTCCGCGCCTTCCGCCCGAAGTCTGTGATGAGGCCCAGCGTGGGGGTGTTCAGGGCCACGGCCCTGCACTGTCCTTGACCGGGAGGGTCATGACAGGGGAACTCCCCCCGGGGGCACGGGACTACACAAGAACTGGCACCCCCTTCACTGACCAATGCCACATGCCGCGCACACTACAGTACAATGGCGCCCCCCGACCCCAAGGCCTCGGTATCAGGCTGTTGGCCTCTGGCGGTGCCTATTGGCCTCTCGCCACTGCACATTCTTACCCTCTGCGGGCCCGAACGTGTTTTGGTTGTGTCAACGGAGCGTCCGGATGACTTGTCCTGTTTGACTACTCCGGGGGTCGGCCGTCCCGGAGACGGGCTGTTGCCCGTGCCGGGGGGTGGGGGGGTCTGAGGGCATAGAAAAGTTCGCGTGTCCCTGAAATCGTCCTCCATTCTCTGGCCCCTTTAATACACTTCATTTCCTGATCTGTTCGGTGGGTGGGTCGACCGAAGGCCAATACCTTCGGAAGGCCCGAATAGCCCCCCCCCCCCCCCCCGCCCCCCCCGCAGTATCACTCAGCCATCCCCCGGGGGTCATGCCGTAGAGCCCCCCCCCCCCCCCCCCCGCGGTGCAGTATGGACCGGCCCCTTGGCCATCCCCCCGCTGCCCTCTGCACCGCCCTCCCCCACATACCGCTCCCCCGGGCGTCAGGGGGGGCGCTACATGGGCAGGTACTGGTTCCGGGCGTGGTGCGTGGGGGGCTCGGGCTTGCCCGCCACGTCCGTCTTCATGTTCAGCGGCTGCCCGGTCAACACGTTGATGCCCTGTGCAAAGGCGCGTGTGCGTGGGGCTGCGGCGCGGGACGGGGGGGGGGCGGGCAGGGGGGCAATGCGGCGCACTTCCACCGGCGCCGACCGCCGTGGGAATGGGGGCGTTCGGGGTGGCGATGGCAGTGCCGCGCCCCGTGTCCATGTGGACGGGGGGGTGCGGTGGTGGTGGGCGGCGGGAGGGGGGTTGCAGGGCCGTGGGGCGGGCGTCCCGTTCGGGACTCGGACCGTACGGGCGGTGGGGGGGGGGGGGGGGGCAGCCCCACACTTCAGCGGGGGACACGGGGCCTGGGGCAGCGGGGGATGGGGGGGTTGGGGGTGGGGCGCATCTGCACCCCTCGTTTTGCAACGCGCGAAGGGGGGGGGGGGGGCTAACAAGGCACGCCCGCCCCCACTCGCCCCCACGTGAAACGAGGCGCGCAAATCCAGCGAAACACTCGGGGGGAGGGGGGGGGTTGTCCCCTTTTTTGTCCTCATGGATGGTACTGCCAGTCCACGAATCAAGCCCTTGTACACGCGATGCATCGAAATGGGCTAAGGGAATCAAGTCATCTGTCCCCATCGTGCGGGCCGGCTAACGACAGGCGGTTGGGGGCCCCAAAGGGTGTGGGGGGGGGGGGGGGGGGTTGGCACAAGGCCTCGGTATGTGATTATTAGCCTGTGGCGGCGCCTATTGGCCTCTCGCCCTTGAACCTTCTGCTATGACAAGCAGGCATCCGCACTACTGCGGGCATCCGCACTGCCGCGGACATCCCCCTGCCCCTGGGGGGGGAATCCAGAATGCACCTTCTGCCCATGGCGTCCTCCCCTGACCACCTGATCAGTGCCCCGGTATGCGGTCATCACGAAGACCCCAGGCTGGGAGGTGCTCACCACAACCCGCAACGTGAATGTCACACAAGGCCGGGGGGGGGGGGGGGGGTTGGCCGTGTTCACCCCTTCAACTGCAGCTCCCAGGGCAGGGGGGATGGTATGCCATTGCAAGGCAGGCGGGGGTGGGGGTGGGCAACGGCAGCAACGGGACGGCGTTCATGGGGGTGCGGCCCCGCAGTACACGGGGGGTCTCGACTCTTGTTGGCCTCGTCTTTGAACTGAGGATGGTCCTTCGGGATGCGGCCCCCCACACCCCACGTACATCCCCCTCCCACACACACACGCCCTGACCCCCCCCCCCCTCCCCCCACACCACACACCACATGCACCGCACCCCCCCCCACCCCCCCCACGACCCCCCCCCCCCCCCCCCCCACAACAGTGGCTGAGTGCAAATCCTCGTCCCTTAAATTCAAACAAAAGGCACGTGCAACGCCAGTGGGCGCCTTTCTGTAGGAAGCAGACGTCCCGTAGCCGCCCCGAACACCCGCAGACCCGATGAAAGAACGAGGCCCTGCACCGCCACATCGGCAGGTCAGCCTCATCCGTTTGGGGGTCCCGGGCATTACACAGAACACAAACAAGCGGCCGGACCTGGCGGCGGATGCGGACCAGGCCCTGTCTGCACCGCGGCACGTGCGCGTGTGACACCTTCTCTTCACACACCCCCCCACACACACACACACGCACCCCAAACACACACACGCGCGCGCGCACTGCCAACCCCCGGACTGTCCCTGTTCCACTGCCCCGTGTCGGGTCCGCACGGGGGAGGGCACCGGCCCTCGCCGTTGGCCGGGTGCCTCCAAGCGGACACCCCCACATCCCGACGGTGGGGGACCCCTCCCCAACGGCGGCGGTTGGGCCCTCGGGTGTCCAATTGCGGGGCCACTTCCCTCACAGGGGCACACATCACAGCCCTCCGCCGGCCCTTTTCCGCGCTCAGTCCTCCGTGTGAGGGCAGGCCGGACCGGTAGGTCAAGGGCACTTGGGGGTGAGGAGCCACGGGGTAGCGTCCCCTGCAGAGGGAAAGGGGTAAAGGAGAAGACAAGGGTAAGTGGCGAGAGGCCGATAGGCGCCACAACCCGCATCAGATGCCGAACCCCCCCCACACACACACCCCAAACAGCCCCCCACACACACACCGCCTGCCCCACAGCCCCCTAATCCCCCACAGCCCCACACCCCCCACAGCCCCACACCCCCCACAGCCCCCTAATCCCCCACAGCCCCACACCCCCCACAGCCCCACACCCCCCACAGCCCCACACCCCCCACAGCCCCACACCCCCCACAGCCCCACACCCCCCACAGCCCCACACCCCCCACAGCCCCACACCCCCCACAGCCCCACACCCCCCACAGCCCCACACCCCCCACAGCCCCACATCCCCCACAGCCCCACACCCCCCACAGCCCCACATCCCCCACAGCCCCACACCCCCCACAGCCCCACACCCCCCACAGCCCCACACCCCCCACAGCCCCACACCCCCCACAGCCCCACACCCCCCACAGCCCCACACCCCCCACAGCCCCACACCCCCCACAGCCCCACACCCCCCACAGCCCCACACCCCCCACAGCCCCACACCCCCCACAGCCCCACATCCCCCACAGCCCCACACCCCCCACAGCCCCACACCCCCCACAGCCCCACACCCCCCACAGCCCCACACCCCCCACAGCCCCACACCCCCCACAGCCCCACACCCCCCACAGCCCCACACCCCCCACATCCCCCACAGCCCCACATCCCCCACAGCCCCACACCCCCCACAGCCCCACACCCCCCACAGCCCCACACCCCCCACAGCCCCACACCCCCCACAGCCCCACACCCGCCACAGCCCCACATCCCCCACAGCCCCACACCCCCCACAGCCCCACACCCCCCACAGCCCCACACCCCCCACAGCCCCACACCCCCCACAGCCCCACATCCCCCACAGCCCCACATCCCCCACAGCCCCACACCCCCCACAGCCCCACACCCCCCACAGCCCCACACCCCCCACAGCCCCACACCCCCCACAGCCCCACATCCCCCACAGCCCCACACCCCCCACAGCCCCACACCCCCCACAGCCCCACACCCCCCACAGCCCCACACCCCCCACAGCCCCACACCCCCCACAGCCCCACATCCCCCACAGCCCCACACCCCCCACAGCCCCACACCCCCCACAGCCCCACACCCCCCACAGCCCCACACCCCCCACACCCCCCACAGCCCCACACCCCCCACAGCCCCACACCCCCCACAGCCCCACACCCCCCACAGCCCCACACCCCCCACAGCCCCACACCCCCCACAGCCCCACACCCCCCACAGCCCCCTAATCCCCCACAGCCCCACACCCCCCACAGCCCCACACCCCCCACAGCCCCACACCCCCCACAGCCCCACACCCCCCACAGCCCCACACCCCCCACAGCCCCACACCCCCCACAGCCCCACACCCCCCACAGCCCCACACCCCCCACAGCCCCCTAACCCCCCACAGCCCCACACCCCCCACAGCCCCACACCCCCCACAGCCCCACACCCCCCACAGCCCCACACCCCCCACAGCCCCACACCCCCCACAGCCCCACACCCCCCACAGCCCCACACCCCCCACAGCCCCTAATCCCCCACAGCCCCACACCCCCCACAGCCCCACAGCCCCCACAGCCCCACACCCACCACAGCGCCACACCCACCACAGCCCCCCCCCCCCCCCCCTCGCACACACACATGGCCTGCCCCACAGCCCACCTACCCACCAGGTGCGGCGCGCTGCGGCCTCACTGTCCCCACGCACCCCGGGCAATGGCACGGAAGAAGCTCCCCCCACCCCCAGCCACAAGCGCACCGCATGACGGAGCACATAGGCACGCACGTGCGCTGGCCGGGCCATCCCTGGATGGGCCCGGCCCCTGCCCATCGGCTCCACTCCGCGAGGCATCGTTCGCACAAAGCCCGCCCCCCCCGTCACTATGGCAGGGCAGGCGCGCAGGCGGCAGCACAGGGCAGACCTCGGGGTTGTTGCCTTTCTGATGCAGGTCGTTGGCTCTGGCACACCCTCGCCATCGCGCGGCGTCCTCTTTAAACTTGAGCATCTCCGCATCAAAGCCGTGCCTCCAATCGTGCGTCACGATGTTGTACCCTGCAGCACGGCACGGGACGGCACGGCACACACGGTACGGCACGGCACAGCACAGAGCACAGCGCAGCACAGCACAGCACAGAGGACAGCACAGCACAGCACAGCACAGCACAGCACAGCACAGAGCACAGCACAGAGCACAGCACAGCACAGCACAGCACAGCACAGCACAGCACAGCAGAGCACAGAGCACAGAGCACAGCACAGAGCACAGAGCACAGCACAGCACAGCACAGCACAGAGCACAGCACAGCACAGCACAGAGCACAGCACAGCACAGCACAGCACAGCACAGCACAGCACAGAGCCAAGCACAGCACAGCACAGCACAGCACAGCACAGCACAGAGCCAAGCACAGCACAGCACAGCACAGCACGACACGGTACAGAGCACAGCACAGCACAGCACAGCACAGCACAGTGCAGCACAGAGCACAGGACAGCACAGCACAGAGCACGGCACAGCACAGCACAGCACAGCACAGCACAGCACAGCACAGCACAGCGTGAGTACTCCCCAGCTCTGCCCACGGGCTGGGTGCCGGGTGCGTCCTCTTTAAACTTGAGCATCTCCGCATCAAAGCCGTGCCTCCAATCGTGCGTCACGATGTTGTACCCTGCAGCACGGCACGGGACGGCACGGCACACACGGTACGGCACGGCACAGCACAGAGCACAGCGCAGCACAGCACAGCACAGAGGACAGCACAGCACAGCACAGCACAGCACAGCACAGCACAGAGCACAGCACAGAGCACAGCACAGCACAGCACAGCACAGCACAGCACAGCACAGCAGAGCACAGAGCACAGAGCACAGCACAGAGCACAGAGCACAGCACAGCACAGCACAGCACAGAGCACAGCACAGCACAGCACAGAGCACAGCACAGCACAGCACAGCACAGCACAGCACAGCACAGAGCCAAGCACAGCACAGCACAGCACAGCACAGCACAGCACAGAGCCAAGCACAGCACAGCACAGCACAGCACGACACGGTACAGAGCACAGCACAGCACAGCACAGCACAGCACAGTGCAGCACAGAGCACAGGACAGCACAGCACAGAGCACGGCACAGCACAGCACAGCACAGCACAGCACAGCACAGCACAGCACAGCGTGAGTACTCCCCAGCTCTGCCCACGGGCTGGGTGCCGGGTGCGAAGCCCCGGACGACAGGGCCCGGGCACTGCCAATAGGCAGTGTACTAACAGTGTCGGGTGCGTGCACGCCCCAGTGCCAAGCACCATCCCCAGGGACCCCGCGGCCCCTAGTACCGGCCGCATCGGCCCTGGGAACGGTCAGCGACCCCCAGAGAGGACGGCTGACCTAGCCTCCCCCTCCTCTCCCTCCTACGCGCCCGCCCACACTCAGGGCCCTCAGTGGAGCCGAGGCATGCGCCCCCCCCCGCGCTCCTGCCTCTGCCCCCCCCCCCGCCACCGCCCCTGCGCACGCCCCAGTGTCCCATCCCTCCAAGCCCGACATGCGCCCCTGCCCAGTGCGCCCCCCTTCCCTATCCCCCACCTCTGCAGGAGGGCAACCTCCAGGGGCCGGGAGTGAAGTATGCCTCCCTGGGTCCGATCGGGTCGCGGCAAGGAGGCCCCCCGCACTGGGGCTTCGCCGGCGGCCAAGTCTGCTTGGAGGGGCACAGGGTAGGGGGCCGAGGGGAAGCGGGTCAAGCGCACCATCAAGGACACCATCATGCACACTATTGAGCACACCATCAAGCACACCATCAAGCACACCATCGACCACGCCATCGGGCACGCTATCAAGCAGACCATCAAGTGCACCATCGAGCACGCCGTCGAGCACGTCATCGAGCACGCTATCAAGCATGCCATCAAGTACACCATCGAGCAGGCCGTTGAGCACGTCATCGAGCGCGCCATCACGTACACCATCAAACACGCCATCGAGTACACCGTCGCACGCGCCATCCAGTACACCACCAAGCGCACCATCAAGGACGCCATCATGCACACCACCAAGCACACCATCAAGCACACCATCAAGCACACCATCGACCACGCCATCAGACACGCTATCAAGCAGACCATCAAGTACACCATCAAGCACGCCATCGAGCACGTCATTGGGCACGCTATCAAGCACGCCATCAAGAACACCATCAGGCACGCCATCGAGCACGCCACCGAGCACGCCATCCCGTACACCATCAAACGCGCCATCAAGTACACCATCGCGCACGCAATCAAGTACACCATCAAGCGTCCATCAAGGACGCCATCGTGCACACTATCAAGCACACCATCAAGCACACCATCAAGCACACCATCGACCACGCCACCGGGCAAGCGAACGAGGAGGCCATCAAGTACACCATCAAGCACGCCGTCGAGCACGTCATCGAGCAAGCCATCAAGCACACCATCAAGTACACCATCAAGCGCACCATCGACCACGCCATAGGGCACGCCCTCGAGCACACCATCAAGCAGACCATCGAGCACGCCATCGACCGCGCCATAGGGCACGCCATCAAGCACGCCATCAAGTACACCATCAAGCACGCCATCAAGCACGCCATCGACCACGCCATCACGCACACCATCAAACACGCCATCGAGTACACCATCGCGCACACCATCAAGTACACCATCAAGCGCACCATCAAGGACGCCATCATGCACGCCCTCGAGCACACCATCAAGCACACCATCCAGCACGCCATCGACAACACCATTGGGCACGCTATCAAGCACGCCATCGAGTACACCATCGAGCACGCCATCGAGCACATCATCGAGCACGCCATCAAGCACGCCATCAAGAACACCATCAGGCACGCCATCGAGCACGCCATCGAGCACGCCATCACGTGCACCATCAAACACGCCATTGAGTACACCATCGCGCACGCCATCAAGTGCACCATCAAGCGCACCATCAAGGACGCCATCATGCACACAATCAAGCACACCATCAAGCACACCATCAAGCACACCATCGAGCACACCATCGACCACGCTATCAAGCAGACCATCAAGTACACCACCGACCACGCCATCGAGCACGTCATCGAGCACGCCATCAAGTACACCATCAAGCACGCCATCGAGCACGCCATCGACCACGCCATCACGTACATCATGAAACGCGCCATCAAGTACACCATCACGCACGCCATCAAGTACACCATCAAGGGCACCATCAAGAACGCCATCATGCACGCCCTCGAGCACACCATCAAGCACACCATCAAGCACACCATCGACCAAACCGCCAGGCACGCTAACAAGCATGCCAGCAAGTACACCATCGAGCACGTCATCGAGCACGTCATAGAGCACGCTATCAAGCACGCCATCAGGTACACCATCGAGCACGCCATCGGGCACGCCGTCAATCACGCCATTGCGTACACCATCAAGGACACCATCACGCATGCCCTCCAGCACACCATCAGGCACACCATCAAGCACACCATCGACCACGCCATTGGGTGGGCTAACAAGCACGCCATCAAGTACACCATCGAGCACGCCATCAGGGACGTCATCGAGCACGCTATCAAGCACGCCATCAAGTAAACCATCAAGCACGCCATCGAGCACGCCATCAATCACGCCATCACGTACACAATCGAACACGCCATCAAGTACACCATCGCGCACACCATCAAGTACACCATCAAGCGCACCATCAAGGACGCCATCGTGCACGCCCTCGAGCACACCACCAAGCACACCATCAAGCACACCATCGACCACGCCATTGGGCACGCTAACAAGCACGCCATCAAGTACACCATCGAGCACGCCATCGAGCACGCCATCAATCACGCCATCACGTACACCATCAAACACGCCATCAAGTACACCATCGCGCACGCCATCAAGTACACCATCAAGCGCACCATCAAGGACGCCATCATGCACGCCCTCGAGCATACCATCAAGCACACCAACAAGTACGCCGTCGACCCTGCCATGTGCGGGATGCCCTGCCTGGTGCGGGATGCCTTGCCATGTGCAGGATGCCCTGCCTGGTGCGGGATGCCTTGCCTGGTGCGGGATGCCCACCCTTCCTCCCTTCGCCCATCTAGCCCTAAAACAGGCCCATAACCCTATCCAGCCCCCCCTCCCTCCGCCCATCCGGCCTAGAAACCAGCCCACAACCCTAACTAGCCCTCTCTCCCTCCCCCTTTCTTGCCCTAAAACCAGTACACAGCGCAAACCAGCACTCCCCCCCTCAGCCCATCCAGCCCTACAACAAGCCCAAAACCCAACCTGAGCTCTCTCGGCACTAGCACAGCACATCACACAACACATCGCAGCACACACCACAACACAGCAAAGCACAACACAGCACAGCACAGCACAGCACGGCGCAGCACGGCGCAGCAAAGCAAAGCACACAGCACAGCACACAACACAACACAGCACAGACTGCACATCTACCGCCAACGCCGACGACAATGCCCTGCCACTGCAGGAGCCCTGCTTGGTGCGGGGTGCCCTGCTTGGTGCGGGATGCCTTGCCTGTTGCAGGATGCCCACCCTCCTACCCTCTCCCCCTCTAGCCCTAAAAAGAGCCCGTGACCCTATCCAACCTTCCCTCCCTCCGGCCCTCCGATAATCCGACCACCCCCTGGGCAGGACTCCCCGTCCCCCCCAGGACGGTGTGCCCGGTTCTAGGACGATGCCGCCTCCCCATGGGCCCTGAAGAATACTCCGACCACCCCCTGGGCTGGACTCCCCGTCCCCCCCAGGCTGGTGTGCCCGGTTGTAGGACGATGCCGCCTCCCCGTGGGCCCTGAAAAATACTCCGACCACCCCGTGGGCTGGACTCCCCGTCCCCCCCCAGGCTGGTGTGCCCGGTTGTAGGACGATGCCGCCCCCCCATGGGCCCTGAAGGATACTCCGAACGCCCCCTGGGCAGGACACCCCGTCCCCCAGGCTGGTGTGCCCGGTTCTAGGGGACTGCCGCCCCCCTCACAGGCCCACCACGACAGCACAGCGCAGCACCCAGGGTGCAGTGGACCAATAAGACCCTGAGTGACTGCGCACAGGCGTCGGAAGAGTAGTGTCTGCCAAGTGCGAGAGTGCACTGGTCCGGCTATGCAACAACACACTTAAGCACAGCGCGCACATAAGACACACAGCCCAGCCCGTTTACCTTTGCCCTTGGGTAGACATCCCGGCCTTTTGCCATTTGGTAACAGCGCCTTCGGCACAGCACAGCACAGCACAGCACAGCACAGAACAGCACAAGACGGCACAGCACAACACAGCACAGCACAGCACAGCACAGCACAAGACGGCACAGCACAACACAGCACAGCACAGCACAGCACAGCACAAGACGGCACAGCACAACACAGCACAGCACAGCACAGCACAGCACAGCACAGCAGAGAGCACAGCACAGCACAGCACAGCACAGCACAGCACAAGACTGCACAGCACAACACAGCACAGCACAGCACAGCACAGCACGGCACGGTACAGAGCACAGGACAGCACGGCACAGAGCACACCACAGCACAGCACAGCAAAGCACAGCACAGCACAGCACAAGACGGCACAGCACAGCACAGCACAGCACAGCACAGCACAGCACGGCACGGTACAGAGCACAGCACAGCACAACACAACAGAGCACAGAGCACAGAGCACAGCATAGCACAGAGCACAACACAGCACAGCACAGCACAGCAAATCACAGCACAGAGCACAGCACAGCACAGCACAGCACAGCAAAGCACAGCACAGCACAGCACAAGACGGCACAGCACAGCACAGCACAGCACAGCACAGCACAGCACAGCACGGCACGGTACAGAGCACAGCACAGCACAACACAACAGAGCACAGAGCACAGCACAGCACAGCACAGAGCACAGCACAGCACAGCGCAGAGCACAGCACAACACAGCACAGCACAGCACAGAGCACAGCACAGCACGGAGCACAACACAGCACAGCACCGCAGAGCACAGCACACGGCACAGCACAGCACAGAGCACAGCACAGCACAGCACAGCGCAGCACAGCACAGCACAGCATAGCACGGCACAGAGCACAGCACAGGACAGCACAGAGCACAGCACATCAGAGCACAGCACAGCACAGCACAGCACAGCACAGAGCACAGCACAGCACAGCACGGCAAAGCACAGCACAGAGCACAGCACAGCACAGCGCAGAGCACAGCACAACACAGCACAGCACAGCACAGAGCACAGCACAGCACGGAGCACAACACAGCACAGGACCGCAGAGCACAGCACACGGCACAGCACAGCACAGAGCACAGCACAGCACAGCACAGCACAGCACAGCATAGCACGGCACAGAGCACAGCACAGCACGGCACAGAGCACAGCACAGCACATCAGAGCACAGCACAGCACAGCACAGCACAGCACAGAGCACAGCACAGAGCACAGCACAGCACAGCACAGCACAGCACAGCACAGCACAGCACAGAGCACAGCACAGCACAGCACAGCACAGCACAGCACAGCGCCAAGCACAGCACAGCATAGCACAGCGGAGCACGGCACGGTACAGAGCACAGCGCAGCACATCACAGCAAGGAGCACAGCATAGCACAGCACAGAGCACAGCACAGCACAGCACAGAGCACAGCACAGCACAGCACAGCACAGCACAGCACAGCACAGCACAGAACAGCACAGCACAGCACAGCACAGCACAGCACAGCACAGCACAGCACAGCACAGCACAGCACAGCACAGCACAGAGCATAGCACAGCACAGAGCACACCACAGCACAGCACAGAGCACAGCACAGCACAGCACAGCACAGCACAGCACAGCGAAGCACAGCACAGCACAGAGCCAAGCACAGCACAGAGCACAGCACAGCATAGCACAGCACAGCACAGCAAAGAGCACAGCACAGCACAGCACAGAGCACAGCACAGCACAGCAGAGAGCACAGCACAGCACAGCACAGCACAGCACAGCACAGCACAGCACAACACAGCACAGCACAGCACAGCACAGCACAGAGCACAGCACAGCACAGAGCACAGCAGAGCACAGCACAGAACAGAGCACAGCTCAGCACAGCACAACACAGCACAGCACAGCACAGCACAGCACAGCGCCAAGCACAGCACAGCATAGCACAGCACAGCACAGCACGGCACAGCACAGAGCACAGCACAGCACAGCACAGCACAGCACAGAGCACAGCACAGCACAGCAGAGAGCACAGCACAGCACAGCACAGCACAGCACAGCACAGCACAACACAGCACAGCACAGCACAGCACAGCACAGCACAACACAGCACAGCACAGCACAGCACAGCACAGCACAGCACAACACAGCACAGCACAGCACAGCACAGCACAGAGCACAGCACAGCACAGCACAGCACAGCACAGCACAGCACAGCACAGAACAGCACAGCACAGCACAGCACAGCACAGCACAGCACAGCACAGCACAGCACAGCACAGCACAGCACAGAGCATAGCACAGCACAGAGCACACCACAGCACAGCACAGAGCACAGCACAGCACAGCACAGCACAGCACAGCGAAGCACAGCACAGCACAGAGCCAAGCACAGCACAGAGCACAGCACAGCATAGCACAGCACAGCACAGCAAAGAGCACAGCACAGCACAGCACAGAGCACAGCACAGCACAGCAGAGAGCACAGCACAGCACAGCACAGCACAGCACAGCACAGCACAGCACAACACAGCACAGCACAGCACAGCACAGCACAGAGCACAGCACAGCACAGAGCACAGCAGAGCACAGCACAGAACAGAGCACAGCTCAGCACAGCACAACACAGCACAGCACAGCACAGCACAGCACAGCGCCAAGCACAGCACAGCATAGCACAGCACAGCACAGCACGGCACAGCACAGAGCACAGCACAGCACAGCACAGCACAGCACAGAGCACAGCACAGCACAGCAGAGAGCACAGCACAGCACAGCACAGCACAGCACAGCACAGCACAACACAGCACAGCACAGCACAGCACAGCACAGAGCACAGCACAGCACAGAGCACAGCAGAGCACAGCACAGAACAGAGCACAGCACAGCACAGCACAACACAGCACAGCACACAGCACAGCACAGCACAGCACAGCACAGAGCCAAGCACAGCACAGCACAGCACAGAGCACAGCACAGCACAGCACAGCACAGCACAGCACAGCACAGAGCACAGCACAGCACGGAGCACAACACAGCACAGCACCGCAGAGCACAGCACACGGCACAGCACAGCACAGAGCACAGCACAGCACAGCACAGCACAGCACAGAGCACAGCACAGCACAGCAGAGAGCACAGCACAGCACAGCACAGCACAGCACAGAGCACAGCACAGCACAGAGCACAGCAGAGCACAGCACAGAACAGAGCACAGCACAGCACAGCACAACACAGCACAGCACAGCACAGCACAGCACAGCACAGAGCCAAGCACAGCACAGCACAGCACAGCACAGCACAGCACAGCACAGCACGGCACGGTACAGAGCACAGCACAGCGCAACACAACAGAGCACAGAGCACAGCACAGCACAGCACAGAGCACAGCACACCACAGCGCAGAGCACAGCACAACACAGCACAGCACAGCACAGAGCACAGCACAGCACGGAGCACAACACAGCACAGCACCGCAGAGCAGAGCACACGGCACAGCACAGCACAGAGCACAGCACAGCACAGCACAGCACAGCACAGCACAGCACAGCATAGCACGGCACAGAGCACAGCACAGGACAGCACAGAGCACAGCACATCAGAGCACAGCACAGCACAGCACAGCACAGCACAGAGCACAGCACAGCACAGCACGGCAAAGCACAGCACAGAGCACAGCACAGCACAGCGCAGAGCACAGCACAACACAGCACAGCACAGCACAGAGCACAGCACAGCACGGAGCACAACACAGCACAGGACCGCAGAGCACAGCACACGGCACAGCACAGCACAGAGCACAGCACAGCACAGCACAGCACAGCACAGCACAGCACAGCATAGCACGGCACAGAGCACAGCACAGCACGGCACAGAGCACAGCACATCAGAGCACAGCACAGCACAGCACAGCACAGCACAGAGCACAGCACAGAGCACAGCACAGCACAGCACAGCACAGCACAGCACAGCACAGCACAGAGCACAGCACAGCACAGCACAGCACAGCACAGCACAGCGCCAAGCACAGCACAGCATAGCACAGCACAGCACGGCACGGTACAGAGCACAGCGCAGCACATCACAGCAAGGAGCACAGCATAGCACAGCACAGAGCACAGCACAGCACAGCACAGAGCACAGCACAGCACAGCACAGCACAGCACAGCACAGCACAGCACAGCACAGAACAGCACAGCACAGCACAGCACAGCACAGCACAGCACAGCACAGCACAGCACAGCACAGCACAGCACAGAGCATAGCACAGCACAGAGCACACCACAGCACAGCACAGAGCACAGCACAGCACACCACAGCACAGCACAGCACAGCGAAGCACAGCACAGCACAGAGCCAAGCACAGCACAGAGCACAGCACAGCATAGCACAGCACAGCACAGCAAAGAGCACAGCACAGCACAGCACAGAGCACAGCACAGCACAGCAGAGAGCACAGCACAGCACAGCACAGCACAGCACAGCACAGCACAGCACAACACAGCACAGCACAGCACAGCACAGCACAGAGCACAGCACAGCACAGAGCACAGCAGAGCACAGCACAGAACAGAGCACAGCTCAGCACAGCACAACACAGCACAGCACAGCACAGCACAGCACAGCGCCAAGCACAGCACAGCATAGCACAGCACAGCACAGCACGGCACAGCACAGAGCACAGCACAGCACAGCACAGCACAGCACAGAGCACAGCACAGCACAGCAGAGAGCACAGCACAGCACAGCACAGCACAGCACAGCACAGCACAACACAGCACAGCACAGCACAGCACAGCACAGAGCACAGCACAGCACAGAGCACAGCAGAGCACAGCACAGAACAGAGCACAGCACAGCACAGCACAACACAGCACAGCACACAGCACAGCACAGCACAGCACAGCACAGAGCCAAGCACAGCACAGCACAGCACAGCACAGCAAAGCACAGCACAGAGCACAGCACAGCACAGCACAGCACAGCACAGCACAGCACAGCACAGCACAGCGCCAAGCACAGCACAGGATAGCACAGCACAGCACAGCACGGCACAGCACAGAGCACAGCACAGCACAGCACAGCACAGCAAAGAGCACAGCACAGCACAGCACAGAGCACAGCACAGCACAGCAGAGAGCACAGCACAGCACAGCACAGCACAGCACAGAGCACAGCACAGCACAGAGCACAGCAGAGCACAGCACAGAACAGAGCACAGCACAGCACAGCACAACACAGCACAGCACAGCACAGCACAGCACAGCACAGAGCCAAGCACAGCACAGCACAGCACAGCACAGCACAGCACAGAGCACAGCACAGCACAGCACAGCACATCACAGCACAGAGCACAGCACAGCGCAGCACAGAGCACAGCACAGCACAGCACAGCACAGCACAGCACAGCACAGCGAAGCACAGCACAGCACACCAAAGCACAGCACCGCACAGCACAGCACAGCACAGAGTACAGCACAGCACAGCACGGCACGGCACTCCCTTCGCCCATCCAGCCCGAAAACAGGCCCATAACCCTATCCAGCCCCCCTCCCTCCGCCCTTCCGGCCTAGAAACCAGCCCACAACCCTAACTAGCCCTCTCTCCCTCCCCCTTTCCTGCCCTAAAACCAGTACACAGCGCAAACCAGCACCCCCCCCCTCAGCCCATCCAGCCCTACAACAAGCCCAAACCCCAACCTGAGCTCTCTCGGCACTAGCACAGCACAGCACACAACAGATCGCGGCACACACCACAACACAGCAAAGCACAACACAGCACAGCACAGCACAGCACGGCGCAGCACAGCAAAGCACACAGCACAGCACACAGCACAACACAGCACAGACTGCACATCTACCGCCAACGCCGACGACAATGCCCTGCCACTGCAGGAGCCCTGCTTGGTGCGGGGTGCCCTGCTTGGTGCGGGATGCCTTGCCCGTTGCAGGATGCCCACCCTCCCACCCTCTCCCCCTCCAGCCCTGAAAAGAGCCCGTGACCCTATCCAACCTTCCCTCCCTCCGGCCCTCCAATAATCCGACCACCCCCTGGGCAGGGCTCCCCGTCCCCCCCAGGACGGTGTGCCCGGTTCTAGGACAATGCCGCCTCCCCATGGGCCCTGAAGAATACTCCGACCACCCCCTGGGTTGGACTCCCCGTCCCCCCCAGGCTGGTGTGCCCGGTTCTAGGACGATGCCGCCGCCCCATGGGCCCTAAAAAATACTCCGACCACCCCCTGGGCTGGACTCCCCGTCCCCCCCAGGCTGGTGTGCCTGGTTGTAGGACGATGCCGCCCCCCCATGGGCCCTACAGAATACTCGGACCACCCCCTGGGCTGGACTCCCCGTCCCCCCCAGGCTGGTGTGCCGGGTTCTAGGACAATGCCGCCTCCCCATGGGCCCTGAAGAATACTCCGACCACCCCCTGGGTTGGACTCCCCGTCCCCCCCAGGCTGGTGTGCCCGGTTGTAGGACGATGCCGCCTCCCCGTAGGCCCTGAAGAATACTCCGACCACCCCCTGGGCTGGACTCCCCGTCCCCCCCAGGCTGGTGTGCCCGGTTGTAGGACGATGCCGCCTCCCCATGGGCCGTGAAGAATACTCCGACCAGCCCCTGGGCTGGACTCCCCGTCCCCCCCAGTCCGGTGTGCCCGGTTCTAGGACGATGCCGCCTCCCCATGGGCCCTGAAGGATAATCCGACCACCCCCTGGGCTGGAGTCCCTGTCCCCCCCAGGCTGGTGTGCCCGGTTCTAGGACGATGCCGCCTCCCCATGGGCCCTGAAGAATACTCCGACCACCCCCTGGGTTGGACTCCCCGTCCCCCGCAGGCTGGTGTGCCCGGTTCTAGGACGATGCCGCCTCCCCATGGGCCCTGAAGAATACTCCGACCACCCCCTGGGCTGGACTCCCTGTCCCCCCCAGGCTGGTGTGCCCGGTTCTAGGACGATGCCGCCTCCCCATGGGCCCTGAAGAATACTCCGACCACCCCCTGGGTTGGACTCCCCGTCCCCCGCAGGCTGGTGTGCCCGGTTGTAGGACGATGCCGCCCCCCCATGGGCCCTGAAGAATATTCCGACCACCCCCTGGGCTGGACTCCCCGTCCCCCCCAGGCTGGTGTGCCCGGTTCTAGGACGATGCCGCCTCCCCCTGGGCCCTGAAGAATACTCCGACCACCCCCTGGGTTGGACTCCCCGTCCCCCCCAGGCTGGTGTGCCCGGTTGTAGGACGATGCCGCCTCCCCATAGGCCCTGAAGAATACTCCGACCACCCCCTGGGCTGGACTCCCCGTCCCCCCCAGGCCGGTGTGCCCAGTTCTAGGACGATGCCGCCTCCGCATGGGCCCTGAAGGATAATCCGACCACCCCCTGGGCTGGACTCCCCGTCCCCCCCAGGCTGGTGTGCCCGGTTGTAGGACGATGCCGCCTCCCCATGGGCCCTGAAGAATACTCCGACCACCCCCTGGGCTGGACTCCCCGTCCCCCCCAGGCTGGTGTGCCCGGTTGTAGGACGATGCCGCCTCCCCATGGGCCGTGAGGAATACTCCGACCACCCCCTGGGCTGGACTCCCCGTCCCCCCCAGGCCGGTGTGCCCAGTTCTAGGACGATGCCGCCTCCGCATGGGCCCTGAAGGATAATCCGACCACCCCCTGGGCTGGACTCCCCGTCCCCCCCAGGCTGGTGTGCCCGGTTGTAGCACGATGCCGCCCCCCCATGGGCCCTGAAGAATACTCCGACCACCCCCTGGGCTGGACTCCCCGTCCCCCCCAGGCCGGTGTGCCCGGTTGTAGGACGATGCCTCCCCCCCATGGGCCCTGAAGGATACTCCGACCGCCCCCTGGGCAGACACCCCGTCCCCCAGGCTGGTGTGCCCGGTGCCAGGGGACTACGGCCCCCCTCACAGGCCCACCAGGACAGCACAGCGCAGCACCCAGGGTGCAGTGGACCAATAAGACCCTGAGTGACTGCGCGTAGGTGTCCTTTTGCCATTTGGTAACAGCGCCTTCGGCACAGCACAGCACAGCACAGAGCACAACACAGCACAGCACAGCACAGCACAGAACAGCACAGCACAGCACAGCACAGCACAGCACAGCAGAGAGCACAGCACAGCACAGCACAAGACGGCACAGCACAGCACAGCACAGCACAGCACAGCACAGCACGGCACGGTACAGAGCACAGCACAGCACAGCACAGAGCACAGCACAGAGCACAGCACAGCACAGCACGGCACTGAACAGCACAGAGCACAGCACAGAGCACAGCACAGCACAGCACAGCACAGCACAGCACAGAACAGCACAAGCACAGCACAGCACAGCACAGCACAGCACAGAACAGCACAGAACAGCACATCACACACAGCACGGCACGGCACAGAGCACAGCACAGCAAAGCACAGCACAGCACAGCACAGCACAGCACAACATAGCACAGCCTGAGTACTCCCCAGCTCTACCCATGGGCTGGGTGCCGGGTGCGAAGCCCCGGACGACAGGGCCCGGGCACTGCCAATAGGCGGTGTACTAACAGTGTCGGGTGCGCGCACGTCCCAGTGCCAAGCACCATCCCCAGGGACCCCGCGGCCCCTAGTACCGGCCGCCTTGGCCCTGGGAACGGTCAGCGACCCCCAGTAGAGGACGGCTGACCTAGCCTCCCCCTCCTCTCCTCCCCTACGCGCCCGCCCACGCACCGGGCCCACACTGGAGCCCAGACATGCGCCCCCCCGCGCACCTGCCCCAGCCCCCCCACAGCCGCCCCTGCGCGCGCCCCGGTGGCCCCTCCCCCCTGCGCCGCCTCCTCTCCTCGCCCCCTGCTGCCGCACCCGCCCCAAAACCCTCCCTGCCCATGCCCCTCTCACAGGCTGGCAGCGCCCGTGCGGCGCGCCTCCAGGGCCCCGCATCGGCGGCCGGCCGCGTGAACAACTGGGCCCGGACGCGCCACCGAGGAGGCTCCAGTGCGGGGTCTTCATGGCAAGCGTCCAGGTGTGCAGGTGGGAAGGGCCCCGGAGGGTGCATGTGGGGGCCCCCGCCCTAGCAGAGGCGCGGTGCCTGGAAGCTGGCCTGGGGGTCCCGGGGCCACAGGAGCAGAGGAGCAGGTCAAAGGCACTGCAGATGCAGTCACTTTCAGAAAGAGTCCACAATGTGCAGGCTGGACCTGCTGACTGGTTCTGCGAGGTGACTACTGCCCAGTGCACTGACTGTCAGTGCAAAGAGATTTGGTCAAGCGTGGGTAAACGGCAGGAGCGACTATGACACTCTTGAGGTAGCTGAATGCCTCGCCGACTGATTTTTAACGCACACGAATAGAAGCAGAGGATAGACGAAAATTGGATTGAGAATGCCCCCCAAGGCACCCGTCCGGCTGGACGCCCCGGTAAGGGTATCCAAAATCCTTTGAGGTACGGTATAAGGCCCCCCGGTCACCACCCCGGCGCCAACACCAGGGAGGGCGTCCGGGAGGGGTAATAGCCCCCGATCCCCCAAAGGCAGCCCCAAAGGTGAGCGCACCACTGGAGGGGCATGTCTGCGGGGTAAACAAATGCGCTGAGTAAAACCCTAATGTAATAATTAGTGCCTACTGCCATGAGTAATGCTTAACCGGGTAAAACGGCCCTCTCCCGGTGCCGGTTTAGTGCGCAGCCCCCAGAGCCGGACCCGACCGGCCGTACTGAGGCGAGCCCAGAAATGGGTATGGCAGGCCAGACTTTAAGTGCTGGTAGCCACGCCTCAGTACACTCCGTGGGCTCATAAGGCCCACGGGGGCCCCAAACACCGTTACGTTCGGGAGTTAAGCCCCGGCGGTGTTTGGGGTTGTTCCTGGTTAAGAGGACTCACGTTGAGTCCCAGATACTGTTACCCCGGGGTTATGACCCCCGGTACTGCCTGCTTACTCGCCTGCTGCTGCTAAGAGGTAGGAGGGAGTACCCACGGGTCCTGCCGGAGGCTCCGAACACCCCCTGGGCCGGTGCGCCCGGTTCTCCGAAGATACTGGCCCCCCCCTGGCCTTGCAGGAGGCTCCGAACACCCCCTGGGCTGGACTCCCCGTCCCCCCCAAGCCGGTGCGCCCGGTTCTCAGAAGAAGATGGCCCCCCAATGGCCAAGCAGGAGGCTCCGAACACCCCCTGGGCTGGGCTCCCCGTCCCCCCCAGTCCGGTGCGCCCGGATTTACGTCCCCACGGGCCCTGCAGGGCGCTCCGACCACCCCATGGGCAGGACTCCCCATCCCCCCAGGCCGGTGGGCCCGGTTGTCTATCCCCGCAGGCCCTGCAGGAAACTCCGACCACCCCCTGGGCTGGACTCCCCATCCCCCCAGGCCGGTGTGCCCGGTTCTACGTCCCCACAGGCCCTGCAGGACGCTCCGACCACCCCCTGGGCAGGACTCCCCATCCCCCCAGGCCGGTGCGCCCGGTTCTACGTCCCCACAGGCCCTGCAGGGCGCTCCGACCACCCCCTGGGCTGGACTCCCCATCCCCCCAGGCCGGTGTGCCCGGTTCTACGTCCCCACAGGCCCTGCAGGAGACTCCGACCACCCCCTGGGCAGGACTCCCAATCCCCCCAGGCCGGTGGGCCCGGTTGTCCATCCCCGCAGGGCCTGCAGGAGACTCCGACCACCCCCTGGGCTAGACTCCCCATCCCCCCAGGCCAGTATGCCCGGTTGTCCATCCCCGCAGGCCCTGCAGGAAACTCCGACCACCCCCTGGGCTGGACTCCCCATCCCCCCAGGCCGGTGTGCCCGGTTCTACGTTCCCACAGGCCCTGCAGGACGCTCCGACCACCCCCTGGGCAGGACTCCCCATCCCCCCGGGCCAGTGGGCCCGGTTGTCCATCCCCGCAGGCCCTGCAGGAAACCCCGACCACCCCCTGGGCTGGACTCCCCATCCCCCCAGGCCGATGTGCCCGGTTCTACGTCCCCACAAGCCCTGCAGGACGCTCCGACCACCCCCTGGGCAGGACTCCCCATCCCCCCAGGCCGGTGTGCCCGGTTCTACGTCCCCACAGGCCCTGCAAGACGCTCCGACCACCCCCTGGGCAGGACTCCCCATCCCCCAAGGCCGGTGGGCCCGGTTGTCCATTCCCGCAGGCCCTGCGGGACGCTCCGACCACCCCCTGGGCAGGACTCCCCGTCCCCCCAGGCCGGTGGGCCCGGTTGTCTATCCCCGCAGGCCCTGCAAGAAACTCCAACCACCCCCTAGGCGGGACTCCCCATCCCCCCAGGCCGGTGTGCCCAGTTCTACGTCCCCACAGGCCCTGCAGGACACTCCGACCACCCCCTGGGCAGGACTCCCCATCTCCCCAGGCCGGTGGGCCCGGTTGTCCATCCCCGCAGGCCCTGCAGGAAACTCCGACCACCCCCTGGGCTGGACTCCCCATCCCCCCAGGCCGGTGTGCCCGGTTCTACGTCCCCACGAGCCCTGCAGGACACTCCGACCACCCCCTGGGCAGGACTCCCCGTCCCCCCGGGGCGGTGTGCCCGAATCTACCTCCCCACAGGCCTAGCAAGACACTCCGACCAACCCCTGGGCAGCACTCCCCATCCCCCCAGGCCGGTGTGCCCGAATCTACCTCCCCACAGGCCCTGCAGGACACTCCCACCACCCCCTGGGCAGGACTCCCCATCCCCCAGGCCGGTGTGCCCGGTTGTCCATCCCCGCAGGCCCTGCAGGAAACTCCGACCACCCCCTGGGCTGGACTCCCCATCCCCCCAGGCCGGTGTGCCGAATCTACCTCCCCGCAGGCCCAGCAAGACACTCCGACCACCCCCTGGGCTGGACTCCCCATCCCCCCAGGCCGGTGTGCCCGAATCTACGTCCCCACAGGCCCTGCAGGACGCTCCGACCACCCCCTGGGCAGGACTCCCCATCCCCCCGGGCCGGTGGGCCCGATTCTACCTGTCCGCAGGCCCTACAGGACACTCCGACCACCCCCTGGGCAGGACTCCCCGTCCCCCCAGGCTTGTGTACCCGGTTCTACAGCCCCACAGGCCCTGCAGGACACTCCGACCACTGACCGCTGCCCACTGCCCCCAGGCAGTGAGGCAGTGCATTGCAAGAGTTCCACTGCCCACTGCCCCCAGGCAGTGAGGCAGTGCATTGCAGAAGTTGCACTGCCCACTGCCCCAGGGCAGTGAGGCAGTGTAGTGCAGGAGTTGCACTGTCCACTGCCCCCAGGCAGTGGGGCAATGCATTGCAGGAGTTGCACTGCCCACTGCCCCCAGGCAGTGGGGCAGTGCACTGCAGGAGTTGCACTGTCCACCGCCCCCAGGCAGTGGGGCAGTGCATTGCAGGGGTTGCACTGCCCACTGCCCCCAGGCAGTGAGGCAGTGCATTGCAGGAGTTCCACTGCCCACTGCCCCAGGGCAGTGAGGCAGTGCATTGCAGGGGTTCCACTGCCCACTGCCCCCAGGCAGTGGGGCAATGCATTGCAGGAGTTCCACTGTCCACTGCCCCCAGGCACTGAGGCAGTGCATTGCAGGAGTTGCACTGCCCACTGCCCCCTGCCAGTGAGGCAGTGCATTGCAGGAGTTGCACTGCCCACCGCCCCAGGGCAGTGAGGCAATGCATTGCAGGGGTTGCACTGCCCACTGCCCCCAGGCAGTGAGGCAGTGCATTGCAGGTGTTGCACTGTCCACTGCCCCCAGGCAGTGGGGCAATGCATTGCAGGAGTTCCACTGTCCACTGCCCCCAGGCAGTGAGGCAGTGCATTGCAGGAGTTGCACTGCCCACTGCCCCCAGCCAGTGAGGCAGTGCATTGCACGAGTTGCACTGCCCGCCGCCCCAGGGCAGTGAGGCAATGCATTGCAGGGGTTGCACTGCCCAGTGCCCCCAGGCAGTGAGGCAGTGCATTGCAGGTGTTGCACTGTCCACCGCCCCCAGGCGGTGAGGCAGTGCATTGCAGGAGTTGCACTGTCCACTGCCACCAGGCAGTGAGGCAGTGCATTGCAGGAGTTGCACTGCCCACTGCTTCCAGGCAGTGAGGTAATGCATTGCAGGGGTTGCACTGTCCACTGCCCCCAGGCAGTGGGGCAGTGTATTGCAAGAGTTCCACTGCCCATAGCCCACAGGCAGTGAGGCAATGCATCGCAGGAGTTGCACTGCCCACTCCTCCCGGGCAGTGAGGCGGTGTATTGCGGGAGTTCCACTGCCCACTGCCCCCAGGCAGTGAGGCAGCGCATTGCAGGAGTTGCACTGCCCACTGCACCCAGGCAGTGGGGCAGAGCATTGCAGGAGTTCCACTGCCCACTGCCCCCAGGCAGTGAGGCAGTGCATTGCATGAGTTGAACTGCCTGCTGCCCGAGGGCAGTGAGGCAGTGCACTGCAGGAGTTGCACAGCCCACTGCCCCCGGGCAGTGAGGCAGTGCATTGCAGGAGCTGCACTGCCGACTGCCCCCAGGCAGTGCGGCAGTGGATTGCAGGAGTGGCACTGCCCACTGCCCCCAGGCAGTGAGGCAGTGCATTACAGGAGTTGCACTGCCCACTGCTCCCAGGCAGTGAGGCAGTGCATTGCAGGGGTTCAACTGCCCACTGCCCCCAGGCAGTGGGGCAGTGCATTGCAGGAGTTGCACTGTCCACTGCCCCCAGGCAGTGGGGCAGTGTATTGCAGGAGTTGCACTGCCCGCTGCCCCCAGGCAGCGGGGCAGTGCACTGTAGGAGTTGCAACGCCTACTGCCCCTAGGCAGTGAGGCAGTGCATTGCAGAAGTTGCACTGCCCACTGCCCCCAGGCAGTGCGGCAGTGTATGGCAGGAGTTGCGCTGCCCACTGCCCCCAGGAAGTGGGGCAGAGCATTGCAGGAGTTGCGCTGCCCCCTGCCCCCAGGCAGTGGGGCAGAGCATTGCAGGAATTCCACTGCCCACTGCCCCCACGCAGTGAGGCGGTGCATTGCAGGAGTTGCACTGCCTACTGCCCGAGGGCAGTGAGGCATTGCATTGCAGGAGTTGCACTGCCCACTGCCCCAAGGCAGTGGGCCAGAGCATTGCAGGAGTTCCACTGCCCACTGCCCCCAGGAGGAGGAGGAGGAGGAGGAGCGCCTGCCGCGGTCCCACGTACGGTGAGCCTTGGCGTCGTCCCTCGGGGGCCAAACGCAGGCTCTGCCGAGGGAGTCCTCCGTCTTACCTCCGCTAGAGCAAGACGAATCTCGTCGCACACCTGAGAACGCTCCTCCCAGCAGGCCGTCTGGGTCACAACGTCGGTGTACGACAACGCTACGGCTCGATCTGCTCTCCGGTCCCGGCCACCAACCGCTCCGAACTGTCCTGGATCCACCCGAGTAAGCGTTCCAAGATCAACGGGCACGGAAGATGTGGGTCTCCCGGGGCATCACCTCCGACTTAGAACGCCGCCAGACAAGGAGCGCGGTCCGGCACGACTGCGCGCAGCACCGGAGCGGTCCGGGCGCGTGAGGTCGAGGACGGGTCACGGGCGGGGACAGGGCCACGGGGCGGGCCGACCCATGGCCACCTGCATGTCCTTAAAGACCGTGCGGGGTCCTTGGGAAGCCGCAGTGAGGATGGCCGAGAACGCGGAATGTAGTGCGGCACACCACGAGGGGATCACATCTCCACAGAGGCCGGCCTCCAGGCTCCGTCCATTGCCACCGTAATGGATGGCCCAGAGGTGGCGTCGATCTGGGAGATGGGGGGCAAGCCCGTGCCGTCCGAGACTGTCCAAGATGATCACGTCATGGGCTTCCAGCTCAATCTCCTGCCGCACGGCCGGCGACATCTGGTTCTTCTCGATGTACACATACAGGACGCGGTACGGACTGCGCTTGTTCCGGGTGGAGATGACGGACTTCACCTTAGGGGCCAGGAGGAGGTCCCCTGATAGCCAGAGTCCTAGGAGGATGTCCCAGGCCGGCCACCTGCCCGAGCCGGGCGTTGGGGCCCAGTTGGCTACGTGATACCACTCTGGCGGTGGGTCGTTGGCGAGGGACTGGTTCACGGGGGCCCGCGGTAGGGGAGAGAGGTGGTCGGCAAGAGGTAGAACGGGCACCGCGTGCCGCTTATGTAGGAGAACGGTAGTGAGAACGACATCGCAGAGTAGGCGACGGAGACGCGCAGGACGCAGACCTCTGTGCAGCAGGGCATCCCTGTGTGGCGTGGAGATGGCTCCGAGACGACCAACAGTGTAGGTTGCGATGGTGTGGTGGGCCGGGGAGCCATCCACAGCCAGTATGAACGGCTCGTCCCCCCAAAGGACGAGGGTGCCCCAAGCAGTGGGCGTACAGTGGCGCCAGGCATGGCACCTCTGAGAGAGTCGGGCCGCAAGCCACCGATGGTAGTGGGCGCGGATGAGCGGGTCTAGCGGGCACGAGAGGATATGGTCCCCGGAGGCGGGCATGGTGCAGAGGGGGCAGGACGTATCTCTTGGGGGGAACAGGGAGAGGCGGATGCCGGTGACCGTGAGGTGGTCCCCCCACGTGACGAGACCGTGGCTGACGATGTTGGCGTACTCGTCGAGGTCGGGGAGGCGCTGTGGCGGGGGGGACGCAGAGAAGGCGTGGTGGGAGGCGAGCAAGGCGCGGCGCGCGTGGGGCACGGCGTCGTGGACCTGGAGGCCTGCGTGGGAGAAGCAGACGCGGGGTTTCTGTAGGGGGCCGAGCCATCCCACGGCGTCCGGGCAACTGTCCGCAGCTTGCCCTGCCGCTTCGTCCACCCGGTCCAGCAGGGTATCGAGCCAGGTGCCGGCGATATGGGAATAGAGGTGATGGGGAGGGGCATGACCGTGGGCCATGTCGCGACACGATCTTATGAGATCTCCCTGCAGCGAGTCTTCCGGCTCGCGGCGCCCTTCCTGCGCCGTGATGTACCCTTTGCAGTCCGCGAAGTGCCACGCACCGGATCGGAAGCCGATGGCAGGGTCGGCTGAGGGCCCCTTGGCGGTGAGGGCCACCCATGCCGTGTACAGCTCCGCCGTGTAGGCGTTGTCCAGCCTCAAGGGGATGGGGACGGGGTACACCTGGTACCGGAGGGTGACGGGGCAGAACACCGCCACTGCCCCGCCGCAGCGCCGGGTCTTCGGGCACCACGACGCGTCGTGGAGGATCCCATAGTTCTCAGGGAGCCAGGAGAACGTGGGGACGGTCGCAGTCACCGCTTGGCAGCGTCTAACCGGGGGGACGGTGCCGACCGGCGGAGTGGGGCGGGGCGAGGCCCGGGGCCACCCCTTGCGTCGCGCGTCCTCTGTACTGCGATGGCCCGCAAGCATCCACGCGTGGGTGTCCTGGACCTCGAGTCCGGGTGACGACAGGGCCAGCACATGGGGGGTGTGGTGTGGCAGATGGCTGTCAGGGGGTAAGTGGATGGCGATGTCGCACCGGTGGCACAGGGCAACAAATAGATCGTGGTCCGTGGGGTGTGCGGTGCACCGGAGTCCGAGCTCCGGGGTGAGGCAGGGCTGGGAAGGATGGAACCGCCAGAGGGCAGTGAGGAGCCCGTGGCGCGTGGACCGGCAGACCAGGGAGTTGGGGTGGTTCAGGTGTCGGATGTAGACGCCGAAGAAGTTAGTAAACCCAACGACCGGTGCCGGGGGTATACCGACTCCCCCTTCGGGGACCTCACGGAGGAAGTGAGCAGAGGCGGAGAGGGTCCACCCAGCGGTGGCGCGCATGGCCGAGGCGGTCATGGCGTCCAGCACGCGCAGGGCCCCGTAGGAGGGGGGGCGGACACTGGTAAACCAGTGGACCGTCCCATGACACTTGGCAGTATACATGGCGAGGGGGTAGTGGGCGGGGAGTCGTGGGGCGCGGAGCGCCCGGCACGCAGCGCGGGCGCCCGAGAACAGGCGCCGGGAGTCGACGGGATGGAAGAGGTGGGGAAGGGCATGGCGGCCAAGGACGCGGACGTAGTCCTGGCTCGTGGCACATCGCACGGGGTGACCATTGAGGTATACCGTGTCGTTGAGGAAATAGACCTGACCATCGCGCATGTCGGTGCCGATCAAGACCGTTTTTGTTGGGTCTGAGTGGAGGTTGGTGAGGCGGCCCGCTCTCTCAATGCCGCTGGCGAGGGCGGGCAAATGGCAACGGTCGCCGGGCAGCCACTGGGTGTCATCCATCAGGAGAACCCGGTTCAGCGGGCCCGCGGGGGTGTCGGTGGGGGGGACGGAACGGCAGGCTTCGTGCCCCCGAACTTCGCCATATATGCAGTACTTCATGCCGGACACGGGGCATCCTTGCCCCGTGCCGGCCCCCAGCCGGGTGGAGGACGGAGAGCGTCCGTCAGCTCCCCCCATGTGCACCTCAAGGGCGCGGTCATGGTGCTGAAGGGTCGCGGCGTCGGCTGGGGAGATCCCTGCGGCGGTGAGGACGGCGTACTCGGTGGTGTGGTTGATGGAGCCATACGCGTGGCGGACATCGTCCGACAGGACCCATGCTTCAAGGCGTCTGCGCCAGCGGTCCCACCATACATCGTGTAGGACGCGGAGTAGCTCCACGGAGGAGCAGTGCGGGGACATCCCGAACTGGTAGGGCGGCAGGATGCCGTGCTGAACCAGGCGGGGCTGGTAGTGGTCTTTGATGAGGGCAGCCGTGAGTTTCCATATCGTGGCCAGATTGGTCAGCGGTCTGCCGTTCGCAATGGGGCCGTGCGGCGTCTTTTTCGGAAGGTTGATGAAGTCTGCAGAGTGTGCCTGGGGCACGGGCACCCCACGGAGAATACTGTTGATCAGGCTCACGATCGCCGCAAACTGGGCATCCTCCAATTGTCCGAACAGCCGGTACTCCAGTAAGTCGTGGTACGGCACAGTGGCCGCCGCCCGGCGGATGATGGCCCGCAGGTTTGCGGTGGTGGCGTTGGGTGGTGGGCCGAGCGGCCTTTCCTCCCATCCCGTGATGGTCCGGATGCGCGCGAGTGAGAGCGCCTCAAGAGGGGCAAGGTGCCTTTGGCGCAGCTGGTCTAACGCAACGGCGGCTTGTTGATGAAGAGGTACTGGGACGCCCACCACGTAGACCGGATCCGCTGGGGGTACGTAGCGCGCCCCCAACGTGCGGCGGTAGTCCACTTTGGTGGGTTGGCCAGGGGCAGCGGGTAGGGGCGCCAGCCCTACATCCTTCTCCAGAAGGAGAACGTCCCAGGCCGCTCGGATGCGTTCTTTGAGGCGGGCGACCTCCACGAGGTGTGACGATTGGGACGCCCAATCCGGGTAGGCGAGCGTGTAGCGTTGAAGGTTGGTGACGTGGACACGTACCGTCGACGGTACCGGCTGGCTGGGGACGGGGGGCCCGTAGGCAGCCGTAGCCGCGGTGTATAGCGCTGAGGTCACCTCGGTATAGCGCGGCTGCGTTTCGGGCGCGCCTGGGGGCGGCGTAGCGAGTTCGGCCCGAAAGGTGTCGTTGAGGGTGCGGAGCTGGCTGGCGAGGGGCTCCCGCGGGATGGGGAAGCGGCCCTTTTTCGAAGGGCATACCAATTGGGGCGCTGGCGGGAGGTCATGGAGGGTGGCAGTCACGGGTAGGTGGTCAGACGGGAAACTGGAATCGGAGCGCACCTCCGTGGTGTGGGCTGCTTCCGAAGGGGCGCGGAGGAAGATGTGGTCCAGGGCACCGGCGAAACCTTGCGGGCTCACCCACGTGGGGGCCTCCGCAAGGGGGCGTAGACGGCGCATCCCAAGGCGCGTGAGCGTGGGGAGGACGAGGTCACAGAGGGAGGCAGGGGAGACAGGGAGGTGCGAGACCCAGCGGCAGTTGGCGTTCAGGTCCCCTGTCAGGACAACCACTCTAGCCGGGGTGAGGAGGAGGTACGGGTACACCCAATCCAGGATTTCTTGGAGGGTGTCGAGGTTCCCGTCGGCGGGGAAATACACGTTGGCGTGGCAGTGGGTCACGCCAGCCATGGTGAAGTGCGTGACGAGGGCTCGTCCCGACGGGTGGGCGCTGTGGCCGGTCACGACCAGGTCCGGGGTCCTGTAGAGGAGGGTGGCACATCCCCCAGCTATTCTTGCAGGTGCCTGGATGGTGTGGTACAGGGGGTGCACCCGTTGGATGATCAGGGGCCCCGCTTCTTGAACATGCAGGGTTAGCGGGTACTGGCACTCGCGCACCAGGACGTCCAGGGCGCGGAGCTTGGGTCGCAGGGACATCTGCACGTTGAGGGTCATCACGTCTGGGCGGGGCGACACGTGGCCGGTGGGGGGGGGACCAGGGCAGGAGCCGGCGGCGGTGGAGTGCTGGGTTAGCTTGCGGTCCACGGCTGCGGGGAGGGCGCAAGGTAGGCCTCGCACCCACTTGCGGAGGTGCCGGTGGTGGTACGTGGCCGCCATCGCCAAGACACTGGCCCGGGTGAGGCCTGTGGCTGTGATGGAGACGCGGCTGTGTAGGGATTGTGGGAGGACCACGTGGTGATGCTCGGGCAAGATGAAGGAGGTGGGTGGCAGGCCCTTGCGGCAGAGCTGCAACTGATGGGAGCCCGTCACCTGCACACAGTGCACGGCGCCCACTAACGACAGAACGTTACGGGGCCAGGGGTCCGCCCCGCTGCACGCCCGGTAGTAGTGCACACCCACCGGAAGGTGCAGGCACATTTCGAGGGCATAGGGGGGCGTGATGAACTGGGCAGTGCCCGAGGCCGGTACCGGTACCAGGCCCCACTCTCTGGGGGGGGGGCTGGGAGTGTATGCGCCCAGGTGCAGGTCCCGGACATGGGGGACGCCGTCGAGGTGGGAGTGGCGGAGCTGAGACACGGCGGCAGGGATGTCCTCGTTGCGCCCCGCCATGTCCCGGGTTACCGGTCCCGCGGACGCCGACCGAAGTACGGCTGGTAGCGGTGGGGGTCGGCTGGGGGGCTCCAGGGCGGGGGAGCGTAGGGGTTGTGGGCCATGGCCACTCGGGGGTCGTGGGGGTCCCCCGAGTACGGGTAGGGCAGGAGGGGGGCTGCTGCATGGTGGTCGTGGCGGCTGGAAAGCGCTTGTGGCTCATCGCGGTACGCGCTGCGACGCCTCGGCGGCGGGCTGTCGCGGCGATGGCCTGGGCTGCGGCGGCGGGACGGGGACCGGTCCGAGCGGCGGGGGCTGTACCTGCGCTGATATTTGGAGTCTGGTTCTCCGTCCGATCCCGACGTTGCCGTAAGGTCCACCTGATCGTCAGGGTCCCGTGGACGGCGCTGCTTCCCGCGGCTTCCCCGATGAGTCTTCCGGGGCGGACGGTCTCGGTCTCGGTCAGGGTCAGGCACCCAGGGCGTAAACGGTTGTTTCTTCGATTCGGCCCACGTCACTCGCCAGCCACGAGCCGTGTGTTGCCTCGTCAGTCGCATGCCGCGCTCGTACTCTGCTGGTCGGATTCCGACGATTGTGAACTTGGATGTATGGTTCAATTGTTCTTCAGTAATGGAGGAAAGGCCTGCACCAAATTTATCCCGAAGGATACCACCGAGGAGTCCTGCATCAACTTCACCGGACGGCGGATCGTCGACTTCTTGCCAGCCGACCCACAGGGCTTTCGAGTAGACTTGCGGATCGATTTTTTGGGGTGTATACCCCTTCTTTTTCGCTGCGCCCTGTGCCTGGTTGGCGGCTGCAGCTTCTGATGGGGAGGTGGCTGGGCTGGCGGAAACCTGCTGGACTGCAGGGGGGTTGGAGAGGAAGGAGCGCAGGACTTCCGCGATGCCGGGCAGGCTGGGCGCGTGGCTGTGGACCCAGGCCCACTGCTCCCGGATCGGCGACTGCGGGAGGGTGGTGACCTTCGCGCCGTACTGGCGGAAGAGCTGGAGGTGGAGCGCGTGCGCAACCTCGTCCTCACAGCCCTTGGGGATCTCCGGGATCCACTCCAGCAGGTCGGTCAGGGCGGCATCGGCAGGCGACGGCAGAGACGGCGGCGGCTGGGCGGTCGCGCCCGGTGCCCGAAAGGCAGAGACCGCCCTCGGTTTAGGGATCGGTTCCGGGACTGCGAACGACAGTTCGGGCGCACGCGCAGGGGCCTCCGGGACCGGCACGGCGCCTGGCGCGGCCATGGCCCTACGGAGGACGTCGGCCAACTCCTCGAGGTTGGGTGCCTGGGGCGAGGTGAGAACTGCTGCGGCGAGGATGACCGGCACGAGGACCAGGAACTGCTGAGAGCTGGGGGGGGGCAGCTCGAATGAAGCCGGAACGGTACTGCGCACGGCGTTGGCGAATGCCGGCGGCGTGGACTGGAGGCCGTGGAGTCTGGTGGCGATGGACAGGAGGGGGGGTACCGACCTGATGAAGTTGTTGAGCCTAACGGCTTCGGTCTGCCGCTGTGCCGCGGCGCATCGCTGGGCCTGCTGCTGGGCATTATCCCGTTCGGTGCGCACCGCGTCCAGATCCCGCGTGAGGGACTCCAGGTCGCCCCGTGCCACGGCCAGCTCCCGTCGTTGGGCCTCATACTCGTCATGCAATTGAGCGTAGTCGGTGGAGTAGGCCGTGACATCCAGGTCCGGGACAAGAGGCTCCCCCACCTGGGAGGGGCTGGGGGGGGCCGACCCGACGGCCGGGGCCGGTGACTCCGGAGGCGTGGGGTCTGCGGCAGCCGGTGGTACCTGGGAGGCAGGCTCTGGGAGATTGAAAGAAAGCCTTGTCTGTTCGGGCAACAGTGATGAAGGCGATGGTTCAGACCCTGAGGGGGTGGGCTTGCCCTGGGCCTTGTACAGGGCTGACGCTGGGGTGAACGCCGCCGTGGCGAACAGAGTGCCGGCGGGGCTGGGCGCCGCTTGCCCTTTGGTGAGGTAAGGCGCGTGGCTGGGCGGCGTGAGCGGGGGCGGGTTGGCGGTGTCGGCGATGCCGGCCTGCAGCAGGGCGAAAGTGGGGGCTGTGGCCCAGGAGTGCTCGCCAGCCTGCTCGATCTGATGCAGCAGCTCCACGCTGCGGATCGGCAAGATCGAGCACTCGAGCAGCGGCCGCAGCTGCTCGGGGGTCCACATGCCCTTGTTGGCGAGGGCGGGGGGTGTGGGAACGGGGGCTGGCGTGTACTGTCCTGTGAGGCAGACGGAGGAGGCCCACGCTAGGAGCCCGAACTTCAGCGGGACGAGGTCTGCTGTCGGGATGTGGGCTGCCTGCAGGACCGCATGCACGTCGTTGGGTAGCGCCCAAAAGGCCGCAACTACCTCTCGGGTGCGGAGGCGGTCCCATGACGGTCTGAGGTGGGGGGCAAGGAACTGGCTGATGGGCTTGTGGATCTTGTGGGAGACCTTCTGGCTTTGGATGTCCGGAGGGCCGGCAGTGTCGACGGGCGGTGGCTGTTCGCGAGCTGTGTACAGGCCCTTGAAGACTTGGTTGCGGAGGCGTGACGCCGAAATTGGGGCATGGCTTGGGCTCCACCGCGTGACGAGAGCCGCTGTGAGGGCCTCAGGGTCCTTGGAGATATACTCCAGCAGTGGGCCTCCTTGTACCAGCGACAGGGGGACGTGTTCGATGACCTTCGTGTCAGACGGGCCTGCGGCGACCGTTACGGTGGCTGTGAGCAGGAGCCCCCGCGGCGTCCACACCCCCGTCACGGCTGTAATAGCCTGGATGTCGCCGTTGGCAGCCGTCCATCGCAGGGCATCACACAAGTCAGCCAGGGCGGGGTCGGTGGCCTGGATAGCCGTATCTGCCGCTTCCAGTGCGTCATCCTTCAGCATGTCCAGTTCTCGCAGCAGACGGTCAGCATCGTCGGACTGGGCGATGTCCATCAGAAACATGGGGAACGGCCCCTGACGAATGGCGCCGCCTCGACCGGTGTCGGGGGCGGGAGAGGGGGTGTCCTGGGACGGTGTTGAGCGGTCTGACATGGTAGCTGTGGCGAGAAAAGAGCGGGTGGCCTGTGGCCGCAATATGTTGGGGGGGGGGAGCAGATCGAGGTGTCGGCAAACGGAGGTGCACTGACATCATAGGCAGCCCCAGTCGGATGGGGCGCGCAGGAGAGAAACAAGGGGTACCACGAGCGTGGCCATAGTGTGACAAAACAAAGAGCATGGCGCGATGGCGCGGAGTAACATGGGGCCGCCTGGCGGACCGGGTCGGTGAGCGGGGGTCCCAGGACATACAGGGCGGGGGTGCGAGGGGAGCACCGCGCTGGCGCGTGGTGCTGCAACCCTAGTGGCGCACGGGAGCGAGGGGCCCCACGTTGGGACGACGAATCGGACGACTGATGATACCCCTGCACAAGGCGTCACGCTTGAGCGGCGGATACGTCGAATGCAGTCCCCGTCGCGGCTCCCCGCGTAGCGGCCTGGAAGATTGCCACGGCGAGGTCGACGTCTTGCCAGAGACGAACGTATAACGACGTGCCCACTGTGAGCAGGAAACGGCTTGCAAGGGGGAGGGACGCACTTGAGGTGCGGCACTCAGCCCTTGGAGACACGGGATGAAGAGGGAGAGAGAGAGTGCACCATACGGGTGGAGTTGAGCGGAGAGGGGGCCACGATGGCAGAGCTGAGTCACGTGGTGGCACGACTATCACGACGATTCACGACTGGTTTCGAGCGTGGCAGTGCGTGTAGGCAATCCGTCCTACAGCTACCATCCTGAGGGTTTTTAGACTGGTGCCAGGTCAGGTAGTGAGGCAGTGAGGCAGTGCATTGCAGGAGTTGCACTGCCCACTGTCCCCAGGCAGTGCGGCAGTGTATGGCAGGAGTTGCGCTGCCCACTGCCCCCAGGCAGTGGGGCAGAGCATTGCAGGAGTTGCACTGCCCCCTGCCCCCAGGCAGTGACATAGGGCATTGCAGGAGTTGCGCTGCCCCCTGCCCCCAGGCAGTGGGGCAGAGCATTGTAGGAATTCCACTGCCCACTGCCCCCAGGCAGTGAGGCAGTGCATTGCAGGAGTTGCACTGCCCACTGCCCCCAGGCAGTGCGGCAGTGTATGGCAGGAGTTGCACTGCCCCCTGCCCCCGGGCAGTGAGATAGGGCATTGCAGGAGTTGCGCTGCCCCCTGCCCCCAGGCAGTGGGGCAGAGCATTGCAGGAATTCCACTGCCCACTGCCCCCAGGCAGTGAGGCGGTGCATTGCAGGAGTTGCACTGCCTACTGCCCGAGGTCAGTGAGGCAGTGCATTGCAGGAGTTGCACTGCCCACTGCCCCCAGGCAGTGGGCCAGAGCATTGCAGGAGTTCCACTGCCCACTGCCACCAGGCAGTGAGGCAGTGCATTGCAGGAGTTGCACTGCCCACTGTCCCCAGGCAGTGCGGCAGTGTATGGCACGAGTTGCGCTGCCCACTGGCCCCGGGCAGTGGGGCAGAGCGGTGCAGGAGTTGCACTGCCCCCTGCCCCCAGGCAGTGACATAGGGCATTGCAGGAGTTGCGCTGCCCCCTGCCCCCAGGCAGTGGGGCAGAGCATTGCAGGAATTCCACTGCCCACTGCCCCCAGGCAGTGAGGCAGTGCATTGCAGGAGTTGCCCTGCCCACTGCCCCCAGGCAGTGGGCCAGAGCATTGCAGGAGGTCCACTGCCCACTGCCCCCAGGTAGTGAGGCAGTGCATTGCAGGAGTTGCACTGCCCACTGCCCCTAGGCAGTGAGGCAGTCAGTGCATTGCAGGAGCTGCACTGCCAACTGCCCCCAGGCAGTGAGGCAGTGCATTGCAGGAGCTGCGCTGCCCACTGCCCCGAGGCAGTGGGGCAGAGCATTGCAGGAGTTGCACTGCCCCCTGCCCCCAGGCAGTGAGATAGGGCATTGCAGGAGTTGCGCTGCCCCCTGCCCCCAGGCAATGGGGCAGAGCATTGCAGGAATTCCACTGCCCACTGCCCCCAGGCAGTGAGGCAGTGCATTGCAGGAGTTGCACTGCCCGCCGCCCCAGGGCAGTGAGGCAATGCATTGCAGGGGTTGCACTGCCCAGTGCCCCCAGGCAGTGAGGCAGTGCATTGCAGGTGTTGCACTGTCCACCGCCCCCAGGCGGTGAGGCAGTGCATTGCAGGAGTTGCACTGTCCACTGCCACCAGGCAGTGAGGCAGTGCATTGCAGGAGTTGCACTGCCCACTGCTTCCAGGCAGTGAGGTAATGCATTGCAGGGGTTGCACTGTCCACTGCCCCCAGGCAGTGGGGCAGTGTATTGCAAGAGTTCCACTGCCCATAGCCCACAGGCAGTGAGGCAATGCATCGCAGGAGTTGCACTGCCCACTCCTCCCGGGCAGTGAGGCGGTGCATTGCAGAAGTTGCACTGCCCACTGCCCCCAGGCAGTGAGGCAGCGCATTGCAGGAGTTGCACTGCCCACTGCACCCAGGCAGTGAGGCAGTGCATTGCATGAGTTGAACTGCCTGCTGCCCGAGGGCAGTGAGGCAGTGCACTGCAGGAGTTGCACAGCCCACTGCCCCCGGGCAGTGAGGCAGTGCATTGCAGGAGCTGCACTGCCGACTGCCCCCAGGCAGTGCGGCAGTGGATTGCAGGAGTGGCACTGCCCACTGCCCCCAGGCAGTGAGGCAGTGCATTGCAGGAGTTGCACTGCCCACTGCTCCCAGGCAGTGAGGCAGTGCATTGCAGGGGTTCAACTGCCCACTGCCCCCAGGCAGTGGGGCAGTGCATTGCAGGAGTTGCACTGTCCACTGCCCCCAGGCAGTGGGGCAGTGTATTGCAGGAGTTGCACTGCCCGCTGCCCCCAGGCAGCGGGGCAGTGCACTGTAGGAGTTGCAATGCCTACTGCCCCTAGGCAGTGAGGCAGTGCATTGCAGAAGTTGCACTGCCCACTGCCCCCAGGCAGTGCGGCAGTGTATGGCAGGAGTTGCGCTGCCCACTGCCCCCAGGAAGTGGGGCAGAGCATTGCAGGAGTTGCGCTGCCCCCTGCCCCCAGGCAGTGGGGCAGAGCATTGCAGGAATTCCACTGCCCACTGCCCCCACGCAGTGAGGCGGTGCATTGCAGGAGTTGCACTGCCTACTGCCCGAGGGCAGTGAGGCATTGCATTGCAGGAGTTGCACTGCCCACTGCCCCCAGGCAGTGGGCCAGAGCATTGCAGGAGTTCCATTGCCCACTGCCCCCAGGCAGTGAGGCAGTGCATTGCAGGAGTTGCACTGCCCACTGTCCCCAGGCAGTGCGGCAGTGTATGGCAGGAGTTGCGCTGCCCACTGCCCCCAGGCAGTGACATAGGGCATTGCAGGAGTTGCGCTGCCCCCTGCCCCCAGGCAGTGGGGCAGAGCATTGCAGGAATTCCACTGCCCACTGCCCCCAGGCAGTGAGGCGGTGCATTGCAGGAGTTGCACTGCCCACTGCCCCCAGGCAGTGGGCCAGAGCATTGCAGGAGTTCCACTGCCCACTGCCACCAGGCAGTGAGGCAGTGCATTGCAGGAGTTGCACTGCCCACTGTCCCCAGGCAGTGCGGCAGTGTATGGCACGAGTTGCGCTGCCCACTGGCCCCGGGCAGTGGGGCAGAGCGGTGCAAGAGTTGCACTGCCCCCTGCCCCCAGGCAGTGACATAGGGCATTGCAGGAGTTGCGCTGCCCCCTGCCCCCAGGCAGTGGGGCAGAGCATTGCAGGAATTCCACTGCCCACTGCCCCCAGGCAGTGAGGCAGTGCATTGCAGGAGTTGCCCTGCCCACTGCCCCCAGGCAGTGGGCCAGAGCATTGCAGGAGGTCCACTGCCCACTGCCCCCAGGCAGTGAGGCAGTGCATTGCAGGAGTTGCACTGCCCACTGCCCCTAGGCAGTGAGGCAGTCAGTGCATTGCAGGAGCTGCACTGCCAACTGCCCCCAGGCAGTGAGGCAGTGCATTGCAGGAGCTGCGCTGCCCACTGCCCCCAGGCAGTGGGGCAGAGCATTGCAGGAGTTGCACTGCCCCCTGCCCCCAGGCAGTGAGATAGGGCATTGCAGGAGTTGCGCTGCCCCCTGCCCCCAGGCAGTGGGGCAGAGCATTGCAGGAATTCCACTGCCCACTGCCCCCAGGCAGTGAGGCAGTGCATTGCAGGAGTTGCACTGTCCACTGCCCCCAGGCAGTGGGCCAGAGCATTGCAGGACTTCCACTGCCCACTGCCCCCAAGCAGTGAGGCAGTGCATTGCAGGAGTTGCACTGCCCACTGCCCCAAGGCAGTGAGGCAGTGCATTGCAGGAGTTGCGCTGCCCACTGCCCCCGGGCAGTGGGCCAGAGCATTGCAGGAGTTCCACTGCCCACTGCCCCCAGGCAGTGAGGCAGTGCATTGCAGGAGTTGCACTGCCCACTGCCCCTAGGCAGTGAGGCAGTCAGTGCATTGCAGGAGCTGCACTGCCCATTGCCCCCAGGCAGTGAGGCAGTGCATTGCAGGAGTTGCGCTGCCCACTGCCCCCAGGCAGTGGGCCAGAGCATTTCAGGAGTTCGACTGCCCACTGCCCCCAGGCAGTGAGGCAGTGCATTGCAGGAGTTGCACTGCCCACTGCCCCTAGGCAGTGAGGCACTCAGTGCATTGCAGGAGCTGCACTGCCCACTGCCCCCAGGCAGTGGGGCAGTGCATTGCAGGGGTTGCACTGCCCACTGCCCCTAGGCAGTGAGGCAGTGCATTGCAGGAGTTGCACTGCCTACTGCCCGAGGGCAGTGAGGCAGTGCATTGCAGGAGTTGCAGTGCCCACTGCCCCAAGGCAGTGAGGCAGTGTATTGCAGGAGTTCCACTGCCCACTGCCCCCAGGCAGTGAGGCAGTGCGTCGCAGGAGTTGCCCTGCCCACTGCTCCCGGGCAGTGAGGCGGTGTACTGCGGGAGTTACAGTGTCCACTGCCCCCAAGCAATGAGGCAGTGCATTGCAGGTAGTTGCGCTGCCCACTGCCCCTAGGCAGTGAGGCAGTCTGTACATTGCAGGAGCTGCACTGCCCACTGCCCCCAGGCAGTGTGGCAGTGTATTGCAGGAGTTCCACTGCCCACTGCCCCAGGGCAGTGAGGCAGTGCATTGCAGGAGTTGCACTGCCCACTGCCCCCAGGCAGCGAGGCAGTGCATTGCAGGAGTTGCACTGCCCGCTGCCCCCAGGCAGTGAGGCAGTGCACTGCAGGAGTTCCACTGCCCACTGCCCCAGGGCAGTGAGGCAGTGCATTGCAGGAGTTGCACTGCCCACTGCCCCCAGGGCAGTGAGGCAGTACATTCCAGGAGTTGCACTGTCCACTGCCCCCAGGCAGTGAGGCAGTGCATTGCAGGAGTTGCACTGCCTACTGTTCAAGGGCAGTGAGGGAGTGCATTGCAGGAGTTCCACTGCCCACTGCCCCCAGACAGTGAGGCAGTGCATTGCAGGAGTTGCACTGTCCACTGCCCCCGGGCAGTGAGGCAGTCAGTGCATTGCAGGAGTTGCACTGCCCACTGCCCCAGGGCAGTGAGGCAGTGCATTGCAGAAGTTGCACTGTCCACTGCCCCCAAGCAGTGAGGCAGTCAGTGCGTTGCAGGTGTTGCACTGCCCACTGCCCCCGGGCAGTGCGGCAGTGTATTGCAGGGGGTCCGCTGCCCACTGCCCCCAGGGCAGTGGGGCAGTGCATTGCGGGGGATCCACTGCCCACTGCCCCCAGGCAGTGAGGCAGTGCGTTGCAGGAGTTGCACTGCCTACTGCCCGAGGGCAGTGAGGCAGTGCATTGCAGGAATTGCACAGCCCACTGCCCCCAGGCAGTGCGGCAGTGTATTGCAGGAGTAGCACTGCCCACTGCCCCCAGGCAGTGAGGCAGTGCATCGCAGGAGTTGCACTGTCCACTGCCCCCCGGCAGTGAGGCAGTCAGTGCATTGCAGGAGTTGCACTGCCCACTGCCCCAGGGCAGTGAGGCAGTGCATTGCAGAAGTTGCACTGTCCACTGCCCCCAGGCAGTGAGGCAGTCAGTGCGTTGCAGGAGTTGCACTGCCCACTGCCCCCGGGCAGTGCGGCAGTGTATTGCAGGGGGTCCGCTGCCCACTGCCCCTAGGGCAGTGGGGCAGTGCATTGCAGGAATTCCACTGCCCACTGCCCCCAGGCAGTGAGGCGGTGCGTTGCAGGAGTTGCACTGCCTACTGCCCGAGGGCAGTGAGGCAGTGCATTGCAGGAGTTGCACAGCCCACTGCCCCCAGGCAGTGCGGCATTGTATTGCAGGAGTAGCACTGCCCACTGCCCCCAGGCAGTGAGGCAGTGCATTGCAGGAGTTGCACTGCCCGCTGCCCCCAGGGCAGTGAGGCAGTGCATTGCAGGAGTTGCACTGCCCACTGCCCCCAGGCAGTGCGGCAGTGTATTGCAGGAGTTCAACTGCCCTCTGCCCCCAGGCAGTGGGGCAGTGTGTTGCAGGAGTAGCACTGCCCACTGCCCCCCAGGCAGTGAGGCAGTGCATTGCGGGAGGTCCACTGCCCACTGCCCCCAGGCAGTGGGGCAGTGCGTTGCAGAAGGTCCACTGTCCACTGCCCCCAGGCAGTGAGGCAGTGTATTGCGGGAGTTCCACTGCCCACTGCCCCCATGCAGTGCGGCAGTGTACTGCAGGAGTTCCACTGCCTACTGCCCCCAGGCAGTGGGGCAGTGTATTGCGGGAGTTGCACTGTCCACTGCCCCCAGGCAGTGAGGCAGTGCATTGCAGGAGATCCACTGCCCCCTGCCCCCGGGCCGTGGCGCAGTGTGTCGCAGGAGTTCCACTGACCACTGCCCCAGGCACGGCGGCAGTGTATTGCAGGAGATGCCCGGCCGACTGCCCCAAGGCAGGGAGGCAGAGAATGGCAGGAGTACCACTCCCAACTGCCCTCAGGCAATGCGGCAGTGTGAAGCAGGATTTCCACTGCCCACAGCCCCCAGGCGGTGTGGCAGTGCGTTACACTGCCCACTGCCCTCTGCCCACAACAACCGTGCAGCAGGGCACACACAGTGCAGTGTAGTGCACAGCACCAAGCAGTGCGGCACCGCACAATAAGCACTGATGGTGCAGCGCGGAACGCAGGGTGCAGTGGGCCCACGAGACCCTGTGTGACTGCGCGCAGGCGTCAGCAAGGCAGTGTCGGCCAAGTGCGAGAGTGCACTGGTCCGGCTATGCCACAACACACTTACACACAGCGCGCACACAACACACACAGCCCAGCCCGTTTACCTGTACCCGTGGGTAGACATCCCGGCCTTTGCCATTTGGTAATAGCGCCTTCGGCACAACACAGCAAAGCACAGCACGGCACGGTACAGAGCACAGCACAGCACAACACAACAGAGCACAGAGCACAGCACAGCACAGCACAGCACAGCACAGCACAGCACAGCACAGCGCAGAGCACAGCACAGCACAACACAGCACAGCACAGCACAGAGCACAGCACAGCACGGAGCACAACACAGCACAGCACCGCAGAGCACAGCACACAGCACAGCACAGCACAGAGCACAGCACAGCACAGCACGGCACAGCACAGCACAGCATAGCACGGCACAGAGCACAGCACAGCACAGCACAGAGCACAGCACATCAGAGCACAGCACAGCACAGCCCAGCCCAGCAAAGCACAGCACGGCACAGCACAGCACAGCACGGCACAGCACAGCACAGCACAGCACAGCACAGCACAGCACAGCACAGCACAGCGCCAAGCACAGCACAGCATAGCACAGCACAGCACGGCACGGTACAGAGCACAGCACAGCACAGCACAGCACAGCACAGCACAGCACAGCACAGCACAGCACAGAGCACAGCACAGAGCACAGCACAGCACAGCACAGCACAGCACAGCACAGCACAGAGCACAGCACAGCACAGCACAGCACAGCACAGCACAGCACAGCGCCAAGCACAGCACAGCATAGCACAGCACAGCACGGCACGGTACAGAGCACAGCACAGCACAGCACAGCACAGCACAGCACAGCAAGGACCACAGCACAGCACACCACAGAGCACAGCACAGCACGGCGCAGCACAGCACAGCACAGCACAGCACAGCACAGCACAGAACAGAGCACAGCACAGCACAGCACAGCACAGCACAGAGCACAGCACAGCACAGCACAGCACAGCACAGCACAGCACAGCACAGCACAGCACAGCACAGCACAGCACAGAACAGAGCACAGCACAGCACAGAGCACAGCACAGCACATCACGGAGCACAGCCCAGCCCAGCAAAGCACAGCACGGCACAGCACAGCACAGCACGGCACAGCACAGCACAGCACAGCACAGCACAGCACAGCACAGCACAGCACAGCACAGCACAGCACAGCACAGCACAGCACAGCACAGCACAGCACAGAGCACAGCACAGATCACAGCACAGCACAGCACAGCACAGCACAGCACAGCACAGCACAGCACAGCAGAGCACAGCACAACACAGCACAGCACAGCACAGCACAGCACGGCACTGAACAGCACAGAGCACAGCACAGAGCACAGCACAGCACAGCACAGCACAGCACAGCACAGCACAGCACAGCACAGAGCACAGCACAGCACAGCACAGAGCACAGCACAGCACAGCACAGCACAGCACGGCACTGCACCGAGCATAGAGCACAGCACAGCACAGAGCACAGCACAGCACAGCACAGCACAGCACAGCACCGCACAGCACAGAGCACAGCACAGCACAGCACAGAGCACAGCACAGCACAGCACAGCACAGCACAGCACAGCGGAGCACAGAGCACAGCACAGCACAGAGCACAGCACAGCACAGCTTGGAGCACAGCACAGCACAGCACAGAGCACAGAGCACAGCACAGCACACCACAGAGCACAGCAGAGCACAGCACAGCACAGCACAACACAGAGCACAGCACAGCACAGCACAGCACAGAGCACAGCACAGCACAGCACGGCACAGCACAGCACGGCACAGCACAGCACAGCACAGCACAGCACAGCACAGAGCACAGCACAGCACAGCACAGCACAGCACAGCACAGCACAGCACAGCACAGCACAGCACAGCACAGCACAGAACAGAGCACAGCACAGCACAGAGCACAGCACAGCACATCACGGAGCACAGCCCAGCCCAGCAAAGCACAGCACGGCACAGCACAGCACAGCACGGCACAGCACAGCACAGCACAGCACAGCACAGCACAGCACAGCACAGCACAGCACAGCACAGCACAGCACAGCACAGCACAGCACAGCACAGCACAGAGCACAGCACAGATCACAGCACAGCACAGCACAGCACAGCACAGCACAGCACAGCACAGCACAGCAGAGCACAGCACAACACAGCACAGCACAGCACAGCACAGCACGGCACTGAACAGCACAGAGCACAGCACAGAGCACAGCACAGCACAGCACAGCACAGCACAGCACAGCACAGCACAGCACAGAGCACAGCACAGCACAGCACAGAGCACAGCACAGCACAGCACAGCACAGCACGGCACTGCACCGAGCATAGAGCACAGCACAGCACAGAGCACAGCACAGCACAGCACAGCACAGCACAGCACCGCACAGCACAGAGCACAGCACAGCACAGCACAGAGCACAGCACAGCACAGCACAGCACAGCACAGCACAGCGGAGCACAGAGCACAGCACAGCACAGAGCACAGCACAGCACAGCTTGGAGCACAGCACAGCACAGCACAGAGCACAGAGCACAGCACAGCACACCACAGAGCACAGCAGAGCACAGCACAGCACAGCACAACACAGAGCACAGCACAGCACAGCACAGCACAGAGCACAGCACAGCACAGCACGGCACAGCACAGCACGGCACAGCACAGCACAGCACGGCACAGCACAGCACAGCACAGAGCACAGCACAGCGCAGCACAGCGCAGCACAGCACAGCACAGCACAGAGCACGGCACAGCACAGAGCACAGCACAGCACAGCACAGCACAGCACAGCACGGCACAGAACAGAGCATCGCACAGCACAGCACAGCACAGCACAGCACAGCACACAGCACAGCACAGCACAGCACAGCACAGCACAGCACAGCACAGAGCACAGCACAGCACAGCACAGAGCACAGTACAGCACAGCACAGCACAGCACAGCACAGCACAGCACAGAGCACAGCACAGCACAGCACAGCACAGCACAGCACAGCACAGCACAGCACAGCACAGAACAGAGCACAGCACAGCACAGCACAGCTCGGCACAGCACAGAGCACAGCACAGCACAGCACAGCACAGCACAGCACAGCACAGAGCACAGCACAGCACATCACGGAGCACAGCACAGCACAGCACAGCACAGCACAGCGAAGCACAGCACAGCACAGCACAGCACAGCACAGCGAAGCACAGCACAGCACAGAACAGAGTACAGCAGAGCACAGCACAGCACAGCACAGCACAGCACGGCACAGCACAGCACACACAGCACAGCACAGCACAGCACAGCACCGCACAGCACAGAGTACAGCACAGCACAGCACAGCACAGCACAGCACGGCACAGCACGGCACGGCACAGCACGGCACAGCACAGAGCACAGCACAGCACAGAGCACAGCACAGCGCAGCACAGCACAGCACAGCACAGAGCACAGCACAGCGCAGCACAGCTCAGCACAGCACAGCACAGCACAGCACAGCACAGCACAGCACGGCACAGCACAGCACAGCACAGCACGGCACAGCACAGCACAGCACGGCACAGCACAGCACAGCACAGAGCACAGCACAGCGCAGCACAGCACGGCACAGCACAGCACGGCACAGCACAGCACAGAGCAAAGTACAGCACAGCACAGCACAGCACAGCACAGCACAGCACAGCACAGAGCACAGAGCACAGCACAGTACAGCACAGTACAGCACAGTACAGCACAGCACAGCACAGCACAGCACAGAGCACAGCACAGCACAGCACGGCACAGCACAGCACGGCACAGCACAGCACAGCACGGCACAGCACAGCACAGCACAGAGCACAGCACAGCGCAGCACAGCGCAGCACAGCACAGCACAGCACAGCACGGCACAGCACAGAGCACAGCACAGCACAGCACAGCACAGCACAGCACGGCACAGAACAGAGCATCGCACAGCACAGCACAGCACAGCACAGCACAGCACAGCACAGAGCACAGCACAGCACAGCACAGAGCACAGTACAGCACAGCACAGCACAGCACAGCACAGCACAGCACAGAGCACAGCACAGCACAGCACAGCACAGCACAGCACAGCACAGCACAGCACAGAACAGAGCACAGCACAGCACAGCACAGCTCGGCACAGCACAGAGCACAGCACAGCACAGCACAGCACAGCACAGCACAGCACAGAGCACAGCACAGCACATCACGGAGCACAGCACAGCACAGCACAGCACAGCACAGCGAAGCACAGCACAGCACAGCACAGCACAGCACAGCGAAGCACAGCACAGCACAGAACAGAGTACAGCAGAGCACAGCACAGCACAGCACAGCACAGCACGGCACAGCACAGCACACACAGCACAGCACAGCACAGCACAGCACCGCACAGCACAGAGTACAGCACAGCACAGCACAGCACAGCACAGCACGGCACAGCACGGCACGGCACAGCACGGCACAGCACAGAGCACAGCACAGCACAGAGCACAGCACAGCGCAGCACAGCACAGCACAGCACAGAGCACAGCACAGCGCAGCACAGCACAGCACAGCACAGCACAGCACAGCACAGCACAGCACAGCACGGCACAGCACAGCACAGCACAGCACGGCACAGCACAGCACAGCACGGCACAGCACAGCACAGCACAGAGCACAGCACAGCGCAGCACAGCACGGCACAGCACAGCACGGCACAGCACAGCACAGAGCAAAGTACAGCACAGCACAGCACAGCACAGCACAGCACAGCACAGCACAGAGCACAGAGCACAGCACAGTACAACAGTACAGCACAGTAGAGCACAGTACAGCACAGCACAGCACAGCACAGCACAGAGCACAGCACAGCACAGAGCACAGCACAGCGCAGCACAGCACAGCACAGCACAGCACTGAGTACTCCCCAGCTCTACTCACGGGCTGGGTGCCGGGTGCGAAGCCCCCGACGACAGGGCCTGGGCACTGCCAATGGGCGGTGTACTAACAGTGTCGGGTGCGCGCACGTCCCAGTGCCAAGCACCATCCCCAGGGACCCCGCGGCCCCTAGTACCGGCCGCCTTGGCCCTGGGAACGGTCAGCGACCCTCCGTAGAGGACGGCTGACCAAGCCTCCCCCTCCTCTCTTCCCCTACGCGCCCGCCCACGCGCCAGCCCACGCAGGAGCCCGGACATGCGCCCCCCCGCGCCTTTGCCCCACCCACAGGGCCCTCTGCCCCGACTCCGTCCCACACACCCCCATGCAGCTCTCGGTGCCCCCCATGCACTACCTCCCGCAGCCAATCCGTGCCGCCTCCCCTGCCCACTGCCCCTCCCCCCACCCCCTTCTCCTGCCCTTGCCCCTCTCGCAGGCTGGCAGCGCCTGTGCGGCGCGCCTCCAGGGCCCCGCATCGGCGGCCGGCCGCGTGAACAATCTGAACCCGGGCGCGCCGACGAGGAGCCTCCAATACGGGGTCTTCATGGCAAGCGTCCAGGTGTGCAAGTGGAAAGGGCCCTGAAGGGTGCATGTGGGGGGCCCCCGCCCTAGCAGAGGCGCGGTGCCTGGGAGGAGGGGATGGCCGGTGGCGCGGACATGCGCGGGGGGCCCCGACAACGACCCCCCGCCCTGTAACATGTGCGAGGGTGCGAGGAGGGATATAAAGCTGGCCTGAGGACTGGAGTGGAGCAGTCCAGTGGGTCAGTCATTTGTGGGCCAGATGACAAGGCCCGGAGACGCCGCCCCTGTCCCCGTCCGGTTGGACACCCTGGTATCGGTATCCGACATCCTTTAGGTACGGTATAAGGCCCCCCGGCCACCACCCCGGCGCCAGCACCAGGGAGGGCGTCCGGGAGGGGTAACAGCCCCCGATCCCCCAAAGGCAGCCCCAAAGGTGAGCGCACCACTGGAAGGGGCATGTCTGCGGGGTAAACAACAGCGCTGAGTAATTCCCTAACGTAATGAGTAGTGCCTACTGCCGTAACTAATGCTTAACAGGGTAAATGCCCCCCCCCCGGGGCCAGTTTAGTGCGCAACCCCCAGAGCCGGACTCGACCGGCCGTACTGAGGCGAGCCCAGAAATGGGTATGGCAGGCCACAGTCAAGCTGGTAGCCACGCCTCAGTACACTCCGTGGGCTCATAAGGCCCACGGGGGCCCCAAACACCGTTACGTTCGGGAGTTAAGCCCCGGCGGTGTTTGGGGTTGTTCCTGGTTAAGAGGACTCACGTTGAGTCCCAGATACTGTTACCCCGGGGTTATGACCCCCGGTACTGCCTGCTTACTTGCCTGCTGCTGCTGGGAGACTCCGAACACCCCCTGGGCTGGGCTCCCCGTCCCCCCCAGGCCGGTGCGCCCGGTTCCCCAAAGAAGATGGCCCCCCCTTGGCCTGGCAGGAGACTCCGAACACCCCCTGGGCAGGACTCCCTGTCCCCCCCGGGCCGGTGCGCCCGGTTCCCTGAAGAAGACGACCCCCCATTGGCCTGGCAGGAGACTCCGAACACCCCCTGGGCGGGACTCCCCGTCCCCCCCGGGCCGGTGCGCCCGGTTCCCTGAAGAAGATGGCCCCCCATTGGCCTGGCAGGAGACTCCGAACACCCCCTGGGCAGGACTCCCTGTCCCCCCCGGGCCGGTGCGCCCGGTTCCCTGAAGAAGACGACCCCCCATTGGCCTGGCAGGAGACTCCGAACACCCCCTGGGCGGGACTCCCCGTCCCCCCCGGGCCGGTGCGCCCGGTTCCCTGAGGAAGATGACCCCCCATTGGCCTGGCAGGAGACTCCGAACACCCCCTGGGCAGGACTCCCCGTCCCCCCCGGGCCGGTGCGCCCGGTTCCCTGAAGAAGATGGCCCCCCATTGGCCTGGCAGGAGACTCCGAACACCCCCTGGGCAGGACTCCCTGTCCCCCCCGGGCCGGTGCGCCCGGTTCCCTGAAGAAGACGACCCCCCATTGGCCTGGCAGGAGACTCCGAACACCCCCTGGGCGGGACTCCCCGTCCCCCCCGGGCCGGTGCGCCCGGTTCCCTGAAGAAGATGGCCCCCCATTGGCCTGGCAGGAGACTCCGAACACCCCCTGGGCAGGACTCCCCGTCCCCCCCGGGCCGGTGCGCCCGGTTCCCTGAGGAAGATGACCCCCCATTGGCCTGGCAGGAGACTCCGAACACCCCCTGGGCAGGACTCCCCGTCCCCCCCGGGCCGGTGCGCCCGGTTCCCTGAAGAAGACGACCCCCCATTGGCCTGGCAGGAGACTCCGAACACCCCCTGGGCAGGACTCCCCGTCCCCCCCGGGCCGGTGCGCCCGGTTCCCTGAAGAAGACGACCCCCCATTGGCCTGGCAGGAGACTCCGAACACCCCCTGGGCAGGACTCCCCGTCCCCCCCGGGCCGGTGCGCCCGGTTCCCTAAAGAAGATGGCCCCCCATTGGCCTGGCAGGAGACTCCGAACACCCCCTGGGCTGGACTCCCCGTCCCCCCCTGGCCGGTGCGCCCGGTTATGGGAAGATGATGGCTCCCCATGGGCCTTGCAGGAGGTTCCGACCACCCCCTGGGCTGGGCTCCCCGTCCCCCCCAGGCCGGTGTGCCCGGTTATTAGCAGATGACGCCTCCCCATGGGCCCTGCAGGAGGCTCCGACCACCCCCTGGCCTGGACTCCCCGTCCCCCCCAGGCCGGTGCGCCCGGTTCTCCGAAGATGATGGCCCCCCATAGGCCCTGAAGGATGCCCCGACCACCCCCTGGGTTGGACTCCCCATCCCCCCAGGCCGGTGCGCCCAGTCAGTGAGGCAGTGCATTGCAGGAGTTGCGCTGCCCACTGCCCCCAGGCAGTGAGGCAGTGCATTGCAGGAGTTCCGCTGCCCACTGCCCCAGGGCAGTGAGGCAGTGCATTGCAGGAGTTGCGCTGCCCACTGCCCCCAGGCAGTGGGGCAGTGCATTGCAGGAGTTCCACTGCCCACTGCCCCCAGGCAGCGAGGCAGTGCATTGCAGGAGTTGCACTGTCCACTGCCCCCAGGGCAGTGAGGCAGTGCATTGCAGGAGTTGCACTGCCCACTGCCCCCAGGCAGTGAGGCGGTGCATTGCAGGAGTTCCACTGCCCACTGCCCCCAGGCAGTGAGGCAGTGCATTGCAGGAGTTGCACTACCCACTGCCCCCAGGCAGTGAGGCAGTGCATTGCAGGAGTTCCACTGCCCACTGCCCCCAGGGCAGTGAGGCAGTGCATTGCAGGAGCTGCACTGCCCACTGCCCCCAGGCAGTGAGGCCGTGCATTGTAGAAGTTGCACCGCCCACTTTCCCCAGGCAGTGAGGCAGTGCATTGCAGGAGTTGGAGTTGCACTGCCCACTGCCCCCGGGCAGTGAGGCAGTGCATTGCAGGAGTTGCACTGCCCACTGCCCCCGGGCAGTGCGGCAGTGTATTGCAGGAGTTGCACTGCCCACTGACCCAGGGCAGTGAGGCAGTGCATTGCAGAGGTTGCACTGTCCGCCGCCCCCAGGCAGAGGCAGTGTGGCAGTGCATTGCAAGAGTTGCACTGCCCACTGCCCCCAGGCAGTGAGGCAGTGCATTGCAGGAGTTGGAGTTGCACTGCCCACTGCCCCCAGGCAGTGAGGCAGTGCATTGCAGGAGTTGCACTGCCCACTGCCCCCAGGCAGTGCGGCAGTGCATTGCGGGAGTTTCACCGCCCACTGCCCCCAGGCAGTGAGGCAGTGCGTTGCAGGAGTTGCACTGTCCCCTGCCCCCAGGCAGTGAGGCAGTGCATTGCAGGAGTTGCACTGCCCACTGCCCCCAGGCAGTGAGGCAGTGCATTGCAGGAGTTCCGCTGCCCACTGCCCCAGGGCAGTGAGGCAGTGCATTGCAGGAGTTACACTGCCCACTGCCCCCAGGCAGTGGGGCGGTGCATTGCAGGAGTTCCACTGCCCACTGCCCCCAGGCAGCGAGGCAGTGCATTGCAGGAGTTGCACCGTCCACTGCCCCCAGGGCAGTGAGGCAATGCATTGCAGGAGTTGCACCGCCCACTGCCCCCAGGCAGTGAGGCGGTGCATTGCAGGAGTTCCACTGCCCACTACCCCCAGGCAGTGAGGCAGTGCATTGCAGGAGTTGCACTGCCCACTGCCCCCAGGCAGTGAGGCAGTGCATTCCAGGAGTTCCACTGCCCACTGCCCCCAGGGCAGTGAGGCAGTGCATTGCAGGAGTTGCACTGTCCACTGCCCCCAGGCAGTGAGGCCGTGCGTTCTAGAAGTTGCACCGCCCACTGCCCCCAGGCAGTGAGGCAGTGCATTGCAGGAGTTGCAGTTGCACTGCCCGCTGCCCCCAGGCAGTGAGGCAGTGCATTGCAGGAGTTGCACTGCCCACTGCCCCCAGGCAGTGCGGCACTGTATTGCAGGAGTTGCACTGCCCACTGACCCAGGGCAGTGAGGCAGTGGGTTGCAGAGGTTTCACTGTCCGCTGCCCCCAGGCAGTGAGGCAGTGCATTGCAAGAGTTCCACTGCCCACTGCCCCAGGGCAGTGAGGTAGTGCATTGCAGGAGTTCCACTGCCCACTGCTCTGGGACAGTGAGGCAGTGCATTGCAGGAGTTGCACTGTCCACTGCCCCCAAGCAGTGGGGCAGTGCATTGCAGGAGTTCCACTGCCCACTGCCCCCAGGCAGTGAGGCAGTGCATTGCACGAGGTCCACTGCCCACTGCCCCAGGGCAGTGAGGCAGTGCATAGCAAGAGTTGCACTGCCCGCTGCCCCCAGGCACAGGGGCAGTGCATTGCAGGAGTTCCACTGCCCACTGCCCCCAGGCAGTGAGGCAGTGCGTTGCAGGCGTTCCACTGCCCATTGCCCCCAGGCGGCGAGGCAGTGCATTGCAGGAGTTGCACTGCCCACTGCCCCCAGGCAGTGAGGCAGTGCATTGCAGGGGTTCCACTGCCCACTGCCCCAGGGCAGAGAGGCAGTGCGTTGCAAGAGTTGCACCGCCCACTGCCCCCCGGCAGAGGGGCAGTGCATTGCAGGAGTTCCACTGCCCACTGCCCCCAGGCAGTGCGGCGGTGCATTGCAGGAGTTGCACTGCCCACTGCCCCCAGGCGGTGAGGCAGTGCATTGCAGGAGTTGCGCTGCCCACTGCCCCCAGGCAGTGAGGCACTGCATTGCAGAACTTGCACTGCCCACTGCCCCCAGGCAGTGAGGCAGTGCATTGCAGGCGTTGGAGTTGCACTGCCCACTGCCCCCAGGCAGTGAGGCAGTGCATTGCAGGAGTTGCACTGCCCACTGCCCCCAGGCAGTGCGGCAGTGCATTGCGGGAGTTTCACCGCCCACTGCCCCCAGGCAGTGAGGCAGTGCGTTGCAGGAGTTGCACTGTCCCCTGCCCCCAGGCAGTGAGGCAGTGCATTGCAGGAGTTGCACTGCCCACTGCCCCCAGGCAGTGAGGCAGTGCATTGCAGGAGTTCCGCTGCCCACTGCCCCAGGGCAGTGAGGCAGTGCATTGCAGGAGTTACACTGCCCACTGCCCCCAGGCAGTGGGGCGGTGCATTGCAGGAGTTCCACTGCCCACTGCCCCCAGGCAGCGAGGCAGTGCATTGCAGGAGTTGCACCGTCCACTGCCCCCAGGGCAGTGAGGCAATGCATTGCAGGAGTTGCACCGCCCACTGCCCCCAGGCAGTGAGGCGGTGCATTGCAGGAATTCCACTGCCCACTACCCCCAGGCAGTGAGGCAGTGCATTGCAGGAGTTGCACTGCCCACTGCCCCCAGGCAGTGAGGCAGTGCATTGCAGGAGTTCCACTGCCCACTGCCCCCAGGGCAGTGAGGCAGTGCATTGCAGGAGTTGCACTGTCCACTGCCCCCAGGCAGTGAGGCCGTGCGTTCTAGAAGTTGCACCGCCCACTGCCCCCAGGCAGTGAGGCAGTGCATTGCAGGAGTTGCAGTTGCACTGCCCGCTGCCCCCAGGCAGTGAGGCAGTGCATTGCAGGAGTTGCACTGCCCACTGCCCCCAGGCAGTGCAGCACTGTATTGCAGGATTGCACTGCCCACTGACCCAGGGCAGTGAGGCAGTGGATTGCAGAGGTTTCACTGTCCGCTGCCCCCAGGCAGTGAGGCAGTGCATTGCAAGATTTCCACTGCCCACTGCCCCAGGGCAGTGAGGTAGTGCATTGCAGGAGTTCCACTGCCCACTGCTCTGGGACAGTGAGGCAGTGCATTGCAGGAGTTGCACTGTCCACTGCCCCCAAGCAGTGGGGCAGTGCATTGCAGGAGTTCCACTGCCCACTGCCCCCAGGCAGTGAGGCAGTGCATTGCAGGAGGTCCACTGCCCACTGCCCCAGGGCAGTGAGGCAGTGCATAGCAAGAGTTGCACTGCCCGCTGCCCCCAGGCACAGGGGCAGTGCATTGCAGGAGTTCCACTGCCCACTGCCCCCAGGCAGTGAGGCAGTGCGTTGCAGGCATTCCACTGCCCATTGCCCCCAGGCGGCGAGGCAGTGCATTGCAGGAGTTGCACTGCCCACTGCCCCCAGGCAGTGAGGCAGTGCATTGCAGGAGTTCCACTGCCCACTGCCCCAGGGCAGAGAGGCAGTGCGTTGCAAGAGTTGCACCGCCCACTGCCCCCCGGCAGAGGGGCAGTGCATTGCAGGAGTTCCACTGCCCACTGCCCCCAGGCAGTGCGGCGGTGCATTGCAGGAGTTGCACTGCCCACTGCCCCCAGGCGGTGAGGCAGTGCATTGCAGGAGTTCCGCTGCCCACTGCCCCCAGGCAGTGAGGCACTGCATTGCAGAAGTTGCACTGCCCACTGCCCCCAGGCAGCGAGGCAGTGCATTGCAGGAGTTGCACTGCCCACCGCCCCCCAGGCAGTGCGGCAGTGTATTGCAGGAGTTGCACTGCCCACTGCCCCAGACAGTGAGGCAGTGCATTGCAGGAGGTCCACTGCCCACTGCCCCCGGGCAGTGAGGCAGTGCATTGCAGGAGTTGCGCTACCCACTGCCCCCAGGCAGTGAGGCAGTGCATTGCAGGAGGTCCACTGCCCACTGCCCCAGGGCAGTGAGGCAGTGCATAGCAAGAGTTGCACTGCCCGCTGCCCCCAGGCACAGGGGCAGTGCATTGCAGGAGTTCCACTGCCCACTGCCCCCAGGCAGTGAGGCAGTGCGTTGCAGGCGTTCCACTGCCCATTGCCCCCAGGCGGCGAGGCGGTGTATTGCAGGAGTTGCACTGCCCACTGCCCCCAGGGCAGTGAGGCAGTGCATTGCAGGAGTTCCACTGCCCACTGCCCCAGGGCAGAGAGGCAGTGCGTTGCAAGAGTTGCACCGCCCACTGCCCCCCGGCAGTGGGGCAGTGCATTGCAGGAGTTCCACTGCCCACTGCCCCCAGGCAGTGCGGCGGTGCATTGCAGGAGTTGCACTGTCCACTGCCCCCAAGCAGTGGGACAGTGGATTGCAAGAGTTGCACTTCCCACTGCCCCCAGGCAGTGAGGCAGTGCATTGCAGGAGGTCCACTGCCCACTGCCCCAGGGCAGTGAGGCAGTGCATAGCAAGAGTTGCACTGCCCGCTGCCCCCAGGCACAGGGGCAGTGCATTGCAGGAGTTCCACTGCCCACTGCCCCCAGGCAGTGAGGCAGTGCGTTGCAGGCGTTCCACTGCCCATTGCCCCCAGGCGGCGAGGCGGTGCATTGCAGGAGTTGCACTTCCCACTGCCCCCAGGCAGTGAGGCAGTGCATTGCAGGAGTTGCACCGCCCACTGCCCCCAGGCAGTGGGGCGGTGCATTGCAGGAGTTCCACTGCCCACTGCCCCCAGGCAGTGCGGCGGTGCATTGCAGGAGTTGCACTGCCCACTGCCCCCAGGCGGTGAGGCAGTGCATTGCAGGAGTTCAGCTGCCCACTGCCCCCAGGCAGTGAGGCACTGCGTTGCAGAAGTTGCACTGCCCACTGCCCCCAGGCAGCGAGGCAGTGCATTGCAGGAGTTGCACTGCCCACCGCCCCCCAGGCAGTGCGGCAGTGTATTGCAGGAGTTGCACTGCCCACTGCCCCAGACAGTGAGGCAGTGCATTGCAGGAGGTCCACTGCCCACTGGCCCCAGGCAGTGAGGCAGTGCATTGCAGGAGTTCCAATGCCCACCGCCCCCAGGCGGTGCGGCAGTGCGTTGCGGGAGTTCCACTGCCCACTGCCCCCAGACAGTGAGGCAGTGCATTGCAGGAGTTCCGCTGCCTACTGCCCGAGGGCAGTGAGGCAGTGCATTGCAGGAGTTGCACTGCCCACTGCCCCCAGGCAATGCGGCCGTGTATTGCAGGAGTTGCACTGCCCACTGCCCCCAGGCGGTAAGGCAGTGCATTGCAGGAGGTCCACTGCCCACTGCCCCAGGGCAGAGAGGCAGTGCATTGCGGAAGCTGCACTGCCCGCTGCCCCCGGGCAGTGGGGCAGTGCATTGCAGGAGTTGCACTGCCCACTGCCCCAAACAGTGAGGCAGTGCATTGCAGGAGGTCCACTGCCCACTGCCCCCAGGCAGTGAGGCAGTGCATTGCAGGAGTTCCACTGCCCACCGCCCCCAGGCGGTGCGGCAGTACGTTGCAGGAGTTCCACTGCCCACTGCCCCCAGACAGTGAGGTAGTGCATTGCAGGAGTTGCACTACCCACTGCCCCCAGGCAGTGAGGCAGTGCATTGCAGGAGTTCCACTGCCTACTGCCCGACGGCAGTGAGGCAATGCATTGCAGGAGTTGCACTTCCCACTGCCCCCAGGCAATGCGGCAGTGTATTGCAGGAGTTGCACTGCCCACTGCCCCCAAGCAGTGAGGCACTGCATTGCAGAAGTTGCACTGCCCACTGCCCCCAGGCAGCGAGGCAGTGCATTGCAGGAGTTGCGCTGCCCACTGCCCCCAGGCAGTGAGGCAGTGCATTGCAGGAGTTCCAATGCCCACCGCCCCCCAGGCAGTGCGGCAGTGTATTGCAGGAGTTGCACTGCCCACTGCCCCAGACAGTGAAGCAGTGCATTGCAGGAGGTCCACTGCCCACTGCCCCCAGGCAGTGAGGCAGTGCATTGCAGGAGTTCCAATGCCCACCGCCCCCAGGCGGTGCGGCAGTGCGTTGCAGGAGTTCCACTGCCCACTGCCCCCAGGCAGTGAGGTAGTGCATTGCAGGAGTTGCACTACCCACTGCCCCCAGGCAGTGGGGCAGTGCATTGCAGGAGTTGCGCTGCCTACTGCCCGAGGGCAGTGAGGCAGTGCATTGCAGGAGTTGCACTGCCCACTGCCCCCAGGCAATGCGGCCGTGTATTGCAGGAGTTGCACTGCCCACTGCCCCCAGGCAGTGAAGCAGTGCATTGCAGGGGTTCCACTGCCCACCGCCCCCAGGCGGTGCGGCGGTGCATTGCAGGAGTTGCACTGCCCACTGCCCCCAGGCAGTGAAGCAGTGCATTGCAGGAGTTCCACTGCCCACTGCCCCGGGGCAGTGAGGTAGTGCATTGCAGGAGTTGCACTACCCACTGCCCCCAGGCAGTGAGGCAGTGCATTGCAGGAGTTCCACTGCCTACTGCCCGACGGCAGTGAGGCAATGCATTGCAGGAGTTGCACTTCCCACTGCCCCCAGGCAATGCGGCCGTGTATTGCAGGAGTTGCACTGCCCACTGCCCCCAGGCAGTAAGGCAGTGCATTGTAGGAGTTCCACTGCCCACTGCCCCCAGGCGGTGGGGCAGTGCATTGCAGGAGTTCCGCTGCCCGTTGCCCCCACGCGGTGCGGCAGTGTATGGCAGTAGTTGCACTGCCCACTGCCCCCCAGGCAGTGCGGCAGTGCATTGCAGGAGTTGCACTGCCCACTGCCCCCAGGCAATGCGGCCGTATATTGCAGGAGTTGCACTGCCCACTGCCCCCAGGCAGTGAAGCAGTGCATTGCAGGGGTTCCACTGCCCACCGCCCCCAGGCGGTGCGGCGGTGCATTGCAGGAGTTGCACTGCCCACTGCCCCCAGGCAGTGAAGCAGTGCATTGCAGGAGTTCCACTGCCCACTGCCCCGGGGCAGTGAGGTAGTGCATTGCAGGAGTTGCACTACCCACTGCCCCCAGGCAGTGAGGCAGTGCATTGCAGGAGTTCCACTGCCTACTGCCCGACGGCAGTGAGGCAATGCATTGCAGGAGTTGCACTTCCCACTGCCCCCAGGCAATGCGGCCGTGTATTGCAGGAGTTGCACTGCCCACTGCCCCCAGGGAGTAAGGCAGTGCATTGTAGGAGTTCCACTGCCCACTGCCCCCAGGCGGTGGGGCAGTGCATTGCAGGAGTTCCGCTGCCCACTGCCCCCAGGCAGTGAGGCACTGCATTGCAGTAGTTGCACTGCCCACTGCCCCCCAGGCAGTGCGGCAGTGTATTGCAGGAGTTGCACTGCCCACTGCCCCAGACAGTGAGGCAGTGCATTGCAGGAGGTCCACTGCCCACTGCCCCCAGGCAGTGAGGCAGTGCATAGCAGGAGTTCCAATGCCCACCGCCCCCAGGCGGTGCGGCAGTGCGTTGCAGGAGATCCACTGCCCACTGCCCCCAGGCAGTGAGGTAGTGCATTGCAGGAGTTGCACTACCCACTGCCCCCAGACAGTGAGGCAGTGCATTGCAGGAGTTCCGCTGCCTACTGCCCGAGGGCAGTGAGGCAGTGCATTGCAGGAGTTGCGCTGCCCACTGCCCCCAGGCAATGCGGCCGTGTATTGCAGGAGTTCCACTGCCCACTGCCCCCAGACAGTGAGGCAGTGCATTGCAGAAGCTGCACTGCCCGCTGCCCCCAGGCAGTGAGGCAGTGCATTGCAGGAGTTGCACTGCCCACTGCCCCAGACGGTGAGGCAGTGCATTGCAGGAGTTCCACTGCCCACTGCCCCCAGGCAGTGAGGCAGTGCATTGCAGGAGTTCCAATGCCCACTGCCCCAGGGCAGTGGGACAGTGCATTGCAGGAGTTGCACTGTCCACTGCCCCCAGGCAGTGAGGCAGTGCATTGCAGGGGTTCCACTGCCCCAGGGCAGTGAGGCAGTGCATTGCAGGAGTTGCACTGCCCACTGCCCCCAGGCAGTGCGGCAGTGCATAGCGGGAGTTGCACTACCCACTGCCCCCAGGCAGTGAGGCGGTGCGTTGCAGGAGTTGCACTGCCCACTGCCCCAGGGCACTGAGGCAGTGCATTGCAGGAGTTGCACTGCCCACCGCCCCCAGGCAGTGAGGCAGTGCATTGCAGGAGTTCCACTGCCCGCTGCCCCAGGGCAGTGAGGCAGTGCGTTGCAGAAGCTGCACTGTCCACTGCCCCCAGGCAGTGAGGCAGTGCATTGCAGGGGTTGCACTGCCAACTGCCCCAGGACAGTGAGGCAGTGCATTGCAGGAGTTGCACTGCCCACTGCCCCCAGGCAGTGGGGTAGTGCATTGCAAGAGTTCCAGTGCCCACTGCCCCAGGGCAGTGAGGCAGTGCATTGCAGAAGCTGCACTGTCCACTGCCCCCGGGCATTGAGGCAGTGCATTGCAGGAGTTGCACTGCCCACTGCCCCCAGGCAGTGCGGCGGTGCATTGCAGGAGTTGCGCTGCCCACTGCGCCCAGTCAGTGAGGCAGTGCATTGCAGGAGTTGCGCTGCCCACTGCCCCCAGGCAGTGAGGCAGTGCATTGAAGGAGTTCCACTGCCCACTGCCCCAGGGCAGTGAGGGAGTGCATTGCAGGAGTTGCGCTGCCCACTGCCCCCAGGCAGTGCGGCGGTGCATTGCAAGAGTTGCGCTGCCCACTGCGCCCAGTCAGTGAGGCAGTGCATTGCAGGAGTTGCGCTGCCCACTGCCCCCAGGCAGTGAGGCAGTGCATTGAAGGAGTTCCACTGCCCACTGCCCCAGGGCAGTGAGGCAGTGCATTGCAGGAGATCCACTGCCCACTGCCCCCAGGCAGTGGAGCAGCGCATTGCAAAAGTCCCACTGCCCACTGCCCCCAGGCAGTGAGGCAGTGCGTTGCAGGAGGTCCACTGCCCGCTGCCCCAAGGCCGTGGCGCAGTGTGTCGCAGGAGTACCACTGCCCACTGACCCAGGCAGGGCGGCAGTGTATTGCAGGAGATGCCCGGCCCACTGCCCCAAGGGAGGGAGGCATTGAGCGGCGGGAGTACCACTCCCCACTGCCCTCAGGCAATGCGACAGTGCGAAGCACTATTTCCATTGCCCACAGCCCCCAGGCAGTGCGTTACACTGCCCACTGCCCCCTGCCCACAACAACGGTGCAGCAGGGCACACACAGTGCAGTGTGGTGCCGGGCGCCAAGCAATGCGGCACCACAGAGAAGGCACTGGTGGTGCAGCGCGGCACGCAGGGTGCAGTGGGCAAATGAGACACTGTGTGACTGCGCGCAGGCGTCGGCAAGGCAGTGTCGGCCAAGTGCGAGAGTGCACTGGTCCGGCTATGCCACAACACACTTACACACAGCGCGCACACAACACACACAGCCCAGCCCGTTTACCTTTACCCGTGGGTAGACATCCCGGCCTTTGCCCTTTGGTAACAGCGCCTTCGGCACAGCACAGCACAGCACAGCACAGCACAGCACAGCACAGCACAGAGCACGGCACAGCACAGAGCACAGCACAGCACAGCACAGCACAGCACAGCACAGCACAGCACAGCACAGCACAGCACAGCACAGCACAGCACAGCACAGCACAGCACAGCACAGAGCACAGCACAGCACAGCACAGCACGGCACAGCACAGCACAGCACAGCACAGCACAGCACAGCACAGCACAGCACAGCACAGCACAGCACAGCACAGCACAGAGCACAGCACAGAGCACAACACAGCACAGCACAGCACAGCACAGAGTACAGCACAGCACAGAGTACAGCACAGCACAGCACAGCACAGCACAGCACAGCACAGCACAGCACAGCACAGCACAGCACAGCACAGCACAGCACAGCACAGCACAGCACAGAGCACAGCACAGCACAGCACGGCACGGCACAGAACAGAGCACAGCACAGCACAGCACAGCACAGCACAGAGCACAGCACAGCACAGAGCACAGCACAGCACAGCACAGCACAGCACAGAGCACAGCACAGCACAGCACAGCACAGCACAGCACAGCACAGCACAGAGCACAGCACAGCACAGCACAGCACAGCACAGCACAGCACAGCACAGCACAGCACAGCACAGCACAGCACAGCACAGAGCACAGCACAGCACAGCACAGCACGGCACAGCACAGCACAGCACAGCACAGCACAGCACAGCACAGCACAGCACAGCACAGCACAGCACAGCACAGCACAGAGCACAGCACAGAGCACAACACAGCACAGCACAGCACAGCACAGAGTACAGCACAGCACAGAGTACAGCACAGCACAGCACAGCACAGCACAGCACAGCACAGCACGGCACGGCACAGCACGGCAAAGCACAGAGCACAGCACAGCACAGAGCACAGCACAGCGCAGCACAGCACAGCACAGCACAGAGCACAGCACAGCGCAGCACAGCACAGCACAGCACAGCACAGCACAGCACAGCACAGCACAGCACAGCACAGCACAGAGCACAGCACAGCGCAGCACAGCACAGCACAGGACAGCACAGCACAGAGCACGGCACAGCACAGAGAACAGCACAGCACAGCACAGCACAGCACAGCACGGCACAGAACAGAGCACAGCACAGCACAGCACAGCACAGCACAGAGCACAGCACAGCACAGCACAGCACAGCACAGCACAGCACAGCACAGCACAGAGCACAGCACAGCACAGCACAGCACAGCACAGCACAGCACAGAGCACAGCACAGCACAGCACAGCACAGCACAGCACAGCACAGCACAGCACAGCACAGCACAGAGCACAGCACAGCACAGAGCACAGCACAGCACAGCACGGAGCACAGCACAGCACAGCACAGAGCACAGAGCACAGCACAGCACACCACAGAGCACAGCAGAGCACAGCACAGCACAGCATAACACAGAGCACAGCACAGCACAGCACAGCACAGAGCACAGCACAGCACAGCACGGCACAGCACAGCACGGCACAGCACAGCACAGAGCACAGCACAGCACAGCACAGCACAGCACGGCACAGCACAGCACAGCACAGAGCACAGCACAGCGCAGCACAGCACAGCACAGCACAGCACAGCACAGAGCACGGCACAGCACAGAGCACAGCACAGCACAGCACAGCACAGCACAGCACAGAGCACAGCACAGCACAGCACAGCACAGCATAACACAGAGCACAGCACAGCACAGCACAGCACAGAGCACAGCACAGCACAGCACGGCACAGCACAGCACGGCACAGCACAGCACAGAGCACAGCACAGCACAGCACAGCACAGCACGGCACAGCACAGCACAGCACAGAGCACAGCACAGCGCAGCACAGCACAGCACAGCACAGCACAGCACAGAGCACGGCACAGCACAGAGCACAGCACAGCACAGCACAGCACAGCACAGCACGGCACAGAACAGAGCACAGCACAGCACAGCACAGCACAGCACAGAGCACAGCACAGCACAGCACAGCACAGAGCACAGCACAGCAAAGCACAGCACAGCACAGCACAGCACAGCACAGCACAGCACAGCACAGCACAGAGCACAGCACAGCACAGAGCACAGCACAGCACAGCACGGAGCACAGCACAGCACAGCACAGAGCACAGAGCACAGCACAGCACACCACAGAGCACAGCAGAGCACAGCACAGCACAGCACAACACAGAGCACAGCACAGCACAGCACAGCACAGAGCACAGCACAGCACAGCACAGCACAGCACAGCACAGCACAGCACAGCACTGCACAGAGCACAGCATAGCACAGCACAGCACAGAGCACAGCACAGCACAGCACAGCACAGCACAGCACAGCACGGCACAGCACAGCACAGAGCACAGTACAGCACAGCACAGCACAGCACAGCACAGAGCACAGCACAGCACAGCACAGCACAGCACAGCACAGCACAGCACAGCACAGAACAGAGCACAGCACAGCACAGCACAGCTCGGCACAGCACAGAGCACAGCACAGCACAGCACAGCACAGCACAGCACAGCACAGCACAGAGCACAGCACAGCACAGCACAGAGCACAGCACAGCACAGCACAGCACAGCACAGCGAAGCACAGCACAGCACAGCACAGCACAGCACAGCGAAGCACAGCACAGCACAGAACAGAGTACAGCAGAGCACAGCACAGCACAGCACAGCACAGGACGGCACAGCACAGCACACACAGCACAGAGCAAAGTACAGCAAAGCACAGCACAGCACAGCACAGCACCGCACAGCACAGAGTACAGCACAGCACAGCACAGCACAGCACAGCTCGGCACAGCACGGCACGGCACAGCACGGCACAGCACAGAGCACAGCACAGCACAGAGCACAGCACAGCGCAGCACAGCACAGCACAGCACAGAGCACAGCACAGCGCAGCACAGCACAGCACAGCACAGCACAGCACAGCACAGCACAGCACAGCACAGCACAGCACGGCACAGCACAGCACAGCACGGCACAGCACAGCACAGCACAGAGCACAGCACAGCGCAGCACAGCACGGCACAGCACAGCACGGCACAGCACAGCACAGAGCAAAGTACAGCACAGCACAGAGCACAGCACAGCACAGCACAGCACAGTACAGCACAGCACAGCACAGCACAGCACAGAGCACAGCACAGAGCACAGCACAGCACAGCACAGCACAGCACAGCACAGCACAGCACAGAGCACAGCACAGCACAGCACAGCACAGCACGGCACTGCACCGAGCATAGAGCACAGCACAGCACAGCACATCACTGCACAGCACAGCACAGCACAGCACAGCACAGCACAGCACAGCACAGCACAGCACAGCACAGCACAGAGCACCGCACAGCACAGCACAGCACAGCACAGCACAGAGCACAGCACAGCACAGCACAGCACAGCACAGCACAGCACAACACAGAGCACAGCACAGCACAGCACAGCACAGAGCACAGCACAGCACAGCACAGCACAGCACAGCACAGCACAGCACAGCACAGAGCACAGCATAGCACAGCACAGCACAGAGCACAGCACAGCACAGCACAGCACAGCACAGCACGGCACAGCACAGCACAGAGCACAGTACAGCACAGCACAGCACAGCACAGCACAGTACAGCACAGAGCACAGCACAGCACAGCACAGCACAGCACAGCACAGCACAGCACAGCACAGAACAGAGCACAGCACAGCACAGCACAGCTCGGCACAGCACAGAGCACAGCACAGCACAGCACAGCACAGCACAGCACAGCACAGAGCACAGCACAGCACATCACAGAGCACAGCACAGGACAGCACAGCACAGCACAGCGAAGCACAGCACAGCACAGCACAGCACAGCACAGCGAAGCACAGCACAGCACAGAACAGAGTACAGCAGAGCACAGCACAGCACAGCACAGCACAGCACAGCACAGCACAGCACAGCACGGCACAGCACAGCACCGCACAACACAGAGTACAGCACAGCACAGCACAGCACAGCACAGCACGGCACAGCACGGCACGGCACAGCACGGCACAGCACAGAGCACAGCACAGCACAGAGCACAGCACAGCGCAGCACAGCACAGCACAGCACAGAGCACAGCACAGGGCAGCACAGAGCACAGCACAGCACAGCACAGCACAGAGCACAGCACAGCACAGCACAGCACAGCACAGCACAGCACAGCACAGCACAGCACAGCACAGCACAGAGCACAGCACAGCACAGCACAGCACAGCACAGCACAGAGCACAGCACAGAGCAAAGCACAGCACAGCACAGCACAGCACAGCACGGCACAGCACAGCACAGCACGGCAAAGCACAGAGCACAGCACAGCACAGAGCACAGCACAGCACAGAACAGAGTACAGCACAGCACAGCACAGAGCGCAGTACAGCACAGCACAGCACAGCACAGTACAGAGCACAGAGCACAGCACAGTACAGCACAATACAGCACAGCACAGCACAGCACAGCACAGCACAGCACAGCACAGAGCACAGCACAGCACAGCACAGCACGGCACAGCACAGCACAGCACAGCACAGCACAGCACAGCACAGCACAGCACAGCACAGCACAGCACAGCACAGCACAGCACAGAGTACAGCACAGCACAGAGTACAGCACAGCACAGCACAGCACAGCACAGCACAGCACGGCACGGCACAGCACGGCAAAGCACAGAGCACAGCACAGCACAGAGCACAGCACAGCACAGCACAGCACAGCACAGCACAGAGCACAGCACAGCGCAGCACAGCACAGCACAGCACAGCACAGCACAGCACAGCACAGCACAGCACAGCACAGCACGGCACAGCACAGCACGGCACAGCACAGCACAGCACAGCACAGCACAGCACAGCACAGAGCACAGCACAGCGCAGCACAGCACAGCACAGCACAGCACAGAACAGAGCACGGCACAGCACAGAGCACAGCACAGCACCGCACAGCACAGCACAGCACGGCACAGAACAGAGCACAGCACAGCACAGCACAGCACAGCACAGAGCACAGCACAGCACAGCACAGCACAGCACAGCACAGCACAGCACAGCACAGAGCACAGCACAACACAGCACAGCACAGCACAGCACAGCACAGCACAGAGCACAGCACAGCACAGCACAGCACAGCACAGCACAGCACAGCACGGCACAGCACAGCACAGAGCACAGCACAGCACAGAGCACAGCACAGCACAGCACGGAGCACAGCACAGCACAGCACAGAGCACAGAGCACAGCACAGCACACCACAGAGCACAGCAGAGCACAGCACAGCACAGCACAACACAGAGCACAGCACAGCACAGCACAGCACAGAGCACAGCACAGCACAGCACAGCACAGCACAGCACAGCACAGCACAGCACTGCACAGAGCACAGCATAGCACAGCACAGCACAGAGCACAGCACAGCACAGCACAGCACAGCACAGCACAGCACGGCACAGCACAGCACAGAGCACAGTACAGCACAGCACAGCACAGCACAGCACAGCACAGCACAGAGCACAGCACAGCACAGCACAGCACAGCACAGCACGGCACAGCACAGCACACACAGCACAGCACAGCACAGAACAGAGTACAGCAGAGCACAGCACAGCACAGCACAGCACAGCACGGCACAGCACAGCACACACAGCACAGCACAGCACAGCACAGCACCGCACAGCACAGAGTACAGCACAGCACAGCACAGCACAGCACAGCACGGCACAGCACGGCACGGCACAGCACGGCACAGCACAGAGCACAGCACAGCACAGAGCACAGCACAGCGCAGCGCAGCACAGCACAGCACAGAGCACAGCACAGCGCAGCACAGCACAGCACAGCACAGCACAGCACAGCACAGCACAGCACAGCACAGCAGAGCACAGCACAGCACGGCACAGCACAGCACAGCACGGCACAGCACAGCACAGCACAGAGCACAGCACAGCGCAGCACAGCACGGCACAGCACAGCACGGCACAGCACAGCACAGAGCAAAGTACAGCACAGCACAGCACAGCACAGCACAGAGCACAGAGCACAGCACAGTACAGCACAGTACAGCACAGTACAGCACAGCACAGCACAGCACAGCACAGAGCACAGCACAGCACAGCACGGCACAGCACAGCACAGCACAGCACAGCACAGCACAGCACAGAGCACAGAGCACAGCACAGTACAGCACAGCACAGCACAGCACAGCACAGCACAGCACAGCACAGCACAGCACAGAGCACAGCACGGCACAGCACAGCACAGAGCACAGCACAGAGCACAGCACAGCACAGCAAAGCACAGAGCACAGCACAGCACAAAGCACAGCACAGCACAGCACAGCACAGACCACAGAGCACAGCACAGCATAGCACAGCACAGCACGGCACAGCACAGCACAGCACAGAGCACAGCACAGCACAGCACAGCACAGCGCAGCACAGAGCACAGCACAGCACAGCACAGCACAGCACAGCACAGCACAGAGCACAGCACAGCACAGAGCGCAGCACAGCACAGAGCACAGCGCAGCACAGCACTGCACGGCACTGCACAGAGCACAGAGCACAGCACAGCACAGCACATTACAGCACAGCACAGCACAGCACAGCACAGCACAGCACAGCACAGCACAGCACAGAGCACAGCACAGCACAGCACAGAGCACAGCACAGCACGGCACGGCACCGCACAGCACAGCACAGGGCACAGCACAGCACAGCACAGAGCACAGCACAGCACAGCACAGCACAGCACAGCACAGCACAGCACAGCACAGAGCACAGCACACCACAGCACAGCAGAGCACGTCGGGTTGCGGGTTCGTTACGGGGCCCTCCTCCCGACGCCATCGACGGACACGAGGGCGGACCCACCCCCCGGCGGCCGGAGGGGGACCCGGGCCTCACGCGCCACTGCATCGCGCGTGTCCGCCCCCCCCAACGCCTGCGTGACATTCCGTGGGGTTGCGGGCTCTTCACCGGGCCCTGGCCCGTCACCCGTTCCCCAATTCGCGTGCCGCGTCGGGGCGCTGCGTTCTGACGGCCGCGGGGTGCCGGGGATTCGTTTGACGGTGTGTTGCTGCCCACGCCCCCTCCGCGTGCGGGCCGTCCCCCCACATGCCTCGCCGCGCGTTGCCGTGTGCGTGCCCCCCTCCCCCCCGCCCCCCGGGGGGGCCCTCGTTCATACATTCGTTCACACATTATCGAAGGCCGTGGGGGTCCGGGGGTGCCAGACCGATCACCCCCGAGCGTCGCGAGGAGCCCCTGGTCCACGTGACCGATTCCCGGGGCCATCCGCCCCGACGCGCCCCCCTCGTCTGTCCGGCAGACCCAACGCCGCGTCTGGGGCCCTGGCCCTGACGCGTGGCGGACGCCCGGTGCCCCAGACCTGAGTTGCCCACGTTCCTCTTGGACGTGCCCGCCAGCCGCGCGCCCCTCTGATTGTCCTCCGCGATGTCGTCGTCCATCTGCTTCCAGCGCCGCTCCTCCCGCTCGAGGTGGTCCTTCCGGCGCTCCTCGATGTTGAATAGCTTGTGGTTCAGCCGCGCCTGCACAGGGGGCGCGGCGGGGCGGCGGGGGCGGGGGCGGGGGCGGGGATGCATTGGAAGGGAAGGGGCCTCGGAGGCGGCCCCAGAGGCCGTTAGGCAGGCGGTTGGAGGAGGTTGCCAAAGCGGTTGGGGGCGGTTACTGTCGGTTACAAATGCCGTTGAAGCCGGCACTTGGCGTCAGGGGAGCGGCGGGGCGTGGGCGCCCTGGGGGCCCCGCCCGCCCCACCCCACCCGCCCCACCCCGCCCACCCACCCCACCCGCTCCGCCCCGCCTGCCCTGCCGGGGGGGGGGTACCTGCCCCCCTTCCAATGCAGCCCTGGGGGGCGGGTCGCCAGCGCCCTGCCTCCGGCACGGGGGTGGACGCCCACGCCATCGAAATATGGGGGCCACTGCGGTGACGACGGGGTAGGTGGGGGGGTCGGCCGGGGTTGTCCAGGGCCCCAACCCACCTCCCCCGGGGGGGGTCAGTAAGCGCCTGACCATGGCCACCGACACACGTGTGCGGGGCCGCGACAGTGCAATGCTGTTGCACTGACCGAGAGGAACCCGGCGTGGCGATGGTCCGCTCACTCTTGTCCCCCGCCACTGGGGGAGGGTGTTCCCTTTCACCCGTTGACAGTTTGATCGCCCGACGCGTCCGCGATGCGCTGCCACGCACCGTGTCGAAGGGCACCGCCCCGCAGGGGGTGTGGCGGGCCGAAGCCACAGAGCCGCTCCCACGGCACATGTCCCAAGTCGCCCTCCCGCACACTTCTCCCCGTCCTCCCCTTCCCGCACACACACCACCGACATCCAGAGGCCAAAGAGGCGAAGCGAAGGAGGACGAGGCCCGTTTGGCGGAAGTGCCGGTCATGTGGGGGCGGGGGCCCCAAGGCCCTCCGCCGGTGGGCCGCATGCCCCCACAATGGGCCCCTGGCCCCCCCCACATCACAGAAATGTGCCTCAGGTCAAAACAAACTTTATTAAAGGGGCCAATATACAAAAATTGGGCCTATGACCCGGATATCTGCGCTGTATCCCGGGGCATATGCCCCGGGATACAGCGCAGATATCCGGGTCATTAGGCCCAATTCTTATATCCGGGGCATATGACCCGGGATCCTTGCGCGCAACCCTTCCCTCGCCCTTGATGACTCAACACTTCAAGTGGAAAAAATCCGAGACACACTTTCTCTCATGGTGCTTCAAGTAAGCTCTCTACAAACATGGAATATAGGCACATATAGATGGTCTATTGGGAGCCAATCATGTCTCTGACACAAGATTCGCAGGCCCAGGAACCAAACTTCAGAGGAAACTTGAGCTTGGCACAAGACATATGGTACACAACATGGCAAATGTCACACGTGACCGATCGTTGGCCACCAACTGCATTCTTCTTAATGGCATAATAGCAACGGTAACATTGCATTTCCTTTTTCACCTGCACTTCCTTTTTCACCTTTTTTTTGGGTTGCTCTTCAAATGCAGCCCGGGCAAAAGGAGATGGAATACTGGACAAATCTTGACTTACTGGGGCCTTGGCAGGTGTTGCTAGGGCAGCCCATGCACGAGAACGGTACATCTCACGTTCATATACAATGCTCTCTTTCTCATTGAGCACATATATTCCTTTGGCTACCATACGCGAATATTTTCACAACCGGTCCACCGGTCTTCGTTAACTCACCGTTTCGACTAGGCAAAATCACCAACTGTTCAGTTGAGACCGTTTCGCGCCACTTTAGCTTTCTGTAGCGAACCGGTTAGTTCGGGGAGACCGGTCGGACCGGTCCGACCGGTCTTTGCAAACTGAACGGACCGGACCATTTTAGCACACTTTAGCACACTTTGGAGCACTTGGTGATGCGTGTGTAGTGTGTGTGTCCGCATGTGTGTGTTGTGTGTGTGCGTGTGCTGTGTTGTGCGTGTTCACACCTTTGCACAGGCATTGCAATGCATGGGAGTCAATCCTCACAAGACATGTATTCATGGTTCATTCATGATGGTCCGCAAAGCATTCAACGTGTAGATAGCACCCACATGCTTTGCACTTGTATCGGGTGGTGCCCATCCCACAATGTACACAAAAGCCCCGCTTCCCAACCACTATTGGTACATGCTTGTCCACCACCTGAATTTGCCTTGCCGGAAACATGTATCTCATCAACCTCCATTGCCAGTCAAACATTGTTTCACCCCCCGGACTAAGGCGCAACGCTTGGCATGACGTAAATGCATTTGTTGCCGCTATCCTTAACACCATCCCCCCAAGTGCCTTCCACCATGATTGAAACCGGTGCTCTTCCCGGTGTTGTAAGCACATTTGGTTAAACGTATCCACCCCCGGGGCAAACCTACGGTAGTTGGCAATTATCCCCGGTAGGTGGTATCGTCCACTTCGGTGTGGGAGCGAACCTCCGGTTAAGCAATTGGTTAGTAGTGGTACCACCTTTGCCGGCTTGCGCCCCACTTTGGGGTTTTTGTATACCGAGAGTGCATACCGATGTTCCTTGTGCACCACCGTGTTCACATCCCCCGGGTCTAGTCCAACGTTCCCATCTTGCACCAAAGCACTTGTGGAAGTGAGCATCAAGAACGGACGCTCTTGTGCACTTAGCATCGCCGCCGCATCATGAGACCCAAAGAATGAATCCGCCACAAGCACCTTTCCGGGTGGAGTCACATCATTCCAAAGTTGCACAATCTCAAACGCATTGTAGTGGCCTGCAAACCGGCTCCGGGACTCCGGACCCACACGAGGGGCTGCACCACGGTACAAATACACATGCCAAATGTAATGGCTTTGTGCGTCGCACAACGCGTACAGTTTCACACCGGTGGGGTGAGGCTTGCGCGGTATGAACTGCCGGATGACAAACAACCCCTTGTGGGGGACCACGGTCTCATCCCCGCACACCACGTCACCTAGTTCCCATCCGCCTTGCCAGTGCATCGTGCACAACTCAATCAACGCATCCGCATCCGGATCCGCAAGTCGCTGTAGCACATAAAACTGTCGCCTGCTAGGAAACAGTTCCGCCATGTATGCATTGTAGTGCATACTCTCTTTGTCCCACACATCATCTATTCTGCGCGGCTGCAGCATGCCCAAGCCAACGCGAAAGAGCACGTACCGCGGAAGAAGGTCCACAAGGTCTAACCGGTTGGCCTCTTCCAAACACAGCGTCATGGCCTCCAAAATTGGCCGAAACATAAAGTTCCAGACGGCAACGGGGGTCTTGCCATCCTCGGTGCCCTCCAAGAGGCTGCGCCCTTTGCGGAGTTCATCTCCAAAATCCCATTGGGCCTCTAGGGGGGCCAGGGGTCTTGGTTCCCATGGTGTAGCAGCAGGCATGCCTGAAAAAAAAACAGAATACAAGCTTTTGCTGACCAGACCGCTTCACTTTAGATCACTTTGTCCAGAGACCGGTTGGACCGGTCTTTGCAAACTACTCTAAACCGTTCGGACCGGTCCACTTTAGCTCACTTTGTCCAGAGACCGGTCAGACCGGTCTTTGCAAACTACTCTAAACCGTTCGGACCGCTTCACTTTAGCACACTTTAGTACACTTTAGACTTTCTTTGCTCCCAAACCGGCAAACTACCCTAAACCGTTCAGACCGCTTCACTTTAGATCACTTTGTCCACAGACCGGTTGGACCGGTCTTTGCAAACTACTCTAAACCGTTCGGACCGGTCCACTTTAGCTCACTTTGTCCAGAGACCGGTCGGACCGGTCTTTGCAAACTACTCGAAAACGTTCGGACCGCTTCACTTTAGCACACTTTAGTACACTTTAGACTTTCTTTGCTCCCAAACCAAACACGCAGCAGAAATCATGGAATCATGCAATCCTGGAATCATGTCGCTGCTGTCCCATCAAGCACATGTCTGGCACACGTCTGGCACACCGGCCACACAGGACCGAAACAGTTCGTCGATAAAATCAAAAGGGAATAGCAAATAGCAAAAGCAAATAGAAAATGAGTTACTCATCCTCATTATCCTCATTATCCTTCTTCTCTTCCCCGGTCTTCTTGTTGCGGGCCTCGAGCTGCAGCGCGAGTCGCGCCTGTTGTGCGGCGAAGGCCGGGGTGATTTTCATCCCCGGAATCCCGGTAGCAGCAGCAGCGGAAGCCGCCTGCAGCTGAAGTGCCTGGGTGGAGGGCTCCTGCATAAAAAGGAAGTAAAGTGGTTTCAACCGAACGGACCGGTACACTTCGTGACACTTCGTTCAAGGACCGGTCGGACCGGTCTTTGCAAACTGTCGTAAACCGTTCGGACCGGTACACTTTAGCACACTTCACACGAAGACCGGTCGGACCGGTCGTTGCAAACTGTCGTAAACCGTTCGGACCGGTCCACTTTAGCACACTTTAGCACACTTTAAAACGAATTGAAGCACACGCATGCCTGAGTTCCGGGTTCTGGCTTGGGGGCATCGGCTTGCTGGGCGATCGGCTCCCCTGCGCCTGCCTCCTCCGCTGGGACCTGCTGCGGGTCTGGTTCTCCGGGTTCTTGCTCTTTGCTCGGCTCCTCCTTGCTCTTCCGTGCCTCGTCCAACTCCTGTTGCAACGCCTTCAACCTCGCCTCCAAAGCCTCGGTCGCCGCATCCTTCTTTTCGCGTTCACGCGCGGCCTCCTCACGACGTCGGGCGTCCTGCAGACCACAGACCACAGTGCTGACTCCATGCATGCACAAATGTAGGCTAGGGGACCCCTGGACACACACCTCCATTGCACGTTCGGCTTGGATTCTTGCCTCCTCTTGTCGTTCAAACTCCTCGCGCGCCTCTTCTTCCTCGACGAACCTCATCCTCTCCGTTTGTTCACGGAACCAAGCGACTGTCCGCATCTCTTCGATCTGCTCCCCCAACGTCTTGGTTTCGGCGTGTGGTTCATGCCAATCACTTGTAGGAAGAGAACCCCCACGGACCTAAAAATGGCACGGCAAAGGGGAGAGCGAGTTCCACACACAACCCCGAGCGGCCATTGGGTGCTCCATACCGTTACGAGCTCGAATTCGGTGCGTTGCAATTCCCGTTTGAGGGCCATGAACTTCTCGCGCAGCTGGGGAGTGGTGAGCTGGTCCATGGTCTGCACGTGCATCGGCATCTCCGGAGGGACGGGCCTTGCGGCGGGTTGGGGGATGGCGAGCTGGCGCGCTGCGGGCGCGGCGGGCAGGGCGGGCATGTCCATGTCGGGCTCATCCTTGATCCCCAAGCACTTCGGACACGTTGCAGCCCCCTGCAAGACCTTCTCTGTGGAGAAATGGAATAAAGTGTGCTAAAGTGTGCTAAAGTGAAGCGGTCCGAACAGTTTACGACAGTTTGCAAGGACCGGTCCGACCGGTCTTCGTATGAAGTGTGCTAAAGTGGACCGGTCCGAACGGTTTACGACAGTTTGTACAGACCGGTCCGACCGGTCGTCGTGTGAAGTGTGCTAAAGTGAAGCGGTCCTAACGGTTTACGACAGTATGCACAAACCTGCGTATTCTTCGTATTGGGGACCACCGGATTGACGAAGGGGCTCGACACACTTGCGCTGCGCCACGATGTAATCCGACCGAATGCAGAGAGGACCACGAAGAATGCTGTTCGGGCACTCGAACAGCAACTGCAGCGCTGCCGCCAAAAGTGTCTTGGTGCCGGGTTGGCCACGGAGACATTGCCGGACGTGTTGCCCAAGCCTTGGCAAGGTGGTGCCATACATCTCCAACGCGTTGCCCATGCGCACCTCTTCCGCCGACCTCTCTTCGTCCTCGGTGGAGGCCTTCCTGCCTTTCTTGCTTGTGCGGGGCGCCGAGGCGGACTCACTGCCCTCGGCTTTGATTTCCTTGAAAAATGGGACCGGCAACCGTCTTTTGGTGGTGTGCTTCTCCTTCGCCGGCTTCTTCTTCTTCCTCTCTTGCTCTTCCTCCTTTGCCTCTTCTTCCGGGATCTCCATCACGCTTTCTCGCTCCTCCTCCTCCTCGTCTTCTTCGTCCTCTTCTTCCTCGTCCTCGTCTTCGTCTTCGGACTCCTCGTTCACTTTCCTTTTGCGGGACTGCGCTGCTCGGGCCGCAATCCTCTGGCCCGGAGTAGATGTCTTCGCCTCCGCGATCACCCAACATCCGAGCACGTCCTCGGTGACGAAGTCAAGCTCGCCCTTGCTGATGCTGCGCTTCAAGCCCCCGGTCTTCTGGTCCTCCGTGAAGTAGATTGTCCCGGATAGGGACATTTTACCGGTCGCCTGCGACTCGCACGTGCCGGTGTAGCGGCCCCCGTGCGAGCCCTTGAGCAGCAGCACCACCCGGTCGCCGGCCCGGACCTTCTTGAAGGCCGTGGGCACGGGGGTCTCGGCGTCCTTCACGCCGGGGATCTTCGTCCCGGGGCCTGAAATCGGCATTTAAGAAGGCTAAGCAACAAAGCGGGGAAGAGCGGTCTGACCGGTCCTGTCAAAAGGCAGCAGGAAGTAGGGGACCAGGAGCGAGGTTCGGAAGACCGGTCTGACCGGTCTGCATGAAACTGTTTGAACCGATCTATTTTCATGCTAATGGTGCATCCCACCCATCATGCATCGTTGAAACACCCAAGAGGACATGGGAAGCAAAGTCTGTGTATGTGTGTGTGGTTTGTGCATGGTGTGTGGTGGCGTGCATGCTGCAACGAGCGCGCAAAGGTAGGTTTGGGAGGCAAGTGTAAGAAAGTGCTCCAAAGTGTACCGAAGTGGTCCGGTCCATTCGGTTTGCAAAGACCGGTCCCACCGGTCTCTGAAACTGGTCTTACTGTTTTTCTCTAAAATACTATTGAGTCTAAGAAAACCACCAAAACCATCATTTCCGCCACGTTCAAAAACCCTTGACCCAATCCTTTGCCAGAAAGTGATAATTTTCCCCACAAGACCAGACCGGTCCTCCGTCCGGTCTGGTAGCCAAAGGAATATAGAAGGTTCTTTCTCACTCAATTGTGTCAACGGGAAGGTGGCATACTCCTGCTCCGCTGTGAGATCAATGACGATCTTCGGAGAGGATGGAGAAGGTGTCCTATCCTTCCGTTTCTTCTCTACTTTGACTGGACTGAGGCTAACACACACGACCTCACGCTTTGGTGACAAAGTGGCACTATTAGAGGCCTTCTCTTCCTTAGCTCATTGGAACCGCCTCGGAAAGGCGGTTTCATTGATGGGTCACAACCCTGGGTGATTCTGTTGTTCGCGGTGATTAATCTACAAATTTGATGATTTGCTACATGCCCCAGGGATATCAGCAGATATCCGGGGCATATGACCCTGGATATCACCGCTGCTGTATCCCGGGTCATATGCCCCGGATATCTGCGGATATCCTCGGGCCCATGCCCCGGATATAAATTGGAGGCCGACTTCAGGTACACAAACCTGTTCTTGGCCTCTGACCCCTGCAGCTTCAAGGATTCCAGTTGCAGGCAACAGGGTCCAGCTGGTTCAACCATCATTGGGAGCACGCCTTTACCCAACAACGCAGCACATGGATGTTCTGTGATGCACTTCTTTCAGGGCCTCAAGGAGGCCATTACCTGACATGACATTGGTACCTACATGCACCCATCAACATGTATGGGGCGCAGACGGGTAGTGAAACCTGCCCCCCCCCCCCCCCTGGCTCCGGGGTGTCGGGCATTGTGCCCTGCGGCCTGGCCATGGGACACAGATGGCCATTTCGAGCCGTTCGATGGCCGTGCCGTAGCACCAACACGAGTGTCGCATTTGCCTCACCTTCGGGCTCTTGCGGGCTCTTGTGACCTCGGGCAAGGGGTCGGGTCCGGGATACGGTCCGATGGTGCGCATACATCATTGGCGGTCTTCAACTCCCCGGCAACGTCCGTGTGGAAGCGCTCCTCGTTGCTCAAGAACCCAGCGGAATCCGCCATGGACTCGATCGGGTTGGCCACCGCGTCATGCCGCTGGAAGCCGGCACGCCGCTCGGCCAGGTTCCACTTCTCCCGTGCATCCCTGCGCACATGATGACGTGACAGGCGTGAGAGTGGAAGGGAGGGGGCAAAAACACACACAACACAAGGGGCTGACCGCCCACGTACTATCAGCTGGACCCACATGGAATACCTCCGGCACTGGACCGGCAATGCCCGGCAATCACCGGCCAAGTGTCAGGTCCCCACAGGTGTGGCTCTGTGGCTGGGGTTCCCATGGCCAGTGGACTTTGTGGGTCGAGGACGTCCTGTGCGGGGGACCAGCCAAGTTCCACCGGCAAGTTAGCTACCCAGCCGCGACGAGCATCGCCGCGGTATGCCGACTCACGAGATCGAACCGGGGTAGTCGAGAGCTTAGAGCCTCGTGCTCTGCCAACTGAGCTAGGTCGCTATCCACAATGTGTCATGGTTTGGCGGTATTCGGACTGTCCCTCACACGGCAATTAATCAAACAGGGTGCAACCAATTGGGCTACAACACACCAAACCAATGATCCCCGGGTTTTGGTGGCACGTGATAATCAACTACTCCAACAGGCAAACAAGCACCAACTCCTCAGGTTATGTATGCCCACTTAGCCCACACACGATGTCACTATGAAACGCACGCAAACCGGACCCCTCCTTGCCTAGAGTAGTTTTCCAAATGAAACTTGAGGTAAGGCGGAGCTCCAAACAAATTGGTGGGAAGTTTTGTGGTGCAATGTGTGCACAACTTGAGAACCTCAGTGAATTGGACGGAATGCAGAAGGCATAGATGGGACCAAGACCCTATGAGTACTAGAGCTAAGCCTTTTGCCTTTTTGGTGCCTCACACAAGAGCAAGGTCTTGAAGTTTGACCTGAAACTACAACCACCACCACCCCTCGGAGTAGTTGTTTTCGGACTGGCTTCTTTGTAGGCGAGCACCGGAAAATGGGATCAACTGGATCACGCACAAACAGGAACCCTTTGTTGTGTCCAAAGTGGACCCCGTCCTACGCAATGGCAACGACTCCAACCGGCGTAGGCATTGGCTCGTCAATCAATCAAACATGAGTTCATGATTTGGCATAGCTCTAGTATTAGGGATTGTGTTGGCGGGGGGTTGGTCCCCGCATTCGTAGTTGATAAGGAGGGTTGTGACCCCATCCCTCCACGCAGCATCTTGTGTTCACCAAAGGTCACGGGCACGTAAGCACGAACAAAGGCAAAATCGTGAAGATGACAATCATGCACACCTGTCACCTTGGGTCTTTCTTTCCAATCGGCTGCGTGGTGGAATGGTATAGAAACCGAATGCAGATCGAACTTCATGCATGTTCGGCACGTCGTAGGGCGCAATGGTTTGCCAATTTCTTTGGTAAGACGTCATCTTCGTTTGCCCAAAGTAAGTCACAAAGAGCAATCCCTAAAAATTGAAAGGCCAACCCAAAGAATGCCGAACACGGCCATGATGAAAAGGGCAAAGTTGTTGACCGTTGGGTTGGGATTATCGATTATAGCACCGAGGAACCACACCGCATCGGTGGTACAAAGGGAGGTGGCTACTCCCAATTCGATTCATTTGGCACTACTTTCATGTAAGGTTGCGTCATGAGGGTCGACTAGACGCGGGCGTCACACCCACAGCCACACACCCTGCATCATCACCACACCACCACGACACAAGCACAACAAGGTCCATGCAAAGGTGTTGTTCACGTTGTAGTTTGACAAACTATTGACTATTCAATTGGGCTTGAACGACATTGCATAAAATGGCTACGGATCACACTTGAACGCAACGAACGCAACGAAAAGTTGTGGTGTGCGTTTCGTCCACAATACTTCATTGGCTAACCCTGGGAAGGATCCCTCAAGGGCCTTGTCCGTGGGTAATCGCTCAACGGGAAACCGCTATGGCAAGACATGGCACGTGTTTGTGCAGCATCGTTGAGGTCAATGGCACCTCAAGATTTGTGCCCTCGTGCTGGCCGCTGCTCCATTCCCTAGTTACCCAATGTGCGTTTAATAGCGGCTACAAAACCTCGCCCAGATGAGGGACTTGCCTGCAAACGGTTTCCACCAAACTCTCATGGTCAAACGACAATCATTCAAAGCAGATGTGTCCCGCCTTGTGGTGTACTTTGGAAGGGGAATACTGCTTGTGGTGTACTTTGGAAGGGGAACAACTAGAAGGAAATCATATTAAGGAGCAATAGTCCATTGGAAGGGGAATAACTGCCTCCCACACAAGAGATTACCGTTTACCCTTCACCATTGCCAAAGGGTTTAGCACTCTCTCACAGTAGCCCTGTTCCGGCGAATCGTGTTTGATTTCCCTTCTACCTCATGGAGATTTCAAGCAATTTTGAATCGTGACAAGGTGAAAGGAGAGGCGGGCCTCAAATGATGCCACTGTGAGCCCTCCCCTTCCATGCGTGAGATAGACCCCTCTACCACGAGACGAAGCCGAGACGAAGTAAAATGTAGTGGTTTGGGACCATGGGGACTTGGAGATTGAGGCACAAAGGAGGAAGTCCCGTGGCAAGATGCTAGAGAATGTGTTGGCAAATGTTGGTGTGTGCGGCCATCAAATTTACCCTCCCAAAAACCCTTCCAATCGATCGCAAAAACAGATGCGGTAACTCTCCGGAACTTCGAATGGCGTGAGCAACAAATTGAGCGGCACTTTTGAAAAGGAATCAGGTTAGAGTTTAGTGCCGGACGACCACCGGATTTCCCATTAATCAGAGTGTTCCCATTTACACGAGTAACCCCGCGAGGGCGCGTCCCACAACCTACGAGAAGTTTGCGGAGGGCCCCAACAATTGTGGGTGCGGAGTGGCGGTGTTTGGAACACTTTAGCCTCAATGAGCGGTTCTCAGATGGTTGGCGAATATCACGCAAGGTAGGCACAACCAAAGCTCTTCAGTGGAAACAATAATCCATTGGCTGCAGACACATGATGAAATATGTGTTCTACAACAACGCCTCTCGCTAAGCTTGTGTTCACCGGCACTACGCACCTTTGAAAACCATTGAAAAAGTAGGCACACAAGGTGAAAAGCAAAGGAAGGCACCCTAGAACCTCCATTGAGCAACCACATACAGCTTGTTACCTTGGACCTTTAAATTGTACACACGCTATCTTGGTCACCACTACATTAGCTATGGTCCACTGGCTAAAAAATTATCCTACGATCCAAATCAATGGGAAATCTCTGTTCACCACCCGCCTTGGGAAGGTCTCTCTTACTCCCTCTAGTAAGCATGCAGAGGGAGGAGGGGGAGAGGAGGTGGCGGAGCAACAAGGGGTTGGACAACAGCTTCAGGCAATAAGAAGCTGTTGTCCAAGCACTTGTTGCGGAGCCGCCGACTCTCCTCGCTGCAAAGTCAAACCTCATGCATGTGATCCGGATTTCGATGCATGAAATTTACACTACTTTACACTACATCGATACGATCATCTTCCCAGGTCTCACTTAGGTAGTGAAAAGACAAAAGACAACAAAAGACAGAGCCATCCATTAAATGGATGGCGGCCAGAAATTCGACGCCACACAATGGGTGGTCGGGCAGAACCCATCGGCCGAGGCACTGACCCGGGTCCACCCATTGAGGATCCAGCCAGGCAGATATGGAGTGCAGCCCCAGATATCCACTTGGATAACTGCCTGCAGATCCTGCTAAGGGATAGGGTGATTTGCCGAATGCCGGCGCAAAAGCGCCCGTCCTTCACAGTCGCAAGGATTTCTCTTGGATTTTGTGGTCTTTTCTGGATTGTTTTTGATAGATCTCCAGATTGAGACCCAGGCTACTGGCCTATATAAAAATTTTGGGATTTGGTGCCAGATTGCCTGATTTAGAGCCGCCAGAAGGTGAGACCTTCAGCGATGCCTGCAAAATCTGAGCTCTTCACAGTGGCGCTTCGTGTGGGCGATCGGCAGCACGGATTGCTGCAGGATTGATGCCTGCCGCTACGTTAGGAACCCAGGCTCGGCACGGGGGAGGATTCCACCCTGAAATTGTGGGCGGTGCGATCGCCTGGTCGCTCCCACCGCTCGCAACTCGCAAAGCTTTTCTCCCTTTTTTCCAATGTTGTCCAAGGACAAATCCCCAACAAAAGGACACACAATGCAACAACCCAAACAATTTCACTTGGAATTTAAGTGGTCTGCACCATTGGATCCACTTATGACGACATCCAACCTTTTGGGGGTCGCAAGTGATGAGAGTGAGGATGGGTTGAGTCGAGAGCACTCTCTTGGGAGTGATGACCAGCTGCTTTTTTCAGACACAGAATCAGTGCCAAGCAGCAACGAAGGCAGTGCCACACCAAAGAAAACCAGTTTTGGGGAAGACGAGGAGTGGGAAGTTGTTCCTTGGTCTCAACCCGGAGACGATGAGCATTTGGATGACCATCATCCTAGTGCCACCGATCAACGGGCAGATGCCACAATGGATGCCCAACCAGAGCTGAATGCTAGTGGTCGGCCGAAGCGTGAGGCGGCAAAAGGAGTCTCGGCCTACTTGCAACTTGCTAGAGAGAGTCTCTCGTCACGTGCGTGTCTTTACTTTGGTCCCCGGGGTCCAAGAACGGAACGACAACGTCGGGCATTGCAACAAACAGCGAAACGTGTTGAGGATGCCCAAGCACGTAAATTGGAGACACAATTAAGCTCCAATTACCAAGGACCCCGGGGCCCAATCTAGCACGCAACCTGCTCTCAACCCGGTTGAACAATTGCTCCATCCCCGCTTCCGTTCTGATCGCAAGGGAGTGAAAGCCACCATGGGGGGGGGGGAGGGGGGGGGGCGTCTCCTCCTATTCTCGGTCCGTTGGCCGGCCGGCCAGGCGGCCGGCAGGCCGGCTGGTGTAGACCTTGTCTTGCTTTGTGTTTGCATGCCACAGAGCCCCACATAGCACATGATATGCTAATGGAACAATTCTTTCTGAACAACATATGTTGGAAATTGTTTGTCTTATTATCAGTTACTTGCAATGCTCCTTTTGCAATAGTTTTAGACAATGCATTGCCCGCTTCTACTTTATAGTGATGTCTACTGTGCCTACTACCAAGTGGGAAGCAAACTTGCATGGTGCGAATTTTTGGATCCACGGTTGCGGTGGCCATTCAAAGATGTTGCAAAACACAGGCTTGCGCATTTGGATGTTGGAACTTTTGTATGACAAGTATTGTGCGCCTTTTGACATTCCGAGGGTCACGTTGTTCTACACCTGTGTGTGGTTGAAGCATTTAATTACCCACATGATGCTTTACTGCCACGTTATCAACCGTTGCATTTGCCAAAGATTGGGATTATGATGAAGACATCGCATACCTCACAGCCAAAAAGAGGATGATGGAAAATCAGCGGACCATACCAGCAGAATTTGTGCTTGAGCAACTCTTGTGCCACTTGGATGAGGCGAAGACTCGCTTCGCGGTTGTAGTGAAGGCAAGGGCAAGGAAAAAGTTCCTCACGGTCCGCAACTTGCCCCTCTCGGCCTTTGCAAAGCCAGTTGCAATCTTCTTCTTCAGTATTTCGAACTTGGTTGCCCCTTGAACCACCCTCATAATTATGGGCAAATGCTCTTTGGTATGACAATGCAAACACCACCCCTCTCGGCCTTTGCAAAGCCAGTTGCAATTTTCTTCTTCGGTATTTCAAACTTGGTTGCCCCTTGAACCATTCCAACATTCCAACATGTGGCCCGCTGTCTTGGGCTATCACGATGGGATATGGTGAGAAGTCATGGTCCATTTGCCTTTGTGATTGCACCTCCTATGCATGCATGTCCAATTGCATTGTGTTCCATCCGATTGAGTTGCTTGATATCCCTAGGAGCGCCCTACGGTAAGCGTTTGTTCAATATTTTTGTCCACGCGGGGCCTTGGCGCAATTTACCCCCCAGCCGCGGCTAGCCGTGTCTAGGTGAGGGGGGGGGAGGGGGGGGTGGGTCTCCCCCTATTCTCGACCCACCAGCCACCAGCCACCATGGCTAGTTTCACCCCAAGGATCGTAAGATGTCCGCAGTTGATCGTGCCGCGGTCCGGGTGCTCAAAGGTGAGATTGGTCTTGAAAAGGTTGGTCGTCACCGGGTTACCAAAGGAGCGGTTAAATCTAGGCTAACTAGGCTCAAGAACGGTGTGCAAAAAACGGGTCGGAGCCTTGTGCTTGGTGCGTGTTAGTTGTAGCAGACCCCAATTCTGGGCTGGTCGTAAATTTACATAATTTGCGAACAAGCCTTGTAGGATGGGGTAGATATGTCCGTTTGCCATAATTTTTGCACATATGAGTAGCGTGGATCAAACCGAACGCGATGGTCACTTTAGGTTGAGCGGATGTTACCGTTTACCCCCTTTTTGAAGTATGGCCGTGACGCACCCCGAATAGCTATGCAGCAATTGTTCTGTTCTGGTCCGGAAGTCATCTACAAAAATCCTTCCAAACATGGGGTCCAATGCCTCAAAATCAGGAATTTTGGGCATATATGAGTAGCGTGGGTCAAGCCCTACACACTGATACCTTCGGATTTAGCCAACTCATCGATGACGTCACTCGGTAAGAACGACCGTCACGTCATTTGACCAGTCCTGAGTCTTCGACCAGTCACCTACCTGCTTCGCCAAATCCCTCGCCGGTTGCGGCAGCGCTAGCGGGAAGAGGTTGATGATCTGAAAATTATTTGCCCACAAGTTGTAGTTCAGCATGGGGAGAGAATATGCGACAATTAATGTGAGAATTTTCGGTTGAGAATAGGGATGGCCGGACACCCCCCCCCTCCCTCCCTCCCTCCATCCAACACAGGTCGGTGGCCCCACACTCCCTCGTGCACCCGTGTACCCCCGTAGCAAAAGACGCAAGCACCAGATAAATCCCAGCATCCTCAACACACAGGTATGCTGTCCATGAGAATTTGTCTGTGCTAGTGAAATCACTGAATATGAAAGCCTACCCACCGGCATGGTGGAAAAACCCACTGGTATGTTGCTGCCGAAAATAGGGAATCCAGAACACCCTACGAGAGGTCCTACGCCGTCCCAGGGACAGGTCACACGAAACAACCCAGCCCATACAGGCCCCTCCGATGCCCTTCCAGCCAGGTTGCGATGGCCCTGAACAGCCGCCTGTATTTCTGCATACTATCTAGGATCCGTCCGTGTTGTCTCCACCAATGCTGACCAACCCTGTGTACATACGCCTGACTACAGAGCCGCAGTCACAGCCAATACCAACACCGTCCCGACGGGCAACGACGGTGACGCCACGACCACCGAAACACATGCAAAAACAAACAAAAACAACTCGGCGACCACCGAACCCAAAACCGACACAGACCCAATCACAGACACCTGCACTACATCAACTACCGACCACAAAAGTACCATCACAGCGCCCAAAACGCCCAAGAACACAACCGACCCCACCAGCCACACAGACACCTTCACCGCGACAACCACCGACCACAAACACACCATCACGGCGCCCAAAACGCCCAAAAACACAACCTACCCCACCAGCCACACAACCCAACGCACCACGCACAACACCACCACCGGAACCCGTGGAAAACACACTGACCCCAGACGACGACACCCACCAGACAGAAGGTGACCCACACAGTGCATCACTGCGTGACACTGACGACTCCGTCACAGCACTTGCACATGTCCCTGTTGGACCAACAGTGGCCCCGGAGCACACACAATCTGTCCACCATTGGTGGGATACAGAAATTGCCCCCTGGAAATCACTAGTGTTAGGTCGTTGGGACGCCGTCCAATTTGATGCTATGACCCCTGAAGCGAAATGGATGTACATCAAATACAGATTCGATGCACATGTGCATTACAGGGGTATACCCCCACCACCCATTGAGATGTGGCAAGAAGAAATTTTAGATGTAACATCACCGGAGGCAAGTGCATGGTTTGTACGACGTGACATCCTGGAGATGCAAAATGAAGTGACAAGTGAATCCGATGGGTAAACAACAGACACATAGAGTACACACACGCCAGAACACATAGGACAAGACACACAGAGCGCGTCAAGGACACTGCCTGAGTAAGTAAGAACCTCCGTTGCTGCCATGCACTGTCTACAGGAAATATTTGTGGCATTGGATTTGTTGCTTTGTCTCCTATCCTTTGTACCAAGTCCACCTGACGACGTGGACCGTGTGCAGCAATAGAGCCTTTTGGTTGTTAACACAGGTCGGTGGCCCCACACTCCCTCGTGCACCCGTGTACCCCCGTAGCAAAAGACGCAAGCACCAGATAAATCCCAGCATCCTCAACACACTGCGTCTCCTGTCGAAAATCGGTAACCTTCTTGTCAAGGCAAGTTGTATTACACTTATGCTCTTCAGGCTTTTGTTTCATGGACCATTGCTCGTGCCGTGCTCCGTGGGACTTACACTGAGGAGACACTGTGGTCGTGAGGAAATATAACGTCCAATAAAACTTGCACGCCTCGTTGTTGCCATTTGGAAACTCAACGCGAGTAACGCTTTCTCCATACGCCGAACTCATTACCTATTCCCTATCACACACGTGAAGATTTGCTTCTCATTGTTACATCATGCCGCCACGAAAGAATACGGCTACCGATAAGAAAAGTGGGTATTGTACATTTTGCAAAGTGAAAGGTCACAAAGACTCCGAGTGCTTCAAGAAGAAGAAACAACACGGAAAATCCTCCAACGCCGGAGATGCATGCAAAAACACTTTCTGAAAGGTCTGAAAAGTGTGCAACACTACAGGTCCTCATGGGCAACAACAGTGTAGCGCGCGCAAAATATTTACATCGCGCGCTATGGATCTCACGGCGCGCGCTATATCAGATATAGCGCGCACTATCATCCAGTGGTCTCCTTAATGTTTGTGACCACCACTTCGGACTCCCACTGCTTCTCCCATGCTGCTCTTTGGTCTTCTGCCCCAGCTGCAGCTGGGGCTGTGTCCCCTTCTTCTTGTGCAGTTGGGTCGCCTTCTTGGGTTGCTCCTTCTGGTGCCTCTTCTTCTTTCGGGGCAGCTCCTTCTCCTTCTGTTGTCTCTCCTTCTTGTGGCGCGGCCGCTGGTGCCTCTTCTTCTTGTGGTGGGGCTGGTGCGTCTTCTTCTTGTGCAGCTGCTGCTGGGGCTGGACCTCCTTGTTCTTGTGGCTGGTCTGGGACTGCGAGCGGCTGCTTCGGTGCTGGCTTTGATGCTAGCTGCGGCTGCGGTGCCTGCTGCGGTGCCTTCTTCACGTTGGGGCCAGTCTTGCTTGCCTGGAAAGAGAAGCGCAGAGGCATAGCACGCGCAGTACAGGGCATAGCACGCGCGACGAAATGCATAGCACGAGCAATGACACCGATAGCGCGCGCTGCAGCATTACCTTTTCTGCTTTCTCCTCCTCTGCTTTCTTCCGTCTCTTCTCCTCCTCTTCCTACTCCTTCTTCTTCCTCTTCTCTTCCTCTTCCTTCTCCTTCTTCTTCCTCTTTTCCTCCTCTTCCTTCTTCTTCTTCTTTTCTTCGTCCTCTTTCTTCTTGTTCTCTTCCGCTTGACGTTGGACTCTCTGTGCCGCTGCTGCCATCAGCTGCTGGTCGGCGGTCTTCTAGGCAAGGACCTTGCCAGGCGGGTGGGGGGGCTTAGCGGAGTGGGAGGCGGAGATGGCTGGTGGTAGGTGGCTGGTGGCTGGTGGCTCCTCGGTACGCTTCTTCTTCTGCCTTGGGGCTGTCACGGGTTCCGTCTCCGGCATGGCAAAGGCGTCGGCCCAGTCCACCTCCAGCTCCTCCATCTGCCGCTTAGCCCGGGCCAGCACCGGCGAGGGGCCTTGCTCCTTCCGTCCGTCAAGCCAGTCGGCCGCATGCTTGGACTGCCCGGCAATGTCCGCGGGCACGCTAATCATCAACGGCCCTCTGCGGGATCCCAGGCACAGGAGCTGCTCGAAGCTGCCCACCTACGTGAAAACAGGACAGACGGTGGGGCCGTAGCGCGCGTCGACGCAAACGGTCAAATGGCGCGCAGCAGCAGCAAGTGCACTTGCATGCAGCAACAGCAGCAGCTCCAACAGCAGGCAGCAGTCCAGCAGGCAACACTGCAACTGCTTCAGCAGCAGCAGCGGGAGCAGATGGCCCAGCAGCAGCAGATGGCCCAACAGCAACTGCAAAGACCACAACAACAACAACAACAAGTACGCGCTATGTTTGCCATTGCGCGCGCTGCCGACATTGTTGCGCGCGCTTCATTTGCCGTAGCACGGCCGCTCCTCGTCCTTGACCGCCGTGGTTTTGACTTTGGCGCCGGTTGCAAGTGCCCTTGCTGCACTGGCTCCAGACCTGTGGCTATAGCCGTGCGGTCTAATGAGGTGCAAGCGTGCGCAGCCGTGCAGAGGTTATGGTTGCAAGCGTGCGTAGCTGTGCGGCCCCGATGTGCGCAACCGTGCGTAACCGTGCGCAACCTTGTAAGAAAACATTTTTGACCGGAGAGCCCCTTAGGTGCTGGCCGCGTCCGATGATGGTGTTTAGTTGCACAACACCGGAGGGGTGGGGGTTTTTTACTGCGGTCCACTTCTTGGCCAACAAAAGCTGCTGTACAAAACGAACTCAGAAGCAGACCCATGGTATTCACACTGCGGAGAGACAAGCATGCAGCACCAAGTGGAATATTTTGACAGCATTTATGGTATGAAAAGATGGGTATTTGGCGCTACTGTGGGTGTGGAAGTCAGAAGTTGCTTGGGCCACAGGGTAGTGTAGTATGCTTGCCAGAAAGGAGTAGACACTCAGACCTTCAGCTGAGGCATGAGTGTGATGTGCCAGACGTACCGGTACCCCGTATGGAACAAAATTTGTCCGAGGAAACCAAAACTGGCGACTAGGAGGGGGACTTCTTATCGTGGCTGGCGAAGTATAAACCGTAATTGGTAGTTTATGAAGTTCGGTTGCGCCGTGATGGATGGGATACATTACAATCTTTGAGACTTCTTACTCCGGATGACATGGCTGACATGAACATACTCCCTGGACATCGCCGTTTGTTGGTGGATGCGTTGAAGGATTTGTAATGACTGGTGCTCGGCCTGGTGGGGCGCTAACGTACAAATGTTAGCCCGGAAATGACCGGGGGATCTTGGTAAACAAACAGTACCCTTAAACAGAAATACCAGCACCAATAAGGCAACCGTGCGCAACCGTGCGAAGGAATCAGGCGCAAGTGTGCGTAACCGTGCGGCCCCGATGTACGCAAGCGTGCGTAACCGTGCGCGCACGGCTATAACCACAGGTCTGACTGGCTCCTTTCTTGGCTGACCCCTGCAGCCAACTGGCCCCCGCACTTCTCACCGAGGGACACTCGTTCTTGAAGGCCATTGCCCCCGCGTCCGTCGCATTGATAAAGCTCGGTGGGTCCTTGTTGAAGTAGAAGTGGTGGACGGTCTTTGCGGTGGCACCCGGAGGCGTGTGAGTCCGAACGTGACCCCACCCGTAACTTGCCCAGCAGAAAACAGCAGCTCGTACTCCTCCACCTTGCAGTGTCCACAGGCAGCTTGTCCTTCTTGGGTTGGCACGGAGGGGTTCAACAGGTTCGCCAGACTGCACCAGTTGCCAGTAATGCTAGCTCTCGTCATGCCAGCAGGGTTTCACAGCTCCGTCGGGGATCCTGGCAATCGCCGTAGCCCTTTGGCGCCAGAACTTGTAGAAGGCCACCTCGAAGAGGTAGGCCGGTGTGACATCCTTCAGCCATGCCCAGTCGGGGCCTTGGGCGCAGATGGTGCTGTTTTGGTTGGGCCACATTCGGTTATTGAAGTCGCTGCTGAAGGCGAAACCCGCACGTGGCCCGGCTGGGGGAGACTGAAACGGTGCTTGCCCCACTGGAAGACTGCCGCGCACTGGGGAGCCCAAGGTCGGCGACCCACCGGGGAACAGCATGGGAGACAACTGCTGTGAGGCAGCTCGTAACGGGGACTGCGGCGCGGGCCACAAAGGCTGCGTTGGGGAGAACCGGGTCAGCTGCTGGGACAGCGTCTGCGGAAAACAAGACAAACGGCGTTAACAAGGACGCGCAACGAGGACTTGCGTAGTTACAGTGCGCACAATGAGACGGGTAGCACGCATAACAAGAGCGTAGCACGCGCAACGGAAACAGTAGTGCGCACGGCAAGAAACCTGTGGCTGCATGCTCCACGGCGTCGTCAAAGGCTGCTGCAGTCCCGGTTGTACAGCTGCATGTGGCGGTGGTGGCGGCGCCGCAGCAGCTGGTGTTGCCGCTGCAGCAGTTGTTGGCGGTGCTGCAGGAGGCGGATACCCCCAGCCCACGGGTTGCATGGGCAAGAGGGTTACATTAAAGTACCTCTGTTCCAGCAGTAATACAAAAAGGAAAACGCAGTAACAAAAAAATAGAAAACGACAAAAAAAAACGGACAGAAAAGCAACAAACCTCTGTGTCTGTCAATGCATTCGCAATTGGAGCCAAATCTGAAGTGCGTAGTCATAGCACGCTACTTCTGATTGTATATCGCGATTTCAAGGGTTCCGGCGCTTGAAAACAGCATAGCGCGCGCGATAGTGGCATTGCGCGCACTAGATAACATGTACAATATATATATATATATATATATATATATATATATATATATACATTACTACACCCCTCTCCCCTTAAATTTAGCTAACAAGCAACAAGCAACAACAACAACAAGCACGTCACCATTCCGTTTTGGCCACTGCACCTTCCCATCGCCTCGGGCTTGACTCTACTTTAGCCATCTTAGAGCCTAGGTGGTGGCCTTGCCAAATCCAAGTTTTGAGCCAACTCACCGGTGGCGGCCCGGGGCGTGGGCGCCAAGTCGGGAGGTGCCCTCCCAAAACTGCGCAGCTTTGGGCCAAAAACAGCCATTTTTCGCCCAAAATAGCCCCCAAACCCGGGCGAAACGCGCAAACGAAGGGAAACGGTGGCTACACTACATGTCAGGCTTGACTTCACCGTGTCAAAGAGCCCTCTAGTGCCCTTCAACTCCACGATATGCTCGAGAAACCACCCAAAAAGGCACCAAAAAGCCCCAAAATCTGCGCAATGTGCACCAACACCCCGAAACCAAGCACGGGCCGTATCTTGGGCTACGTGGCTCAATTCTAAATTCCGAGGGCACCTAGTCCACCCGCAACCCCCCACTTTTTGTGGTTTCCACCCCTCGGAATTGCCCAACGAGCCACCTAGACCCCCGTATCAGTGGTCACTTGGTGGAGCCGGAGGGCAGCCCGGCCCGGGGACGGTTGGGGCCAACGGTGGGTCCACCAGGGTCCCCGGGGCGAAAAAATTACATTTTTCCAAAGTTGTTCCTAGACCACTTGGGATGCTCAAACAAGTGTTTTTAGCCCGTTTTGAGCCCGTGGTGACGCGTTTTGGGCCATAGAAAATCCCAAAATGCCTTAAAAATGGGCCGTTTTGGGACCTAAAATGAGTCCAAAATGTGTCAAAAACGCGTTTTTCCAAAGGTGATCCCGGACCATTTTGGATGCTCAAACAAATGTTTTTAGTGCATTTTAGGCTGGTGGTAACGGGTTTTGACCCGCGGAAAATCCCAAAATGCCTTGAAAGCAAGCATACCGCCATTTCTTTTTTGCCCCTTCCCATCGCCTTGGGCTCGACTCTACTTTGGCCATCCTGTGATATATTACTACACCCCTCTCCCCTTAAATTTAGCTAACAAGCAACAAGCAACAAGCAACAACAACAACAAGCACGTCACCGTTCCGTTTTGGCCATTGCCCCTTGCCATCGCCTCGGGCTTGACTCTACTTTAGCCATCCTAGAGCCTAGGTGGTGGCCTTGCCAAATCCAAGTTTTGAGCTAGAAACTCACCGGTGGCGGCCCGGGGCGGGGGCGCCAAGTCGGGAGGTGCCCTCCCAAAACTGCGCAGTTTTGGGCCAAAAACAGCCATTTTTCGCCCAAAACAGCCCTAGTAAGGGTTCAAAACAGCCAAACGAAGGCAAACGGCTGGCTGGCTGGCTGGCTGGCTGGCTGGCTGGCCGGCCGAAACCCCCCCCCCCCCTCCGCCCCCCCCCCCCCCCCCCCCTGGCTGGCGCAGCTCCCAAGTATCAGCATGGTCTGCCACATGCCACCTGCCGCCTGACAAACATGCTGACGTTCAATGGTGACGCGGAGGGCCAGCTCAATGTGGTTTAATACCAATACCAGTGACTGTTTGGAAGTTGTTATGGGGACATGGCCCACAACGAAGGTGTACAAGGGGCACCGTGCAACCCGAAGAATTTATCCCCCCCACGTTCGAGAAATCACCTAGACCAAGGGGCTCCCCCACATGCCCCGGAAGTGTATGCCCGGCCTTCGTATCCCCTAGCCTGTTGGGGTAAGGCACGGCTGATCCGTGGACCCTGTCATGCCTTGCCCGCCTCCCCTGCACTCAACCCCACGTGCACACCCACCACCTGCAACCCCCCCCCCCCCCCCGATCCCCCGTTTTGGAGGACGGCAAGGAGGACAGAAATTTAAAGGTCGCGCTTGTATGTTTGTGTGTGTGTGTGTGCTGTTGTCTGTTCCTGCTACTCTCTTGTGTATGTGTGAACGTGTGTCGTTGATTCCGACTTACAGCTCCACTGCTGTCAGTCGCCTGCTCGTCTGAGGGCCAGCATTTTTTGCTCCTCTGATGAGGATGCTTGAGACTTGTACCCACAGTGCCTCCCGGTGCATTTGTATCCACATTGGTTATCTGTTGGTTCTTGTTCCCTTCACTATCACTAAGTGTGTGTGTGTTGTTGAATTTCCTCTTCCTCCTGGTGCGTCAGAAATGCTATAGGGTTGTCTAAACATTACCTCCTGATAACTTGTATAGTGATTTTTGGTCGGCAATTCTGATAAATGCCCACCATGTTCCACAGAAAATCAACCAAAGGCCAAACCCAACAAGGAACCCAATAAACAGGGGATACTCCAGATAACCAAGGCGAGGATATGGAGCTTGGAAATGAACAATTGTTGACATATAGGCAAAGTGACAAGACTGCAGGTGTGTGTATGCAAACACATTGCTCATCTCAAGTGTTGTTTGCTACACTTGTGCACCTATATACAAGGGTTGTATATGCCCAATGCCGCTGCCAAATCAGCCCATCTCAAAGCTCAGCAATGCCATTTTAAGGAAGAACACTAGCAGCAAAAATCAAATCTCCATAGTCAAAACCCCCACAATCAATCACAGAAACCCTGGAAATAAATTTTCTGTCAGTTCTGTGTATGAATCTGGCGCTTCTGAATTTGAGGATCTACTCATCATACAGAAGTGGCATTTTTAGGGGGTCCAAAATTGATGGTGTCCAAATATAGGCATGATTGTACTCACAATGATCTAGAAGACACACTAACTATTAAAATGCACTTGATTTGGCAAAATTCCACAAATATGTACCATGGGTGAAGTGAAGCAGCCCAATGTTATGCATAAAGATGCGGTAGAACATACTCTTAGGAACAAGAGGATAGCAGAACTGTTTTCTGCAAGGAGTGTGATTCATCCACACTCCCCGGTACTCCCCAAGAGAGAGGGACAGAGGTGTGGGACATCCAAATGGGTTTCAGAGGGAAGAGGGCCCTAGGACCATCTCCGTCTCCCGAGTAGCCCTCAAAACACAAGAACGCCCCAACACATCTGAGTAGACATGAAGTAAACTCGAGTTTTTGCAACCGGACCTCGGATTCTTCTAGACCCATCGGTGAGGACGATACTAAAGTACAGGGGGGTCTCAAAAGTCACAACATTCAAAAGTCAACAGCTTTCCCTGGGAGTGTGATTTTGACATTCCAAACTCAAACAACCTCTTTAACTTCGGGGCCTTGTTCAATAACAATACTATGGCAACGAGCTCTGAACTTGATTTTGGCATTCCAAAGTCAAAGAGACAAATGCCTGACTTGAATCCACTTTGATTTTAATTTGCACCATGTAACGAAGAAATTCCGGGTCTTTTTGAAATGACTGTTTTTGCACCTGGTGTCGTAGTGTGTCCGGACCGGGGGCTTGTGTTGAGCCTGAATCGACTGCGGCCCACCAAGACAGTTACGATAGGTATTTCGCATTGTAGTAGACACTGCAAAGCAAGATCTATTCTCCAGGACCCTATCCGGAGCTCCCCCCGAATCACTTCCTTCGTTCCCATCTCGGATTTGACCCCACATCTTTGGGGAAAACACATACTTTGAGTGTGTTGACCACTGCTTGCGGCCCTTACCGAAAAAACACACAGTTCAACACCACAAGAATTGCAAGACTTTGAAGCACAGGATATGTCCAGTTCCGTGAATGTGTATTCGGGGGCAAGGCATCATTGCCTCTGCGTGCAATGTCACTCGCACAGTGCTGGGAGCAAGCCATTTCTGTTCGGGTTGATGGTTGCTTGAATTTGCCCACTGAAGAGTCTCATCAAGAGTAAGTGGAAGCAATAGAGACTAAAATGCCAGTACTATGCCGCGGACACAGGCCACGGAAATGTTTCTTTTCTGATTTCTTGGGGGGCAGCCCGGATGATGAGGTCGAGTTTCATTGTCCTTGACATTTTGTGGGATGGTTTTGGAGCTGTTCAAATCAGGTGTACGATGCATCGAATGCAATCATGATGTCGCTTCCTGCTTCCCACCATTCGGATTTTGTCCCGCCTTTTGCCTTTTTCGACCATGCGTACCCGCCAATTGTACCTTAGTTCCCTTTTCGGCCTATTCTCTCTCTTCTTCGGCCTATTGCGTTTTAGTGGATGGTTTGTTCCACGAAGATGTCTTTGAGTCCTTGCGATGCACTTGTTTTTGAGAAAATATTTGAGATTCTCGGGCCCTCGAGCCTCGCAGAGGCCCTCCTTGTGTGCAAACGGTGGCGAGGCTTCTTGGATCACCGGATTGCGTTCGCGCTGCACGAACGGTCCCACTGGAGCAAGCGCGATTTCCTGGTGGACACCCGGGGCCCAGGTCGCCTTCATCTTGCAGTTTGCGATGTGCGTGGGATCGGCGATGATCGGCACGTCTCGTTCGCGTTTCCCGTCGGTCGTTTGGCCAAGGGATGGCCCAGACTGGGCGGGGGACGCCCATGTGGACACTCCCTTCGGGCGGGGGGGGGGGGGGGGGGGCTGCGGCGCCCCCGCCTTCGATGCGCAGGCCCGGCGCCGGTCTGCCATGTCCACTGGGCCCATCGGGGCCGCCGGGGGTGTGGGTCCGGGGGGAGGGGGGGGGGTCGAGTATCGGAGTGACGGCGGACCGATGATGGCCCTTGGACTCGGGCGTGCGGGAGCAGCGGTTTTGTGGGGTGAGGCTGGCGGTCCTGCGGGGCTTGTGGGCGTCCCTTTGTGCCTCTTGCGAAGCGATGGGGCCCACTTTTGGTGTCGGCCTCTTCGGGGGCAGGGGTGCGGAGGGGGAAGTGGTGGTGGGGCCCTGGGCCCTGCGAGCCCCCGCCGATGCCCCTGGGGACGTGCCCTCCCACTACCCCCCAAAGTAGCGCCCCGCGCTGATCACCGCCCTCGACGCCGGGGGGCGGGGGGGGCGGGGGGGGGGGGGGGGGGCTTCGGGGTGGGGGTGTGTGGGAGGGGGCGGATCGGGGGATGGGGGACTGAGATGCAGCGCGTTTTGGGGGGACGGCGTTGAGTGGCCTGGGGCCTGCCCCTTGACCCTGCCCCTTCGCCCTGCGTGAGGGGGGGGGTGATGGTGTGCCGGTGCGCTGGGCTGTAGGCGATGGGGTGGGGCCGTGGCGGGTGTTGCTGTGGGGGAGGGCGTCGCCCCCCCCCCCCCCGGCAGACGGCCCCTCTGGAGCAGCCGTGTTCAGAGCGTGTGCGGTCCCTCGTCTCCCCTGCCCCGGGCCTCTGCCGCCGCTGTTGTCTGAGGGGGGGGGGGGGGGGTTGAGGTGCGGGGGCCGTGGGGCTGTGGCGCTCCACCGCCGGGGCTTTGGGGGTGAGGGGGCGACGCTTTGATGTCGAGGCCGAAGGGATGCACCGTGTGACGCGCCGTTTGGGGGGCCTCCCTGTGTCTGGATGTAAGGGCGGGGGGGCAGCGCCTTTGAGCCGGGGGCCTGGCCTTTGGGGGCGGACGCGGAGGGCGTGCGGGGCCCCGGGGCTGTGCCCCGTCTCAGAGCTCAATGGGTGCTGAAGGGGGGGGGGGGGCTGCGGACGTGGGGCGGTGACCGGGTGCAGCCCCCAGACAGTCCCATGGACGATGCGGACCGGGGGGAGGGGGGGGGGGGGGGGGGCACAGCCTCGGCACAGCTCCGCACAGCCTCGGCACAGCTCCGCCCCCTCGTCTCCGCCGGCGATCGTGTTTGCGTCATACCCCCCCGAAAAGCCACGTGCCACTGCGCCCCCACGCCCCCAACACCGCCGTCCGACTGTGTACCCCCATAGAGTGCACAGTGGCGGTCTGCAAAAGTTTCGGAGCTGCACGGGTGCATCTTGAAGACCAAATGGCGACATACCAGACGTTGCTTGCGCGTGAGTTTGGCCGTATCTCAAATTGTCCGTATGAAGTGAAGAAGGTGTGGCATATATCGACTTTGCATGAGCTATGGTCATGCGGTGAAGAAGAATTTCGTTCCCATGTCCCTTAATTACCGTAGAGAAGCAGCAATTTCCCTCGATGCCCAAAGCGGTGTCGATGCCATTTGTTGTGGTGGTGCGTAGGTGAAAAATACTGTGGCCGTTGTGAAGAAAATGGTGGATTTCAAGGCCATGGGTTACGTACCCATGAGGTGTGCGAAAGCTTTACAGTCCCTTGCTTCCATTCAACTCACCACACCTGATCAGTACCGTTTTCTCGCTTCGTTGTCATGGCTCATGTGATGTTGTAGTTGGCGTGATGAGTCCTCTGCTTGTCCTTACATTTTAATTGGTGACCAATGCACATGCAACAACAAACCCCCGCGACACGTTCGGCCGACTTGTGTGTTTGGATCTTTTGAATGTTGAAAGAAATCACGGAAGTTTTTGGAGTCTTGACGTGAAACATCCGCGACAGCATGATAAACAATGGCGGCGGCCATATTCATCGCATAGCCCTTGCGAATGCTCAACGTGTGCCACAAGGATTCTTCAGAAATGTCACTCACACATTCTTCGTGGAGAATTTTTTCGGCAGCTTCATGAATTGGTTCTTTGCCGTGTCTCTCTTATGCTCTGAGCCCACGGTTGTAATGTTGGTTCCATTCGAAACAGCAATAATGCATGCGACGCGACTGGATTGAGCCCCAGACTGAGAACGGTGTGAGGCCTCCCACATTCCTTGTTGCGTTGCAGGTCTGTTGCAATCCGTAGGGAATGGAAATGGGAGATCGACTCCCTCCCCCACCTCGACAAGAATTCCGAAGGGATTGAGCGATGAGTAGCCAATGGACATCTTCTCGTTGTATCACAACGACACGCGACACCAGCCGCCCGTTGGAAGTCGAAGTCAAGTCTTGGTCGCCGTTGACCTTTTTGCTGTTGAGACTTTGCTCTTTGCTGTCTAGACCGCATGCTTAACTAACTGGAGAAGTTGTCACAATACGAAAGGGAAGGATGTTTTCCCACGGCGGGCCATGAGAGAGCGGGACCCATCGAGAATCCACACAAAGTCGTTGATTGCACCCAAACAGCGTGCGGTGAGGACCGGTACGGACAGGAAGGAGTTCGTAGCCTGACGACGAGGCGGATGCCGTGCCATCCTACGCCACAACCTGAGCTTTTCTGACACTAAAGCAACATTTTCAGCCCGGCCAAGGCCCTCGCCATAATCTAAGCTGCTTCGTGCCAACCATTCTTCAGTGTCCGGCTTTGTAAGGGTGCGTTGCGCACCATGTTGCGATTGGAGTCCCAGGCGCAGGCCTTACCGTGTTAGGGACGCTGGCCTCCAAGTTTTTGGCCCCCACGGTCTCCCCGAGAAATGTTTCGTTGGTTGAGCGGCAGTTGCTCCAACTGAGCCGTATGCCGACGGTCAGGGTCGAACCGGGGATACAAGGCGCGTGTGAGGCCTTGTGTCGTGTTTCCTGTCGCACAGTTATTGTGTCATTGAAACGGGGGGGTCTACGCTTTTCTGATACACAGAGGCCACTCAGCCTGAATATGAAGGTGCCGTTGCACGTGGATCATACTCACGGCTGCACCATCTTTGCTGCCACTAACCAGGGTTTGCACGGGCAGCAGACAAATCGAAGACCAAACCGTCATTCTTTATATTGATATGAATGAAGCTGTGTCTTTCGCCTTGTGGAGACTTGGGAAAACTTGGTCTTTCCTCCTGCCATGAATTATTTGGTCGGTTGAGTCGCCTGTTGGCTTCATATATGCTGTTTCTCCCGGTAGTTGCTCCTGTGTTCTTAGGTGCAGAGCCCAGGTACTGCGACAGTTGGCGCGTTCATTGGGCGGTATCGGCAAGACCTGCCGGCCTTTAATTAATCACTGCCCGTGCCACGGGTCAAATTGAAAATATACGCGTATATGTTCGTGTATCTTTCACAACGCCGGGTTTTGGGCAACCACCATTGCATATCGATGTATATTGATGTATATTTGTGGCTATTGATATTTCTGCACTGCTTGGGGTAGGTTTTGGGCCGCCGTGTTGTGCTGTTTGTGCGATTTTTGTCATTTTGGGTAGTTTTCAGACGGTTTTTCCTGCCTCGCCGTTTGGTGGGTTATTTCTCAACACGGAACGAAACAAAAACAAAAACAAAAAAAAGGGGGGAGAACAACGATTTCACCCAAACATACAATCTACTGCCACTTGGACAAAAGGCTTCGGGCCAGTGTATGTTTAAGGGTTGAGACCTGGTGATGATTTGATCAAGTATTATTCGGGATGGTACGGAGTAGCAGACGTAGCGGGAGACGCATGTGTGCGTCTGTTTTTGACGTCTGTGGACGACACTTCCTCCCCCCTTGTCCTTGTGGTGCACAGGTGTGCCCTGGCTGCGGGATAGGGCGCCAAGCCAGGTTGTGATGGGCTGTCAGAACAGCGAACAATGGCCATGGCTGGTCCATGCGGCCATTTTCCAAGTGGTATGTATGGGCAGCCCAAGGCCACAAGGCATTGTGCCTCTGATTCTGATTCCTCGTCATCTCCGTCGCTGTCATTGTCAGGATCCTCCCAGCTGATGTTCGCCCTCCCCTGGCAGTGGGTCTAGGCGGCTACAACCACCGTTGGTGAGAAGGTAGAGTGGAGGCCTCCGATGATGTATGCTAAGCCCTTAGGCCACTGCGTCCCTGCCACCCTGAAATTACAGAAAAACCCTCCAGAAGCGCCAGGAACAATGCACACGCTGTGCCATGCGCCGTGCGCACGTTTCCCCCGTACAGCAACCACCCCCTGCCCCCACTGCCATTTGCATGGGGATCTGATCTCTGACCCGACGCGAAGGTGGAGGGAGGGCAGGTGGCTTGGGGGCATGCCAATTGCAAAATGACCATCAAAAGACCCTGACGAGGATGAGGAAGAAACGGAACCCCGCCCTGCTTGTAACAGGGCGCCCCGCCACCGACACCGACAGTGGCGTGGGGGGGCACCTGTCCTCCTCGTACTCTTCTTCCGCCCGCCGGGCAGAAGACTAGTGCCTTGGTGGGATTCGGACTAGTGCTCCCCCTTAGATGCATATTTTTAGCACGAGAAGTCGGCGCCTTTCTGTGGGACGTGAATAAGATTGCCTAAGCCTTGCAATTGTACATAGTAAGTTGCGGACTTCACAAGGGGTAGCGGCCTCTGCCTCACCATCACTTTGTGCATTGAGTTTGGCATGACTGTGTTCTCAAGCTACCACACACAATAAATGCCCATCTTGCAGCCCAACCTTCACACCCGCCTTGGGTGGCAAAAGGTATCTGCACTGAAAATTGTACCATACGCATTTGTGATGTGCTTTTCGGTGATGAAGCTTTTTTGAAGGCTCATCTTTTTTTTTGTGTTCAGCAAGAATAGCTGAGGCCACCCCTCTCCTCATCCTCGAGTGCTCACATACTTTTGCAATGCTTTGGGGTTTTCATTTTGATCCTGATTTTTTAGCGTACCCCTGCCCCAAATTGGAATTCATCAGAGTCCACTGGCCCTTTCCACCCCTAGGAGCAATATCAGCAACATTGCTAGTGCTAGTCTGGAATCAGAATTGTAGCAATAGTGGGGTGGATTGTGGGTGTGCACCTATACGGTGGCCGTGCTATAGGGGCGCAATCATGCGTCACCACAGTGCTAGAACGCTCATATGTGGACCGGTAGTCAGCACCATGCTCCGAGGGGTCCACAATCTTGGCAAGCACAATACTGCCCCCGGAGCATACGAAATTCGCAACAGCACCAGGTGAGTGCGTGTCAATATGATCGACATCCATGGTGCGAAAAACTGAAGTGTTCTACATGGCACAGGGTACACAGGGTGCACACAAAGCCCTCGGCCCATCAGATCATGGTCAATCACATGTTGCAGCTGCAATCTCGGTAACCTATCTCAGGGTCCCTCAAACCCCCCAAACCCCACGAATGCCCCATGGCGCCGCACTTGCTCTGTGCAATGTCCGGTGAATACCTGAGGTTCCACCGTCCAGTGCTCATGTGCATAGGGCTGAGTGTTGCTGAGCCATGCGGTATGTTGTTGCCGGTCGTTGAGGTAGCCCTGAGCAATGATTGTGCTTGAGGGCCATCAAAGGGCACACGTCCCTCCCGGATCTGTCTTCAGGTCGTCTCCAATGTCTTGGAGCATGGGACGGCAGCAGCGGATCATGTTGCGGCCATGCGCTGTGCGAGCGCCGCTGTGCCCCGTGCACAGCCGTGAGGCCGGGTCGCTGCGCCGGGCTGTGGGCGCAGCAGCGGTGCTGGTTGTTCTGGGGCTGCTGCTGGTCACGCACATGAGCGTCCCCTCGCCCTCAGAGCTCACGATGGGCGTCACGTCGCGGACGATCGCTGTCGGTGGCGTCACACGACGGGCGGTGCCCTCGCACCCCAAGTCCTCCAGTCCTCCAACGCAAAGCGGCAGGGCCACGGCGGGGGCACTGGGCCGGTCCGTTGGTGTCGGCCCCGCCGCCGCCAAAGCCACGGCCACGGGGTCGTGGGGGCCATGGGGGCGCCCGTCTGCATGGGCCCGGCCCATGGGCTGGTGCGTAGCGGTCGTGGGGCTGTGGTGTGTGTGGGGGTGGGGGGGCAGGCCCGGGCCACGATGGAGGATGTTGAGGACCACGGCCACGGGGAAGGGGGAGGGGCTGCAGGCGATGGCAGCGCTGGGCCCCGCATCGGTGGACGCTTCAGGTGTCCCACGTGCCTCGGGATGCCCCTTGTGCGGTAGGGGCAGGGCCGCGCCCGTGTGCGCGTGCGGCGCACGTGTACTGACAGACCCGGAGGTCCGGTGCGGTCTGCACAGTGACGACGCCCGCGTTGGCTACGCGGGCTTCTCATTGACCGTGGCCGAGTGTGCGCTGGTGCCTTGCGCCGCCCCTCCGCCGCCCCCCGCCCCGCATAATGGCGCTGCTGGGCAATGGGGAGCGCAACCGATGGCACTTCCGCGTGGCGTCGCTGCGCAGTGACATCCCCTGCAGGGGATCGATGGGTTCCAGACCCTTGGCAACCGGAGGCAAGTGAAAGTTGTTTGGCATTGGCACGGGACAAGGGGCTGAAAGGGGAAAAGCCAAGTGCTTGGCATGGAAATGGTCGGGGAGAACGGGGGAAATGGGGGAAGTTGCATAGTTGCTGCCCTGTTTGCTGTGTTTGGTTGCGGCACCGCCGTGTATCAAGTGCCGGAACTCCCACCCAACCCCCTGCCGGGCCCTGCGGGGCAAACCAAGGGGCACAGCCAGGGCCTCAACCGTCGTCTTTCCCCATCCCCCACCCCCAATGCAGCCTTCCTCAATGTCCTCGTTGACCCCAACCCCCCTTCCGCACCCCTTCCCCCCCAATTTCCCCCATTTCCCCCGTTTACCTCCCTTTTCCCCCCGTTTTCCCTCTGAGTTGGCATGTCATGTGTCTTTGGCGCGGAAACGATCGACCCCCTGCGCGTGCCTTGTCGTGGCACTCCTCGCATTGTGCCGTGCTTCAGATGTTACACCTCTTGACCCGTTGGGGGCGCCGGGTTTTCACTTCCGGGGGGGGGGGGGGGTCAATAGAGCCCCCGAAAACTGGGGTCGGGGGTGTTCGGGAAAAGGGCTCAATTGACAGGACCATTAATCACTTATTAGGAGCATTAAAATCGGTCAATTCTTTTTCACCAAATATATAGCAAATGATGACGTTTCTGAACCGCCTTGACGCGCTGATTCTCAAAATCCCATTTTCATTTTTTGATGATTTTTCGGTCTAGGTCACCTCCGAGGCCCGGGGGTCAGTCTTGGTAGGACTTTGGGAGTCCCGTCAATTGAGTCCCATTGGGGGGGGGGGGTAGCCAGGGGGCTCTATTGGACCCCCCCCCCTCCTCCACGCCCCCTCGGACCCTGGGGCCGGTGACCTTGTCGCGGTGTGGGGGCCCGGTGGACATCGGGACACCGCGAACAGACCGGAAAAGGGGGGTCCCGGAGTGGACCGGGAAGCTCCATTGGGGCCTGACCCCTTTGGCTTCGCAGCTTATCAAGACGTTGCCAGTTCCCCACCCCCCTTGTGTCCACACTGGGTCCCTGAGTGGGGAACAACGGGGGAGCGGGTGGGTGTCTCCCCGGCTGGTTTCTGTCTGCCATTTCCCCCGCGTTGGCTGGGAACCAATATACACATGCCTCCTGCTCGCCGCCTGGCAATGCGCATCCTTCCGGATGGAGAACAATGGACCTTTACGCACAGTTCAACCGTTACACTCACGCAAGTGATAATGACAATACACTTTGGACTTGGCCTGTTCGTACACGAGTCACCCATTCTTACATTTGCCCGTCTGCACGTCCTCCGCAATCCTCTACAACTGATACGACATTCGTAACGCCACCCATAGCCGAAGAAACAATTTCACTGTCCATTGTGAACACATAGCAACTCTACTTCTCGCCGGTTACCTGTACTAAGCTACATTTCTTTCATGAACTTGCATCATGTCTCTAATCCTCGGAACACATCCCTTTTTCCACATCCCCTGGCTTATGAACCTCGCCTGTCTTGCAACATTCTCACACGCCTCCTTCGGTACCATCCCCTACCCATGCCTTTCTCTTGGGGTGCTGGCCCCGGCACGTGCCATCCTCCAGACCACACAGGAGCCGGAACCCGAACAACCACATGCAATCTACATGTTCATTAGGGTTGGTACATTTAACAACCTGAACTTCTGTTAACCATTCAAACCCAGGCAGCCAACAATGAACTGAGGTTCGCGCAACCACACGATAGTCCCGCGCGGAACGCCCTGTGGCCACTGTGATCCTCTCACCTACCCTTCCTAGCAAGGTTCGACCTCCTCCATTTCGGAGACTTCACCCTCCTCCCTAAGAAAGGACCACATGGGGTGGTTGCGAATGGGCGTCCTTTGTCAAATCTCTCGGTCATCTGGAAATTGTTTTCCACGGTGGTCACGAAGGCCCTGCAGACTTGGCTCACGGACCACGGCCGCATATCTTGTACACAAATGGCCATGCAGTGCTCCACCTCCGTTGTCGACCTGCTCCCCATCATTTATGACTGGACACAACACCGATGGTGGAGTGGACTTTGGGCATTTCTCCTTTTGGATGATGTTATCCACGCATTTGGCTCTGTGAGTCACGACACCCTACACTCCTCTCTCATTTCTGCGGGTGTGCATCCCTCTCTCACTGACCTCATCCTATATGCGGTTCGGCATCTCACTCTGCACATGGGAGGGCAACAAGGGATCCGCCTCTTCTGGGCCATGTACGAGGCGGGCATGGGCCAAGGCGACCCAATTTCCGCGCTCCTTTACTGTCTGGTAAATGAGATCCGGGTTCAGCCGGTCCTGCAGTATGCCGGCCTCACCGACACCCCTAGGGGCCCCTTGCTAAACTTAGGCTGGATCGATGACTCCTCATGGATAGGCACATCACACGCCGACATTTAGCGTGTAGCCTCCCGTCTGCCCATCGCCGGCAACTCTACCAACTTGTTCTCGGATGCTACAAAAACCGTTGGTTTGGGCACAAACCTACAAGGTAAGCGAGTCGTCTTTGGTCTCCAGCCAATCCACTTCTCCGGCATGCCTTTACGTATTCCGGAGGACACAGAATACATCCGGCTCCTCGGCAGGCACGCCCTACCTAATGCCTTTCATCGGCAGGACCTCCGAAAGCTCATGGCTTCCTGCCGCCGAGCCGTTGCGCCTGTGTCTATGAGCACCCTACCTGCCCATTATCCGATTCACATGTATAACCCCGTCGCTGGCGGCATCCAGAGGTGGAGCTCAGCTATCCGCCCACCTCTACCACGTGCCATGCGTTTCGCCAACCTGCCCTTATGCGGAACTTTTGGAATATTAGTGCGGATTTGCTGCCTGAAACCTTCCTACAGCCAGTCGCAGCTGGTTGGACTGGCCTGTGTAGCGCCTTGCCCACTATGGTTTTGTCCTTCATGTCCACATACCAACACCAATTGAACCATCCCAACCCGCATGTTCGGGCGTCCACCCGACACGGGCTCCTGCAGGCCCTCACTCGCTTCCACCAGGACATGCCCTGCCTGCAGCAGGGAATTCTGCATGTCTGTCCTGCTCACAGTGACGACCATTCCTTATTTGTCATATGGTGTTACCGCCTATCCGTGGATGTACACGTTCCACTGCATCAGCTGCACATGCCCCTCCTTCGGCCACGTCACAGTGGCAGGTTGAAGACACCCACCTCTGGATGACGATACCCTATCACTCCCAGGACCAAGCCATCCGGTCTGGATGGCCTGTCCGTTTCTGTCCCACTACTTTTCCCATCCCTTTTTCCGGTGATATCTCTGCGCTTCAGCCCGCTCTCCCAGACTTTTCATCTGCGCCCCCCGATGCCGTCTTTATCCAGGACGCATTCTGGTTCCCGTTAGGACGCCACTCTGGGGGTGCTGTGGCCGTTCTGGACGTGCATACGGATCACGATGAGCTGCATCCAATCCCCATCCCTATTTTCTGCGACAACTCATACCAGGCTGAGTTATATGTTGCCTGGGTGGTCCTGCGTGCTAGGGCTAGTGCACGCTGGTTCGTGCGTGATGAACCATGGTCCCTCACCGATTCCAACTCCTACATCACGGCCATTGGATCCCTTAATGACAGCACTTCCGCTCTCGTCACATCTCTCCTGGTCGCATGTCGTTCTTTAGTCAGGAACACCGCCCCCCTCCAACATTTGTATTTCCACCTCACCGGTACCTTCCTGGACTGCGTGATGGATGTTGTGGATAATCTAGCGCGGGAAGTGGGAATGTCCCAAACCCCACGGCACGGGTGGATCCCGGAGCTTCAAGCTCTTCCGGTTCTCTTCACCCACGATGAGCGACAAGTGCAAGATTTCCAAGCTTTCTTGAATAAAAGATCCCCACCTGTGTCCTCCACCACCTGCAAGTCCCGTTCCGACCCCCTCCTCCGAGTTTGCTCTTGTATGAACGGGTAGTCATGACTAGTGCCGTCAAATGGGGTATCCATCTACGAACAGTAGTGCCATAAGACAAGGCCTTTACAACCCTCTTGCGGTAATCACTTGCTGCATGTGCGGGGCCACTGTCACCCCACGGCATTACACTCGCGACTGCCCGCTCCTGGATCTTTTCCGCATTGCCATACACGCCCAACTTGCTATGGCTATCTCTGAGCTGGTTCCGCGTTGGTCAGTTAACTGTGTCACGCTATCCGGTATGCTGGTTTTTTACAGAAATTCTCTGTTTGGCATCAGGGTTGGCCCAGCTGCCTTATCCGGTCCTATGGTGTATCCCTGTGCCAATATAGGTTTTACCGGCGAAATTACACCTGCGGATGAGAAGCTTTTGCTCGGCAGGGGTGTCACGCGCAACGCGTTGCGTCATACTTTGGGTACCATCGTGGCCATCCATACCAACCATTCTTTACCTGCCGTCCCATCCTTGCCCGATTTTTGTGCCCAAATCTCCACCAATGAACGGTTATCTATCTCATGGATCGAACCGCATCCAGAAGAGGTCCTGCCCTCCATTTGGTCGGTCACTGCTCCTACGACTATTCAATGGCCTCACCCTGCCATTTTACGTTGGGTAGCCTCTGTCTTCACCATATCAATGTCTATACCCCGGTTCATCACCGGTGTGGGAGTCACCCAACACCCCCCTACGCAATCTTTATACTGGTTTTCTGCTGCCCCTTTACAGGGTCGCACCCCACCCCCACATTTCACCCTGATCCGCGAGTGCATGTTTGATCTACCACAGCCGGATCTTCCCCCTTACTCTCCGCATGGTCGAGTGGTTTGGTCCATGGAGTATGGTTACCCGAGCCGGCACCTCAGCTTATGGCTGGACAATCGGCAACACATAGGACATCGACAAGCGGCACTTCGCCTCGTCATGCAACGGGCCCTCTCCCTGGTGGGTCTCTTACCCCGACACAGCTATGCGGACATTACGGTGGCTCTCCTTGAAGTGGACTTGCACAAAAAGACGGCTTGGGTGACATTGTCAACTTGAATGTCTCTGTCTGCGATTCCTTTTCGTGCATCGTGCCTTTGTCTCTGCCCCTGTCTCTAGCAGGTCTCACATGGGTCGACAAGCGGAACGCGCTTCGTGATAAGATTCATCGGCATGCACATGGCCACCCCTAGGGCCAGAGAATGTGACACATTCCGACGACGGCGTAGCTTACATGTGGGACTGTTCCACCCGGGGGTCCTACGTTAAATCCGTAGATAGCCGATAGGTAAGAACGGTCTACACATCGCCTCCGATCTAACAGTAATGGCCTCTAACCCAGGAGGCATTACTGGGGGGTATCAAATCTGGTGACATGTGAGGGGGAGTCAGAGAGGGTCCCCCGTGTTTCCGTGCCCGACTCAGGCCACGGCGGGGTAAAAGCATAAGCTGGTCCCTCCCCCCCTCCCCTTCAATCGAAAGCCTTTTTTTTGGGGGGGGGGGTCCGACCGGAGGGCTCTATCGAGCCCCCCCCCACCCGGAAGTGAAAGCCCGCCCGCCTTTGTTGCATTCGATGGGTTGGCATTTGGTCTTTTGCACTTTCCAGACTACGTCTTTGTGAGCCCAGAGTTGCAGGTCCTCCGAAAAAGGAGTTTGTCCAGTCATTTGGAGTCATTGGAATCGTCGAGTTGTGGACCGATTTCACCGTCCCTCTCTTCTCTCCCTCATCTCAGAAACACCCTGTTCTAAATCCCCGCTTTACAACATCCATCACCCGCTGGTCGGCCACGGAGCACCCAGACCAGGTTCCAACTTCGCAGACAAGCCTTCTGTTATTGGGGCCCATTACAACCCTACAACCTCCACAACCGCTCGGCCCCTGCGGTGCATGTGCTCCTTGTTTGCCTCCACTTTAGGTGCATGCATTGAGCAGGCCATGGTGGGCAACATGAAGGGGGTGGCTGCATATCTTAAGGAGCTGGGCGTGGATGTGACCAAAGTCGTGAATCACTATCCAGCGGTTTGTGGCTATAGCGTGGATACCATGATGAGAACAGTTGCATATCTTGAGGAGTTGGGTGTGGATGTGGTCAATGTAGTGAATCGGCGTCCAGCAGTGTTTGCGAATAGTGTGGAGAACGACTGTTAGCTTTGCTAACTGGGGTTTTATGTGTCCGTCTTATTTGTTCCAGATTGTTTTTGTAAAATTTGCCTGGGGCAGATGGCAGAATGCATGGAATTTCAGGATTACCTCCAGGCCGGAGTGCACGACTCTGTGCGGGAGGGAACCCCAGCAGCGTCCTGGGCAAAGGCAAAATTGCGGTTAACCAAGTCCCTTCGCCATCCGGGTGAGTCGCGTTCGCAATGGCTCCAGACATTTGCCAGTGCCTCGGGATTTGGAGGGACAGAGGAAGCACTCGTTGAAAATCTGATTGGCTATACGTTGACAGAGCAGGTCCAAATAAACATGACCACAGGGGCTTTTGAGAAAATCAAAGTGCAGCCAGACACTGTCAACAGGGGTTCGGATCCTGCCCTGATGAGCTTGTTGGAGGGGCAGGCTGCCCTGATCAAGTCCCTGACGGAGAAGGTCAACAGTCTATCGGAGGCCCCCACGCGGTCGGAAAGGTCTGTGCCACCCCTGTGCCTCAAGGAGCTACATGAATTGGCCTTGGTGTGGAACCACCCACAGTGGGTTACCAGGGTCCTGTACTACCTCAAATGCGCGATCCTGAAGGAGGCCCTGCCGCTGGATGCCATGAGAATGACCCCCAAGTGGGATGACGAGGCGCAGAAGCCCCTCCTTTTCAGCCTCTCGGACGACCAGAAGAAAGACACCACGGTATGGACTGGGGTGGTGGGGACTGGAGATTCGGCAGGGGACGCCCCCATGGATGACCGCTCAGGCACACCCCCCCCCCCCGGTGTTGTCCTTGAACAGCTGTGCGGTACTCATGGTGGAGTCTTTGTGGTTGCTGGCGTGGTCCTCCGTCCACTGCTACAAAGAGCGCTATGAGTCGGACTCCACCTCCTCCAAGGAGGCCTCCGCAGATCCGGACTTCACCTCAGGCCTGAGTACAGCAGGGGCACTCCTTAAAAAGGTCATGCGATGTCGTTTCAAAATGGTGGATGGGACTGAGTACTTCGAGGTCCATAAAGGAGAGTGGGTGCGGTCGGATTCCGCCCCAGTGGGACCCTGTAAAACGTGCAAAGGCCATGGACTCATCGAGAGGCACTGGGTTTGGAACTGCCCCAGGCTGGAGTGATGGGACTTGGCGGCTCAGCCGGTGGACGCGACATCAATGCTACAACGGCTGGACCGCTTCCTGCGGGGGGGGGGCTGCGCTGGCACCCACTCCTGTGGCTTCCCAGGACGTCATTGATTGGCCGGCTTTGGTGGAGGCATGGCAGATCCTGGGAGAGACGGACCCCACGGAGTGTCCAGCGGCCTGTTTGGTTTCAACATGGCGGCCAGCGACCCGGAGAACCTATACTAGCCACCTTCGACGATTCGCCCAGTTCGGGGGCACCGTCCAGCCGAAGGACATGCAGGCGTTGGCGGAAAAGGTCCTGCTCTCCATGTTCGCACAGGGCCAGAAGGCAGCGGCGGCCACGGGATGCATATCCGCCCTCAAGGCAGTGGCTACCTTGGGGTGGATCCTCCCCCTGCAGTGGGACAGGCTGTGGAGAATTTCCAAGGCGGCAGTGGATTCCCCGGGACAACGACAGTTTGGAGGGCCCGACTTGCTCCAGCTCATGGCCGAATCATGCTCCAGGGCGGGGGAGTGGAAAGTCTATGCCGCAGCGGTCCTATCCTTCGCCACACTGTGCAGAGTGGGTGAAATATCATCCCTCCACCGGTCGAACATCTCCAAAGTGGGAATTACGTACCAGGGGATCAAACGGGACCATCGCCAGATCACACGACGACTGGGACCGTACTCGCAGGCCTGGGCTACGTGGCTCCGCAGGATTGCCCCCGGTGAGGCGCCAGCATTGGGACGGGCAGCGGAACTCGAAATGGGTATGGCCAAGCTCTTGCAGGGGACCGACAGGGCAGAGGCCAGGTGGCATGCCTGGAGGCGAGCGGGCGCAACCTACCTCCGTTGGTTGGGACTTCCGTGGAGACACCTCCTGTGGTGGGGCCGGTGGCATAGATAGCATCAAAATTGCCCACCTGTACGCCTCTCCCCCAGACGAATTTGAATGTGTGCAGGCTACGCGACTGCCTTGGCCAACCACTGAAGGAATCCGCTGGAGAAAGACCGACATCAGGGACCTCTGGCCAGCCAGCCTCGTGGAGCTCTTCGAAAATGACGAGAGGGTCCGCACATCCCAGGTGGAGGCTAAGCGAACACGACCCGCAGGTGGGGACGACGGGACCGAAACGGAGAGAGCCCCGGCGGTGCGGGCGGTCGACGAAAGACGCCAAGAGCGAGGAAGCCGAAAATCCAGGCGTACGATTTCAAAAGGAGTCACAGGAGCGGGGGCCCCACAAGAAGTCGAGCCTCCCGGGGGCACGAGGTCCGTGGACCCGATGCCGACACGGGGTAGGGCTGACAGCCAAAAGCCAGCAGCCCCAGATGCTTCCAAGGAGAGTCCCATCGACGTCGACGGGGAACAGGACGTTGAGATGGGTCCCGCGCAACAGCATGACGCCGGTGGAGGGACACAAAGCCCGGGACAGCCTCGAGGCGGTTGGCGGTTCCAAGGACGACCCCGAGGTTTCACAACGTGGAGGACACGGCCCCGAACCACAGCGGGTCTCGGAGCCAGGCACCTGGCGACGCTGGCCCGACGTGCAGCCGGCGGCGCCGGTAAACAATGAATGCCCCCGAGAGAGGGCAGTGGAGAGGCTGATCCGGTCAGAACGAGGACAGGGGTGGCTGAACGAAATTTCCACAGGCCTGAGACTGAGTGGGGGCCTGCGAGACCTGTTGCACCGGCGAATCCGTTTTTTATTCATCCAGCGGGGGAGGGTAGCCAGGGACCTGGGTATGGTAGACGTAGATGAACAGCTAATCGCAGCCTTGGACTCCCTGCGGGGGGATGTTTGGTCCTGTGTGCTGCGGGATTCTACCTCCCCGGTCACTCTCCTCCTGAGCCTCGACCCTTCTGTGTCGGATAGGGGGTTAGGACAGCTGGGGAATATTCCCATTCCCGAATTTTTGTGGGATTTCCTTGCCCCGCTCGATTTTCAGGAAGTAACGGATAGTGATTTGGGGGAGATGCCAGAGATCTCCCCTGAGGGCCTCATTATGGCACGTGCTTTGGTCAGGGATGGGGTCCTCAGGCAGTGTGCTGAGGGGGGGGGGGGGTTCACCAGGGGCCTAATGGCTACCTGTTCCCCATCCCCAAAAATGCAGTGAAGGCGTCCATGATTGTGCATTTGGTGCGCCTCAATAAGTGCCACCAGTTTCGCCCGCCTCGTTTTAGTTTGCCTTCGGTTGAGGACCTTGCCTTCCTTATACAGGCCCACAGCATGGGCCTCTCGAGGCTTTCGCTGGGGTCCCACTGTCTGGGCCACCTGAACGACCCCTTCCTGCGTGAGCTTGAGAGTTTACGTCTTTCGGCGGAACCGGGTGCCCCCCTCTTGGCCTGTCACATCGACCTCACCAATGCCTTTTGGTCGTTGACTTTGCCAGAGCCTTATAAAAACAGCTTTAGAGTGCGCATCGACGGAAAATCCTACGCCTTTTCCTGCCTGCCTTTTGGTTGGCGTTTTTCACCAGTGATTTGCCAATATGTGCTGGCTTTTGTGACGGGATCAGTAGACACCAGTGGTGTCCTGGTGCTGCACTATTTGGATGATTTTTTGGTCATAGGTTATGGAAAGGCCAAGGTGGGATCGGTGTCACAGCGCCTGTGCGATGCTCTGCGCAAGGCAGGGGCTGTCATTAGCACCAAGAGTGTCCTTGAACCGGTCCCTGTGATTCAGTGGTTGGGTAAGTGGCTGGTGCTTTCCGGGGACGGGGCGGGGGTTTTCCCAAAAGGGCAGGGGGGGGCTGCTTTGCTTGGTCTCTGGATTCGGGCTGCGGTGCTGCCCCTTACACGCAAGCACGCCCGTCGTATCCTGGGGAGTTTTATTTGGGGCCTGCGCCCGGCGGTTGGGTTCGCCCCTTTTTTGAGTGGCTGGTGGGCCCACTGTCAGTGGGGGCCGAACTGGCTTCAGAATTGGCCCCTGTCCTTGGTCCAGAGCCTCCTGCACTGCCTCTTGCTTTCTTTTAGAGCTTGGAAACCGCAGGTATTGCTCCCCCTTAACATTTGTGGGGGGGGGGTCCTGTATGTGGATGCTGCCTTTGATGTGGACAGGTTTAAAGTTGGTGTCTGGGGCCCGACCTTGGGTGGCCGAGTTTTCCACTGCTCCCCGGGAGTCCGGACCCAGCAGGAAGCTGAGCTCGAAGCCCTGGTGCGTGGGGTCCGGCTCTGCATCAGGGTGGGCTGGCCTGTGTGGCGTCTAATAGGGGATAATTCCTCCGCTTTGGAACAGGTCGCTTCCCTTAGGGCCAGTGCAGGCCTGCGACGCCAGAACAGGCACCTGCGCAGGCTGTTTTATTTGATCCAGCGACTCGGTATATTTGGAATTTGTGCCGGGGGACCTGAACCCGGCTGACAGCCTCTCCAGGATAGATTCGGAGTGCAAGGGGCGGATGCAGGATGCCTGTGCAGGGGCTGCAGACCGCCTCATGGCTTTGCAATCGTTCCCTGGGGTTCCCTCCCCTGTATGGGTTTTGGGTTTCCCTAAAGGACGTCGGGGGGCAGCCTGTAACCTGGATGCAGTGGCACTGGGTTCGGCTGACCCTCTATCCTGATTTTTTTGGGGACAGGGCCATATGAGGTGCTCTGATTTTGCCTGTTAGGTGGTGAACAAAGATAAGCAGCGAGGAACCACAATATGCCTGAATTGTGTTTTGCTTTGTTCGTAAAACGACTGTTAGCTTTGCTAACTGGGGTTTTATGTGTCTGTCTTATTTGTTCCAGATTGTTTTTGTAAAATTTGCCTGGGGAAGCCCGCCCGCCCGCCCGGAATAACAGGAGGCCCACCCTCCCACCCATGAACAACATGTGTATCTATGGCGTCATAGCGCCTTTGTGGTGTATGGTACAGCAGCGAGGAACCACAATATGCCTGAATTGTGTTTTGCTTTGTTCGTAAAACATGAGGGGGACTGTTGCATATCTTGAGGAGCTGGGTGTGAACGTGGCCAACGTAGTGAATCGGTGTCCTAGAATTTTTGGGCGTAGTATGGAGAACATGAGGGGGACGGTTGCATACCTTAATGAGCTGGGTGTGGATGTGGCCGAGGTAGTGAATCGGCGTCCAGCAGTGTTTACGTATAATATGGAGAACATGAGGGGGACGGCTGCCTATCTTGAGGAGCTGGGCGTGGATGTGGCCAAAGTAGGGAATCAGAATCCAGGGGTGTTTGGGCTTAGTACGGAGAACATGAGGCGGACGGTTGTATATCTTGAGGAGCTGGGTGTGGATGTGGCCGGGGTGTTGAGTTTCCGTCCAGCGGTGTTTGGGTATAGTATGGAGAACATGAGGGGGACAGTTGCATATCTTGAAGAGCTGGGCGTGGATGTGGCAAAAGTAGTGAATCGGCTTCCAGCGGTGTTTGGCCTTAGTATGGAGAACATAAAGGGGACTGTTGCATATCTTGGGGGGCTTGGCGTAGATGTGCCCAAAGCACTGAATCGGCTTCCAACAGTGTTTGGGCTAAGTATGGAGAACATGAGGGGGACGGTTGCATATCTTGAGGAGCTGGGTGTGGATGTGGCCAACGTAGTGAACCGGCTTCCAGCGGTTTTTGGGTATAGTATGGAGAACATGAGGGGGACGGTTACATATCTTGAAGAGCTGGGTGTGGATGTGGCCAAGGTAGTGAATGGCCGTCCAGCGGTTTTTGGGTACAGTATGGAGAACCTGAGAGGGACGGTTGCATATCTTGAAGGGCTGGGCGTGGATGTGGCCAAGGTACTGAATCGGAATCCAGCAGTGTTTGGACGTGGGTCCAAAGACCGAGTTTCTGACGCAGGCAATGGGGCGATCTGCCTCGGAGCTTGAACGCTTCCCTGCCTTCTTAGGCTACAATTTGAAGTCTCGCATCCAGTCACGATACAGGTATCTACAGCATCTGGACCACAACACAGGCTGTAGTCTTTCATTTATGCTCTCAACTCGAGATGAAGAATTTGCCATAATTGTTGCAGATACAAGCCTTGAGGAGTACCTCACGTGGAGGTCCAACGAGCTTGGCATTGCTGGTGAGGGGTAGAAGTGCCATCCCCACGACAGGCTGCGGTTCGAGACGCACCGGCTTCAACTGGTTGCCCTTCAAAGCTCCACTGAGCGCCTCAAATCTTTCAGCTTCCAATTCGTTGTCTGGGCGTAGGACCGTGCACATCCCTCCCCCCCTTCCATCCCTTGCAATTGCCCAGGGAGGCGTAAGGGATCGGCATTGTGGAAAGCAATCAGAGGCCCCGAAGAGAACATACACTTCCGTTGTAGAAGAACTCAGGGGTTGGGGAAGCCGCACTTCATGCTCTTTGCCCTCGGGGATGGTGGGGAACTGCCGTGAGCTACGTGGGTCATTTCACGGGAGGGTGGTACAGTGTTTGGGGGCTATGCTGGGCTGCTGGGTGCACAGAGTTGAGGTGGGAAGGGGGTGCTGATGGTACCGGGGGCCCCGGCACCAGTCGACGTGCAGTCCCGCGGCCTCTCCTGCGCCCACCTCCGCCCAAACGGCATGCGCAGCGCTTTGGGGTCCAGGTCGTGGTAGAAGGTGGCGTGCCGCTGTGCAGCCTTGCCCACCCGGTGGGACCATGAGACCGTCCCTGGTTGGCCGCGCCCAATTTTGCGGGCGGGCCCCAGTGTCGTGGGGACACACAATACCCAATGCCCGATACCCTTTGATCCCTGTGGAATCCCCCTTTAATGCCCCTTTCATCCTTCCGCCTTGAAGCTGCGTGTGGTGTATCCTGTCACACGCGGTTGATGACGATTGTTTCGAATTCCTTCGTCGCACCGAATCCAAAAATGCCGTTCTCAATGGGTCAAAACTTCGGGGTCTGGGTCACCTCCGGCCTGGCCCTGGGGTCTCGCGTGCGGCCCATTGGACCCCCTTTTGAGGGGCAGGGGCCCCTGGCCCGCACCCCGCCCCCCTCCCCCACACAGTCCGGCGAACGCGTTGCTTTCCTTTGCAGAAGCGGCCGGTTTCCTTGAGGTCTAGGGAACGGATTGGCAGCAGGATTCGCAAACACGCGCCGAAGGGGGTTGGTAGGTGCAGGACGTAGGGGTGCGCTGTGCCCGGAAACACATTGTTGTACTCTGCACAGTGCCCCCAGCCCGCTGCGCTGTGTTGTGCCTTGCGGACACTCTCCCTGTCGCTTGGACACGCTCGTGGCAGTAGCACAACTGCACCGCACGTGGAGCTGACGGGCCGATCGGGCGGGGGATCCGAGCATTCTGCTTGTGCACAGGCATCGCCCTCCGAACAGAGTCGAGTCACACGCGAATTCAGTACAGGCCCTATGCCCAAACGTAGCCTGGACAATGGTGTGGCGGAGACAGCGGGGGTCAGGATCGCAGGTGTTGCACTACATCCACAGTCATTGCGGGCACCTCCGTGTCAATGTGCACAACGCTGTCACTCTGCACGGTGCTCAGTGCACGAGTTCTCCAAATCCCCAATTGTTCGGCAACCTGCGCTCTCCGGGACAGACTTTAACAGCAACAACATAGGAATTGCGGTGTCCATTACAAGGAGCCCAACGATTGACACTGTTTGAAGGGTAAGCAACGGCGGGTGGACGGAAAATTAGATGCGGCCTCAAATGGAATAATTGTTCTTCGGATCCGCGTGCCTTGTTTCACGAGTCGCGTGGGCCGTTGGCGCCAGCCAGGCGCATGAGGGGAGGTTGGCGCTAACGACGCGCACAAGGGGGGGGTTGTTGGTGCTAAGTTGGTGCCTGGGGGTATGGCACACGGGCATGGCGGTCTATAGTTTGCACACACTGCTTGCACCCAGTAGGCGCGGTTTTCTAATTGTAGACACTGTCGATGTGTTGTCCAGTTCAACCAGCCACTTGTCACTGCGGAGCCGAAAGGCGCCTATGGTACCACTGACGAGGCTTTTGTTGTGCTGACGTGTGCTTGCCATCTGTGACCAGCGCACCACACGTCTTCGTACGGGGTGTGGTGCTACCAAGGCACAATGGGGGGGGGGGGGGCTGGCAAGGCGAGTGCCCAGCGTGATTTGTGCCTCGTGGAACGAGGCGTGCAAATCCGGTGAAACACGCAATTGAATAAAGGAGAAACGAATTGCGTCCATACTGACCCTCTTTGACGGAACGGACGAGGGAGTCGAGGGCAGAAAGGAAGGGGGGCATTGCCCAAGGATTGTCTCAGGGGTAATGTTTGCTACGTTTAGAAATCCCAAGCGAAGAGTGCCCTCAGCCCCCCAAAGGGTGAGCCTGCAAACCGTCACCCACATGCAAAATGGAGCACCAGAAGACAAGCCCGTAAACACCCAGTGGCTCACGCTTGTCAGCCGTATGCTCATCTGCAGCAGAATGGCACCGTCTGTTTGTCTCTTACCCGCTGTGTCATCGGGTTCACTGTGATTGGGCTGTAGCAGCACACAATGTAGAGCGGGGCAGCGCAATGAACTCCAATTGCACACAGGTTCGCCACGTTCCACGAGCACGCGCACTCCGCCCCCCCCCTCCCTCGCTCTCCCTCTCTCACTCACAAGCATGTCATGATAACCTGTCAGCCCACCCGTCATATGGCAAAAATCGCCGTTTTTCGCTTTTTTTGTACATTTTTGACTGTTGTGCATTGTCTTTGGGCATTTTTCGGTGTTTTTTTTGTGTGTTTTTCACCACATATACCCACATGGTTTGGCACTCCAACTCAAGATTATGCCACTTTTTGTGTTTTCTAAATCACTTGGAAGAGAGGTTGTTAGATCAAGCGCAGGCGCGTGCGTCGCATACCCCCCCCCCCTTTTTGGGGGGTCTTTCGCGTAGCATACCCCAAGGCATGATACTGGATGTCCAACCCCTTGTAAAATCATTATTTTGCCCAATAAAGCGATCCCCCAATGGATTTTTGGATTTTGAGGCCTCTATCCCCTGAAACTGGATATCACCTTTTTCGGGGGGCGTGGGTGGTCAAAAGTTTGTGCTCAGAAGGATTTGAACGAGCGGCCAGTGAAACAAAGCTTGTGAGAGTGCTGACCGCGCGGTGTGCACGGTGCACTGCGCGGTGCGGCGTCAGCCCGGCGCGCACAATATATGCTCACACTAAAAGTTGCTGAAACGTGGCCAGTGTGCTCTGTATGCAATGGTTGGGTGATGCTATTGGTGTTTATACCCCACCGGGCCGCCAGCAACCCTTTGGCGCGGGCCCGAAGGACCGTTTTGTGCCCCATGCACAGGTTGCCCCTACTCGCACCCCTTCGTTCGTGCTTCCAGTCCCCCCAGCACACCCCTCCCCACGCCCCTGACGCAACCCCGCATCCCCCCTCTCCCTATCGCCGTACCCCGGCCCCGCCTCCATCCCCTCTCCCTGGTTCTTGCCCTTAGTCCCATCGCCTCAACTATCTAGGGGGAAGTGGTGATGATGCATGCACAAAAGTTTTGCATTTCAATGTGTTTTCTGCGCATCCCTGCCTATTTTCTCAAAGGTTGTATATTGCACTAAAGTGTTGCATCCACTGATGCGCGCGGAGCGGTGTGCGGTGCGTTTCAGCACCCTCTGTGGGTCGATCGGCGCGGCCAGCGCTTGATCGAACCGCCGACCTGTTGGCTGCCGGTCGATTGCATTACCGCTCGGCCGCTGATTGAACTACCGTGCTACAGGATCCCCTTTGCTTGTAGGCAAGTCCGCCACCAAAACAAGTCGAACTGTGTGTTTACGTTTGCTTGTCTGCCCACCTGCGTGCCTCGCTAACTGCCCGACTTGACTGCTTGCTTGACTAACTTAATGATTGGCTGATTGTCAGCCTCTCTTTGAGGTGCATTGCTGAAGGCAATAGAATTTAACCACTACACACGATCTGCGCAACGCACTCCAATTCCGACAAGTTCATGAGGTACCCTTGTAGGTTCAAGTGAGGGTCACTCAATTATCGCAACTTCATCATGTACCATCATATGAGCAAGTGTAGGAGACATGGGAATCCAAATTTAATGAGCCACCGGGACATGGTTGGGGGCAATGACATAGAATGTGATGCTTCGATGTGATATGCAAGTTGCCCAACGGGATGGGGATGATATGATATAAGCAACATGAGCATGGGGTTGAGTTGGGGATTCCAAGGGAAGGAAAGTGTAATGTAGGTAATTCAACAAGGTTCAACATAACATACTAATAGTACAAGGGAATTTGGTGAAATTGCATAGGAATACAGCTATCACAGAGGGACCATTCCATCGGTTGGAGCAGGGCATTTAGAAGATCACCAGTGGGATTCCGGAAATGGGACGCAACAAGAGTAGAGTTAATTGTCGAGGAATTGCTTCTCTTCTCTTTCCTTTGAGACACCATGTCCAACCCCCGCAGCACCCTTGTTTGGTTACGCCTCCCCACAAGCGGCCCATGGACCCAATTTACGAGCGCCACAGAAGCCGCAAGGTTTCTGAACAATGAGAAAGGCATCACTATTTACCGCACCCAAGTGACGCGTGCTACTGAAAAGCAAAAGGCACGTGATAGGTGGGAATTTCCGGACACACACCGGGAGGAGACGCGACCACTCTCTGAGTCAGCACCAACTTGCTTGAAGGCCACAACACTGGCATCCTTCTTCGCTCCTGCCTCCACATCATGTGCTTGTTGCAATGAGAACTCTTACCAAGCAGGGTACAATCTGCCATACGGGGCCTGTTCACCACAATTTACCATGTCGCGAAGCACGATGGTAAAATCACGGATGTTGCAAGAGATGCCAAACTAGTCCATCTGACGAGAGGAGCCATCAACGTGGAGGGCAGCCCGCAATCCGACATCATTGACATCCACTATGCGGGGTGGGGATGGGGAGGAGGGGGAGTAGAATTTCTGCCTCGGACATGAGCACAACAGTGCTAAGGTGAGGGACAGGGAGGGGGGTGAGTGGCCACCTAATTTCTAACCCTGAATGCATGCATGCATGCATGCATGAATGAACCTGAAGCAGTTGGGCAGTGCCCACGCACAATATTGACAATTCAACCTTCCAATCCACATGCATCCCATTTGTGTAGTGGTGCCGTACAGGATTGCAGGGATTGGAATCCAAAGCATCTTGATGGTCAACAAAAGGCACATGAAAAAAATGAAGGAGAACTAAAAGTCAAATCATGTTGTTTTCTTTATTCTTTATGATGCAGCAGCAGTAATTAAATAACCATCCAAAGTCCACTAGAAAATAACAGCAACCATCCAGAGTCTACCAGAAAAAAACAGCAACCATCCAGAGTGCACCAAAAAATAACAGCAACCATCCGAAGTGCACCAAGAAATAACAGCAACCATCCAAAGTCCCCTAGGAAGTAACTGTCTAGCCCCCCAACCCCTCTGAAAACACCAAAAAGGTGTCTTTGGCAACAACTTGTGCCAGAAAATACCCAAAAAAACGCCCCCAAAAACGCCAAAACCGGAGTGTTTCAACAAACCGGCCTGCCACATGCCAAAATGGGTTGTGGCCGGTGTTTTTGACATGCTTGCACACTCATTCACTCACTCACTCTCTCTCCCTCGCTCTCCCCCCCCCAGTGCTTTGCTTTACATGTGGGCGCATGCACTAGGCAGAGTGGCACAGGCTTGCTCGCCAAGTGGTTTTGAGTCTCGGGAATCCCTGTTGCCATCTAAGTCTCGTTTCCTCAGCAGTTGTGCACCATGCTGTGCACGTTGTGGCACAATGCATGAAGTTTCGTTCAGTATACTTTTGGCGCCTGTTGCGTCTTCAGTTGGCATTGGTGTTGCATTCTGGTAAATCGGAACCCACCCAAAACGTCGAAGACATTCGGCACTTTGGGCATACCTGTTCCCCCAAGCTATATGACTGCGACACTCGTGCAGACCCCGGTTGGAGGTAGCACCATCATCACCAATGTGTAAACGAGACCTCAAGTCTCGGCCTTTTGATGCGAGTCCCTTTCAGCAAACCATTCAAAAGCATGGATGCTGACTTGTTAATTTGTCGAATTGCTGTCGCCGTCAAAGTTTTGTTCCTCAGCATTTATATGTTAGTCTGTACACCTTCTGGGTTACTTCTGGCTTTCTGAGTGTCTTTTTTTTTCGAGCCTGGCCCCTCTTCTCAGGTTGCTGTTTTCTCTGTCCCTTTGGTAAGGGAAGATGGCACGTGACCGCTCCCGGAGCCCCGGGGGCGAGCGGAGGCCGAGTCGACGGGCAAGAGACAGCCCTCCACGGAGGTCTCATCGCAGTCCCTCTCCGGCCCGGGCCCGTGACAAGCGCAGCCGACGAGACAGCCCAGCGCGACGGGCCAGCCCTGGGCACCGAGACTGTGGCCGCGGCAGGCGGCGGGACAGCCCCAGTCCCAAACGGCGGGACAGCCGCAGCCCCAAACGGCGGGACAGCCGCAGCCCCAAACGGCGGGACCGTGACAGTCCCAAACGGCGGGACCGCGACAGTCCCCAACGGCGGGGCAGTTGCCAGCGGGAGAAGAGGCGCAGTCCCAGTCCCCAGCGTGGGGGCAGTACTGAGCGTGAGGGTCGGCGCAGCCCCAGCCCCGTCCGAAGGGACAGCCGCAGTCCCGGGCGGTGGGACGATCGCAGGCCAAGTCCCGCCGCAAAGTGCGACGGTGACGCCGCCCCACCCCCGGGCGTTGTGGCGGATGCGCTGTTACGACAAATGGAGAACGAGGCCGCAGGTGATTTTGTGGGCAAATCGAAGTTTGGCAAGGAAACGGATGTGTGGACGTATCAGCAGAAAGGGGAGAGCCGTGACGAGTGGCTGGAGAGACGTGCCAAGCGTCGGATTCAGTTGCGGCAAATTCCCACCCGAATCTGGGCTAAATCGCCGCCCTGTCCCCCACAGTTGAAGCGCAAGATAAAGAAGAAGAAGAAGGGCAAAGGAGATGCAAAGGCAGACAAGAAGGCGAACGAAGAGACAAAAAAGTCTGCGGCCGAAAGCTCATCGACGCCAATGCAAATTGATGGAGCAGGTGTGTCCAACAACGCAGCAGAGGGAGACTCCACCAAGAAGGAGGACACCACAGACTCCAGCAGCAGCAGCAGCAGCAGCAGTGCCAAGGGCAAAAAGAAGCGGAAGAAGCGGAAGAAGAAACGTAGTTCCAAAAAATCAAAATCAAAGAAGAAGAGAAAGAAAAACGTGAGTTCGTCCTCAGAGTCCAGCTCCAGCAGCTCCAGTTCCAGCTCTTCCAGTTCGTCAGATGCTGACTCTGACTCAGACACCTCCAGTTCAGATTCCTCTGACGTTTCAACCGACAGTTTCGACGAACGCACGGGTCTGGTCCGTGAAAAACCCAAAGTGCAGGAGGAGATCGCCGTGGGTCCACAGCCCCTTGTGGACCAGATCAGAAAAGGGGACATCAGCTACGGAGGGGCCATGATGCCCGGGGAGGGCCAGGCCTACGCCAAATACGTGCAGGAGAACAAGCGTATCCCTCGTCGTGGTGAGGTCGGGCTGACGTCGGACGAGATCCAAGACTACGAAGACCTGGGGTACATCATGAGTGGGTCGCGGCACCGCAGAATGAATGCCATCCGCATCCGGAAGGAGAACCAGGTGTACACAGCGGAGGAGCAGCGTGCTCTGGCCATTCTCAACCACGAGGAGAAGGCCAAGCGGGAGAATAAGATCATATCTGACTTCCGGGCGCTGGTGGACTCGAGGAGTTCGAAGTGATGCTGTTGGCAACAGAGGAAGAGCGGATTGATCAAGGGGGAGGGGGTGGTAAGGGTAGAGAAATGGAGGGTTGGCCGCGAGGGGGGGGCGCATGGAAAGGGGACCCGGGTTTGGCCGGGGACTGGGAACGGCTGATGGGAGATGGCGGGACACGGCGGAGAGCGAGGCAAAGGGCGGGAGGATATGGGCAAGGGGGCGCATTTGCACGTTTCAGAGAATTCTTGGCGAAGTTGGGGAGAGCGACAGCAGAAGGGAGAGAAGGTGTTCCTATCCCCTCCCAACTCCGTTACCCCCCCCCCCCCCCCGCTATCCCAACGGCAGTGGCAACAGACCATCTCCGGGACGGCCGACCCCCGGAGTAGTCAAACAGGACAAGTCTTCCGGGGGCTCCATTGACACAACCAAAACACGTTCAGGCCCACAGAGGGTCAGAATGAGCAGTGGGGAGAGGCCAATAGGCGCCGCCAAAGGCAAACAACGTGACAAGGAAGAGAAGGTGTGTGTGCCTGGGTGCGTGTTTGTGTGGTGTGTGTAGCATCCATTGCACGTGTGTAGCACGGGGCTGGGGGGGGGGGGGCAGGCATGTCCCTGTGTACGTACTGCAGGTGCCCAGTCTATCCCGCTGCTGCCTCCGACAGACTCGGGCGAAACGCGTCGAGGACCGGACATTGCGGTTCGTGATCACCCTTGATCTTTTTTTGGGGATGTGCAATGCTGTGGCTTGCCTGCCCCCCCTGAGCGCAATCATCACTTAACACACCCACGCGTCACCGCACGGTGGGGGGTGGGGGGGCGTTCAGATACCCGACCCCAACAGCCCCCCCACGGCTCACAAAGAAATGCAACGCGTTTGCACTATTTTGTCGGAAGTTTGGGACGTCCCTGTTCACTGCATCTTTTGAGGCAGGGCCTGTATGTGTAGTCTGCTGCCAGAACTACCGGAAGTACTCGTTTGTGTGTTTGGGTGTGTGGATGTGGGTGTGTTGGTGTGTGTTGATGTGTGTTGATGTGGGCGTTGGTATGCAGGTGGGTGATAGGAATGGAGGGAAGCTGGCAAGGTGTGAGGCAGAGCAAAACGGGGAAGGAGGGAGGGATAAGGGAAACAAAGCACTCGGGGGGTGGAGATGCAGGGAGGGAACGAGTGGAGCGATGGGAGATCAGTTCTATGTACAATACGCTTTGATTTGCTGGCCTCGTGTCCATTGGCCACCAGACCACCAGTGGCCCTCAGTTTTTGGGGATTCTCAGTGCAGCTGCTGAGTAACCCGTGGATTTTGGTTTGCGCAGGTGCATTGCACCAAAAACAGTCATTTTGATGCTTTTGAGCCCTTCTGATCATGTGGACACTGCCCCGGGTCTCTTGCATAGGGTTGTCTGTTCTCAGGGGCACTTTGGGCATAACAGAAATGGCGAGTTGGGCTGTCACTGCTTTCTGTGCTGGGAGAGTCTCCCCGCCCTCTGACCCCCCTCCCAGGCCCTCTCGCTTGCCCTCTGCCCACCTCGCTCAACCGCCAACCACTGTCAGTCAACCACCACCAACTGCCCACCGCCGGTGATCATTTGACCGCAGACCGCCAGCGTTTCATAGGCAACCGCTTTTGCCTTGCACAAGAGCACTTTTCATGGTGAGCAGATGGTCACAATATTCCTTTCCTTTATTTCCCCTGAATTTAGGGAAGGGATTCAATTCGGACCTGCCCCCTCCCATTTCAATTTTGGAGGCCGAGGGTATTGGACATCATCTCATGATGTTTGCAGTGCCAACCAACAGTGCGTTATCCTCCCTTGTGCTTATAAGTGATTTTGGGTACAACGTTTGACCAGTGACTGGCACAAAGTGTGACATGAGCACTTACTGCCCCATTTTTTTATATTCTGACCCAGATTCGAAGGGATGCACCAGTGAGACAAAGTGTGGGGATAAGGTGAGTGATAGAGAGGGCATGCACATGTACCCCCCTTGTCATCTTGCACCCCTTGTGTTACCTGGGGCTAAGGAGGGGACCGTCATTTGGTCAACAGAAGAATTTTGTAGTGTGTGGTTAAGTTGTGTCACTGCCCTGGTTGCCTGCATCTTGCACAGAGGTTGGCAGGACATTCTGAATCATTTTTTTGGCTCAGAATTGGATAGCACAACCATGTCTGAGGTTCCCCACAATATACCATTTGTAAATGATACAAGATAGGTCTCCAGAACAGGTCAGCCAGGGCACAACAAACTCAGTGCAGATGAATTACCTTTTCCTTTTCGACATCTGGGCAAGCCCCAGGGCGTGGTGCACTGCTGCATGCACAGGTGACAGGATTCCAGAGTCCAAATATACGTCCCACTGCTACAGGCGGCATGTGAACTGTAGATCACACGGGACAAGTATGTTGTACTTGGACTGTCAGCATGATCCGGTCCGTCTGACCGAGCACTTACGAGGCACACCTGAGTCGGAGCAAACAAGAAAAAAATGCCATTCTGTACACCTTCTGGGTTACACTGCTCGTTATTTCATGCAGCATACTTCTGGCGGAAGAAGAACTGACACAAAAAACCTGAGATATCTTTGTTGGTGCATGCATGGTTTCTTCTCTTCTTGGCCTCCTCTGCAGCACAAGTTGCCCTAATGGCTGGCATCCATCAGAGGACAAATTTCCGCAGGACTGTGGTCCTTGAAGGTATTGTCTGAGGTGATTCCGCTTGTATCCAGCTTTGTGTGTGCATGTCTTTGCTGGAGATGTGTTTCAGGGGTGTTTCCGGGATAAACAATGTAACAATTGACGCTCTGCCTGCGCTGTGCAAAAACGCCCCCTTTGTGTTGAGGGCGCCCCCCTGTTTGAGGGGAGGGAAATGCCATGGGTGGAGGACAAGCAGGGTGACCACAAAGAGGTATGAGCGACAGCGATTCCATCGTTTTTCATCTTCTTCATTTTTCTCTCCAGCGCCATCCTCATAATGTCGCCTGCTTGTGAACGCACTACATGCAGCATGGCGGGAATGCCTCGTACTCCACTAAGAAATTATGGCTCGTCTTATTTATCAACCCAGGGCCTTTTTCTTGATAATCGAGACCTTGATAATCGTGACGCAACACCAAACTGGGGCAGTGGGCCATTGTGTCTGGGATCGTCGGTTGTTGAAGGCCGGTGCATACCCTCAGCTGACAACCACAATGCACGACACAAACTGTGTCATGGTCCGACCCGCAGGCTCCACACAAAGGTGGTGTGCACCGTGGTCAAACAAAACAAACACCCTAACAGGGGCGCTCATCCCTGGAACACTGCAAAAGGGGGCATGCCTCGCGGGATGGCAACATTCACACATTGCAAACCGCAAATGCTGGTTTGTGCAGCACCGCTGTCAATGGGTGTAGCCAGAAACGTAGTGCTATTCTTGGGAATCATTTTTGCCACATCAGTGGCCGTACATGATGCTGTGTGTTTCACCCCTCCAAAACCCCTCATCGCCTGCATCATCTCCACAGCGCCGACCGCTTTCGTGCTGCCGACCCCAGTGGTTTGTCGTTCCCATGCTTTATACTGGTCATACAGGTCCTCTAGTACACACAGGTGGCCAATGTCAATTGTCCAAAAGCCCCACGGCCTTTCGCCGCCAAAGTTGGGTCCACTTCCCCTTAGGGCATCTTCGTCTTTATACTAGGGCTATGCAGTGCACTCCGAGATGCGCTGGCTCGAAATCTGCTCAAGGGCTTCAGCAACCTCGCCTGGCTCATGCTCTCTAGCGCCAATCTTTCACTGCATCATACAACTGTAGAACTGCCTCCGTAAGGTGTGGACCGACAAAACTAGGTACAACGGGGTCTTGCCCAATCTGAGCCAACTAGGCGAACTACGTGCTCTTGTATCTCCTGCGGAGCTTTGCCTTCGGTTAGTCCCTCCGCGACTGGGCCCTCTGGCGACTCCAACGACGGAATGGTTTCAATAGTAACAAACCGGGAATTGATACACCCACTCGGAGTCTCCGTTTTCACCTCGAGGTTGCTGAATTTTTTCCGTCTTTACCTGTGGCAACGATCTCCTCATATTGTTGCGGCTTGTCCTCTCTTCCGTGCCCAAGATTGTTCTGTCAGCCTGTGTTTTCTTTTTTTTGGTCTGGACCTCCATGCGGACCCAGCACGCCCACCACGCCGAGGGTAATCTGGACCCGGACTGGATCTAGATGTCTCTTCTCACGGTCGTTGGTGTCGGCACTTCTGTAGACCTGAAGATTTGTCAACCGTGGGTGGGATAGGCATGGGGATCGCCGCATGTAGAGGGGCTAAGTACCCCATGGGCCAAGAGCTGGGCTGCCCCTAGATTCCGCAGACTGTGCCATCGCAGCGTGATGTGCCTCGTTTTTACCACCAACTCAATCGAGCATAGCTCCAAGGGCGCTGTGTCCACAAAGTTCCAGTTGTGCACTGCGCCATCTCCAGGACGAACACGGCCCTGGTGGATGAAGTCCAACGGTCTGTTGGCCAGTTCCCACTAGCTATCTCTGGTCTTTTATGGGACTTCTCTCCATCGAAGACCAAAAACCCGTCTTAGCCATGTCGGATCGGTGATAGGCTCTCCGATTTGAAAAGGTTTCATTGCTCAAATGAAAGCCATGCCCAACACTTCCATCTTTTCCCAAGACTAGCCCTTCGTGGATTGTAGTATTTCATGGTACAGGGTACTCGCGGCCCAGCAAACTATGGATCTTCCCGACGAGAGTGAGAGGTTCTCTCCGGCGCTTTGGCAAGCGCCCAATCCCTTACCAGCACCCGAGAGCAAATCTTGCCACTCTTGTACCGCAAACACATCGCCGACAGGATTATCTTTACGGGGCATTCATAGCTGCCATGTCGGACAGATAGGAGCATAGTCTAGAATATCCTCAATTAGTGCCCTAAAGGTTTTGATGAAATCCTGCAGGTTTTGTAGTTGGCAAACAGGACCACAACGGCAAGTAGAGCCTAAAAAGGATATGAGGATCCCCATACTCAATTGATTTTCCTACTTATTGTGGGCCCATTTTTTAACTGATTCTGAATTTGGTTGCTTGGCCATAGCCTGTGATTGGTCCAACCTACATGCCCCAGATTCCTAACCTATTCCATGGCATGTCAAAGGGTGCACACGAGGTGCTTGAGACTGTCTCTGAGGCGAGACTTATGTCAGCTTTCATTATAAAAATCATTTGTTTTGTCCATTTGTGATTGAATCTTTCTACTTAATCATGATTGTCTTTCTGCAGCCCTTGTGTGATACATTGGATTTCAAAACTATTCATTGATTCGATCGTGAGGTGGGAGACCACTAGGCTTAACCAACAAGGCCTAAGGCATGGAATGCCTATTTCATTACGGTATTACCTCCATGAAGGAATATACCTCCGCTCACTTGAGTGGTAGTGGTGAACTTTATGGACGACTAGGGTTGTAACGCTAGTTACTTTGAAAAATGTACTTAAAGTCTCAAAAACAGTGCTTAAAATGATTAAGTTTTAGTCTTCATAACTTCCCTAGGTTTAGGGGGGGCTTGGCCTGGATCAAGTACCCCAAGAAAGGCATGGCAGTGACTTTTTCTTACTCCTCCCTCGAGTATTAGTTGATCAAGCTAGTAGGACCAAAGAAAAAGGCTCAAATAACCCTAAAATTACCGCAGAAATCGCTTCAAACCAGCATATGACATTCTCATCACTTCGCAGAAGCTTACCACACTGTAGGTACCCTTGAAAAACAGTGTAATGTACCGTGTATGATGTCCCTACGAAGAGGCATTCGTCAAAAGTCGCCAGCTTGCGGCGAAAACTTTTGGCAAAAATTTGACAGTAGTCGGGTTTGAACCCAGGACCTCCTCCCTACAATGTACACACTTGCCCACTAGGGTATAGTCAAACGCTCTAATGCGGAAGGCCATCGCGGTATCAACACTGTTTTAGTAATCGTTTTGACCAAGGGCCAGGGCGAAGCAATACTCCCAATTGAGTGCACAAAACTCCAGGAGCCGAAAAAAATAGAAAATGTAACCAAGCTGATGCGAATCCTGTGGTTTTGCAAAAAGATTAGCGGTTGAAAAAGTCAAATCGCTAACGGTTGATGAAAACACGTTAGAAATCGTCATCTTTTGTCTAAAACCTACAATCGCAGACAAGCGCACCTGAGCCGCATTCACAAAAAGAGGCGCAGAAGCTGAAACGGCTCTAGGAAAAGAAGGTATGAGCCGTGGTTTTAAAAGCTTTTAAGAGCCACACAACAAAGCAGGCGGACAACCCGCCTCTCATATATTTTACTGTCATGACACGTGTATGCATTGTGTTCGTGTTGTTTGTTTCGGTAAAACGCTAGGGTTGTCACCGCTGCGTTCGTTGGTCCGTGGATCTTCACCTTCATTGCTTCGCACAGGTAAAAGAGCAAATCAGAGGCATGCCAAACGAATGGAGCTCGCAACGCGCACGTAGGGTTAGAGTATGCGCTGTGCTCGTGATGCATGTGCCTAATCCCGGCATTCACACGTTGTGGCGCTTTCCTTGTGCATCCATTCAATCCCTCCTTCTCGTCACAGGTAAAAAAGAAAGAGCTTGTGCGTGCTTGCTTTCGCTGTAGCCTTAAAGTAGGGTTGCTTAAAACGTTAGGCTTCGTTTTGCGCTGTGCAGTTGCCGTTCTATCCTCTCTCTCTCCTGCTGGTAACAAAGGAAGAGGTGCATGATACACACTATGCATTAATCGCTTAGGCTTGTTATAAATCGCCGTAGGGTTGTCTACACGCTTAGGTTTGCTCTTGCGTTCGTTGTACTTCGGCATTCACATGATGCGTGGTGAGTAAGGTGAGTAAGGGCAGGAGGAGCCCACCTCTTGGTTGAGTTTGTTCCCTATTGGTTAATGGTAGGATAAATTGGTTTGTGTTTGCAACGCCTCCCTTCCGTGCATGCTCACAATGCATTAAAGGGCTTAGGCCACACGCTGTGCTAGGGTTCGGAACTGGTTTTACCAATTCATCGCAAAAACCAGTTATCGGCAATTAATCGGAGGTGATTTTCCAGTTAGTTAGAAAACCGAGTACTTTGAAATAAATCAACACCAATAAATGCAACGGGTGAAGAATGGTCACTAATTCTTGGGTAATAGACCATGAGCTTTTTCTTTTGCAATGAAAAAGAAAAAATATGAACACACATACGCACACAGTGCGAAAGCAAACTCTTGGAGCACCCTGTACTGGTTTGTATGTTATTTGCTTTCAAAAACCAACAAAATAGTTGGTTTGAAAACCAATAATCGGAAAAGAACCGGTTAATTGGCTTCCTTAGTGGAAATAATCGCATTGAACCGGTTATTTTGAAAAGTAATAATCGGAATAACCGGTTATTTTGGAAAAAATAATCGAAAAAAACCGGTTATTTTTAATAAAAAAAGGTTACAAACCCTACGCTGTGCTCGCCGTAAAACTCTTGTTAGGTTACCCAGGGCTCCGCCCTGCATTTTATCAGAGAACGTGCGGGGTTCTTAACGCTTGCTTGCTTGATAGGACAGTTTTGGGACAGTGTATTACTTTCTAGTCTAAGACCCGTATAATACGGCGAGGTTCCTCAGCCCCAAAATGTTCTGGATCTGTTTTGCTCTCAGATGTGCAAAGCGCAGGGTGATTGGTGCACAGCAGCGCAAATTTTTTGCCCAGCTAAACAGGGCGCTGATCACATGAACAAAAACTGGGAAAAGAACGTCTTCATCATGGACAACGCTTACTACACGCTGTGCGCTCGACGAGTGCACCTCTCCCTCCAAGCCCTGTCAAGGAACTTTAAAGCCAGAGTTATTTAGTGGCGCTCTGATCGCTTGTTGTTTCACAGGGGGGCAAATAGGGCCTGAAACCGCATTGCCACAGCCATCCAGTAGTGTGTGCAGGGGTTAGGGTCAGCAAGCCTGGTAGGGACTGAGTGCTCACCCTACCTTCGAAGGCTGGTGCTTGCATTAGTGAGTGTAGTGTAGTGGCGTCTGCTGCTCCGCGTCTTTTTCCTCACGGGCAGGAAGTGTATTGGCTTCTGGCCTCTAGAAAAACGGGCGTTTTGCATGCCCTTAGCACACTTGGCCACCCCCTTCGTCGCTAGTAGGTAGGGGTTTTTCGTTCACCCAAAGACTAGGCGCCAAGACTGAAATGGGGCGGCATAGGAGTGGTACCAGTAGCTGACTAAGACCTTCAGTCCGACATCAGTGAAGCCACGCTTGGGAGAGAAGTGAGACACACACAGACATACGTAGCACACTTAGGGGTATGGTAACACCGCCAAGACGGGTAGAACCCCAGGGGTCTGGACCAGTTAGGAGTCCTAACTGTGGGCACGCTTGTCCCCAAGGAGGGTGGACACAGCTTGTTTTCAACACCTTGCTTGCCATTCCCCCCTGCTTTAGGAAGCCATCGCTCTTCGTTGGCTTCCCAAGGTCATCACATTAGGGCATATCCCCCGCAACATGTGGTCAACAAGGCACTCACTCGCTCGGTGGCGGCAAACCTGATAAGCAGCCATCTGGCTCGGGCTGGTGACCACAAGGATGGGAGTGCAGGGCACAACCCAGGCAGGAGCATGGCTCCAAAAGCAGCGGACGTGCAGGTGTTTGGAGTGCCGAGTCTGATTCAGGGTGGGAGTTAGTACATTCACTGAAACTGGAGATCTACCGGAGTCCTGAACCTGTCTTGCCACACACTGAGTAGGCCTAGTTTTCCAGCACAAGACTGCTCAGCGCCCCTGGGAGGTCAGTAAGTGAGTTCTGAAGCAACGGAATCTGTCAGGTAGGCCGGCGTGTTCAGGTGATCCTCAGTTGGGGGTGGTCGTATGGAGGGGGGTACCCCGGACTGATCTGACCCTTCAGCGCGTGGGCGCGTTCTTGGTATTACACTGTGCGGATTAATGTATGGTGGGAGGCTGGGGCAATAGGACTCACCGACCATTTGGGCTGCAAACAAGATAAGCGGCCTGGTGGTATTCCAATGATCTCCAGTGTTGCTTTCCTGGGTGAGGGGGAAGTGTACTTCCTGGGGGAGGCTAAACTCCTGCAGGAGTTCCCCGAAGGAGACTCTGAACGGCAGGAGGGGATGTCTGGGGTATAGGATCGCCTCCTGAAGCTTGCAACCTCCTCGATTCGGTCAGAAACAATAAATAGATAGGCACAAGGAGATTAGCTTTTCTTCTTACGCTGGGACAGGGTCTCAGCGCCGGTTTTCTAGCTGTCCCTCGTTGTTCTCAACGAGGTAGGAACGAAAGACGGGATTGATACCTCCGTCGGGTTAGATGAAGGCAGACATGGGTTCCCAAGTCGCCTCAGAAACTCCATAGCCTGGCCAAAGTGTGAGGAATTTCCCACCCTGTTTATATTCGTGGCAGGCTATACCTGCCACAACGTAGTATCTATCGACTGCCATCTCTTCGGCAGTCACCTTCTCCAGTTTGTCAGCCTCTTTAGGGGAGGCAGCGTTCTGCAGGTTGACTTTCTCGACCTCTTTATGGCTTAGGCGCCACTCACCCAAGGACAAGTCGTCGCAGGAGTGGCAGTGCCTCAGCTGTTTAGGGGCACAGAGCAGTTCACCACCACAGGGGGTAATGAAGAAAATCAGGTCGTCCTCCATAAAATGGTTCGTGGGGGCTGACTCTATTACACTACCAGCGCCTTGCGGCGCTTCTGCTCACCACCCTGCCCTACAAGGGGACGAGCAGAGACATTAAGTTGAATTGAATACTCAACCATTAGCATTAGGATTATAATACCATCAAAGTCATTGCATCTCCTACACTAGCTAGTTTGCTAGCTAGCTAGCTAGAGTAAGCAAGTAAGAGTAAGTAAGTGTTCCAAGCTTCTTCCGCGGCCATATACCACCAACCAACCTCCCTCTCTGAGAATGGTCACAAAGACCCACAGAGAGATCAATGCAAATGGCTTGGTGGAGTGCGGTCTTTTAATGATTCACTTGGGTGCTCCTGCATTGAGTCTTCTTTTCCGCCTTCGCTCAAACTCGTCACTCGCCTCCCTACTCCCTGGTGCCCAACCATGCCCGCGCCATCTTTGTCCCCATGACAACAGGCTCGGCCGAAGCCAGAACCACTCCGCCTGGGGAGTCAAAGGCTGAAAGGGAAAGGCTTAAACATCGAATGCGGCGGATGCAAACGGTCTTCTAATGGTTGTGGCCAAGTTTGTTCTGTGGCCGAAAAAGACAACAAAATGATTCGCTATTCATTGTGGGTCTAAGTAATTCTAGGGTATCTACCTCTCTACCTAGGCTAAGCTTAGTTACACACAATCACAAACTGCAATGTCATACAATGATTCAAGGTTAGAAGAACAAAGATTCGCGAATTGTGCAGCAAAACATTGATGTTAAAAACCTGCTTTTCTTTGAAAATGGCTAATTTCTGCACGACTTTTCTGTACTATGTTGCTGAGATGTCAGAAAAAGGTTACATGTACTGTGCAGGGCATGTCCTCAGGTATTCCAAACATATTTGACATTGACCCTACTCATCATAGGTGCACAGAAATAGAAGTTGGGGCGAGACACATGAATCCCTCTTAACACATGCTGAAAAACCATCAAAACAGCATCAGGAAATCGAACGGTTTCACTGTCATCTTATTTTTCAATAAAGTCCAACTATTTAATACCTGCAAACTGGACACCATAATCTTTCCAAAACAGCTTTGATGACTGTTCAACTCACCACAGGCTCCGAGAAAGGTCCCAATCGTGTAGCATCATGACCCAAAAATCCGAAAACATGCTTTCATGTACCAAGTTAGCCACAATGGGGGAAATCCATTCTCCTTCACAGAAGTTCAAAGTAAACATGGGTTCAGAACTCTACACTCCAGTGTTTGTAAAATACCTTGGTTCAGGTTCAAACTAATGATGGCCCCAGCGGAACGATTAAAACACCAATATCTTTTTTCATGATTTCTCGCCAAGTGGTTTGTGTTGTAATTTGTTGCAATTTTACCATGGCCATTCTCATTTTTGAAAAATGAAAGTGACTCAGGGTTAGAAAACACATACTTCAAGGCTGTTTAGAAAAGTAATATCAAACGTCAAACTTTTTTTCTCTAGGAGATATGAAAGAAGAACAAAAGGCAGCTTTGTGGGGCTTTTAGGGTGTGGTTCATGGGTGAAGTTGTTGGGGATGGAAAAAAATAGTTGCAAAATTGATTCCAGGGAAGTGAAGTGAGAAATAGAAGCGTCCTACTCTCTACCTTTTAAATATGCTTGATTCAGAGTTTCACAGCGCAGTGGCACGAAGAATTCGTAAAAACATGAAATGTCATTTTTGAGTGGTCTTCTGGGTTGGCAGAAAAGTGGCTCATGGGTCATTTGGAAAAAATCACAGAATATGGCCCTTGGTGAGTTAAAACAAAGTGAAGGATACATTTTGAAGCTGACACTCTGTAGTTTACAAAGGCCTCTTAGTTGACGCGATTCGTAACAGTGGCGCTGATGTTATGGTTTCGAGCAGCAGCAGCGCAGCGAGCGCGCGGGTCGCAATCCCACTGCAGTCTGTGAATACATCTGAAGCATCGAGATGCCAGTTGCTGTGAACGAAGTGCTGTATGATACTTCGATATCTTTGAACAGGATTTTTGTCTTCGAATAGTGAAGTGTGTATGAATTGGTGCTCCGCCTAAAGATCCTGCGCAGAAAGAGGTTTGTCGTATTTTGGGATTTTCGAGAAACAGGACAGTTCCCAAGTGAAACCACAACAAGTGGTACCCAGCTAGGTGGCGGGAAGATCAATATCGTCGACCTCTGCGTTACGATCTTCGACGCCGTCTTTGATTTCAACTTGAAATGGAGCGACCTTTTGACGGCACAGCTATGCTGCACTTCATTCGAGATTGCCTGTTTCGATCCGATTCGCCGTTGCATCACGAGTTTTCTAGTTCCTTAGAAACGTTCATCGCAGAGCGCATGGCAAGTGGAGAAAGTCAGTGGTTTCCATGCATATCTCGTGATCTTCACAGCTTGTCGCAGAAGCTAGCAGAAGCTCAAGCCAAGGTCATCGAATTGGACCAAAGCATCGATGCGTTGCAGACATCAGCAGCAAATGCCACTGAGACAACTGATCACCGAGTCGACATTTTGCAGTTCTCGGCAGAGAATGCAACAGAAGCAGCAGTAAGTGAACTTCGACGCCTGGAACATGAACTTTCGCAATGTTATGTCCTTCTCAACGAGTTTGCACAAGTTTCGAGTCAACAACCTTCGAATCACTTCCAGTTTCCACCACAACACCCTCAACCACAACCACAACCACAACCGTCTCCTTCGAGTTATCCGCCGTATTCACCATTGAACAATCAGCCGCCTCAACATTATCCACACCAACAACCACCTCTACAAGCACCTCCCTTTGATCCGTCGATGAATGCAGCCAACCCAATGAATCAAGCCAATCCGGTGATTACCATGAATCCTTGTGCTCCAATGTTCGACATCCTGGGACGTCATGTTGAACGCCTACGCAAGCTGATTCGATTATTTTCTGGGAAACCACAATCAGGAGAATTTGCAACTTGGAAGGAGGACCTTATGCGAGCCTTCGCTCTGTCGGATTTCACTTCACTTGTCGATCAGATCACCACCATACTGTTCCTCCTCAAAGGCGATGCTGTCGAGTATTATCACAGTTTGACAAAAGTTGTACAAGATGACTGGTTCGAGCTCATGCGTGTGTTGGGTCAGCGCTTCGATTCCATATCCCATGAGCCAATGTACCTGTCGAGAATGTTGACCTTGAGAGAAAGTGAGTTCCCTCGACATGCGGACTACGTGAAGGAGTTTTGAACTGGCGTCATCTAGTCGAAGGTTATTACCAGTGACCTCCAGATGGGTTACCTCGTTAACTCTCGATTTGTTGAAGGGTTGTCGAATGACGCCGTTCGCCGACAGTACATCGTTGAGGTCTGTTCGAAATGGCGTTCTGGAAGACTATTCGGCTTCGATACGCTGGTGGAGACCATCGCAGAAGCCTACATGGCGGCCGGCTATCAACTCGAAGAGGTACAGAACGCGTCAAGAACGACAACAGACACCGCGGGTGCTGCGGTCTCGAGACCCCTGCCTATGATGGTTCCGCCAACTTCGACTTCCACAATGTTTCCTTCAAGTCCTATGCCAACACCGCACGTCCATTCTATGCCGACTCCAGCTGCGGCTCCAATGAGAAAGATGTCCTTGATTAGTGCCCTATAGATTTTGAAGAAATCCTGCAGGTTTTTGATGGTGAGATCCCAAAACCAAAGGAGCAAGTAGAGCAAGAACAGGATGTGGATCGAATCAATGAATAGTTTGAAATCCAGTGTAACACAGAAGGGCTGCAGATAGACAAAGCAGGTATAAACACAAAGATTCAATCCCAAATGGATAATACAAAAGATTTTTTATGAAAACTGGACTGACTCTAGCCTCCAAGATAGCATCAAGCACTTCATGTGCACTCTTTTGGGTGTAATGGTGCTGGTTAGGAATGTGGGGCATAGGTGTCAGGCCAGACACAGAATATGACTTGGCCAAGCAACTGAATTCAGAAACAGTTAAAATGTAGAACCACAATAAGTGGTAGAAACAATTGAGTATAGGGGTCTTGGGGTGGGAGACCACTAGGCTTAACCTCCAAGGCCTAAAGCATGAAATGCCTATTTTATTTCGGTATATCCTCCATGAAGGAAGATACCTCCGCTCAGTTGAGTGGTAGGGGTGAACTTCATGGGGGGCTAGGGTTACAACCCTAGTTACTTTGAGAAAGTGTACTTTTGGCTTCAAAAGAGAGATAAAAATACTTAAGTTAGTCTTAGCATCAACAAAAGGGTTTTAAGGGGGGCTTGGCCTGGATCAAGCCCTCCAAGAAAGACATGGCAGTGACTTTTTCTTACTCTCCCCTGGAGTACTAGTTAGCTAAGCTAGTAGGACCAAGGAAAAAGGCTCAAATATTCCCAAAATTACTTCAGAAAATGCATTAAACTTACCAAAAACATCCTCATCAGTTCATAGAGGCCTATCACACTGTAGGTACCCTTAAAAAACAGTGTAATGTAGCCTGAATGATGTCCCTTCGATGAGGCATTCCTCAAAAGTCGCCAGCGTGCGACGAAACCTTTTGGTAAAAATTTGGGGGTAGTGGGGTTTGAACCCAGGACTCCCTCCCTAGAGCACACATGCTTGCCCACTAGGGTACAGTCAAACGCTCTAATGCGGACGACCACCGCTGCATAAACAGCGTTTTAGTAAACATCCTGACCAAGGGCCAGGGCGGAGCAATACTCCCAATGGAGGACACAAATCTCCAGGAGCTGAAAAAAATAGAAAACTTAACCAACAGGGACTGATTCCTGCGGTTTAGCGAAAGGTGTAGCGATTCAAGAAGTCAAATCGCTAAAAATTGACAAAAGCACGCGAGAAATCGTCATTTTTACACCATAACTCAAAGTCGCAGACAAGCGCAACGGAAGCGGACTTCAAAAACAAGGTTGCGCAAGCGTAAACGGCTTTTGAAAAAGAAGGTATGAGCCGTATTTTGAAGTTCTAAAGGAAATTTTTGCACAGTTGCATCAACATTTTTATAAACTTTAGGGAAAAGTATTAAAAATCAACCCACACCACAGAGCAGGTGGACACTCCACCTCTCAGGTATGCCAGTGTCATCTCACACGCATGCATTGTGTTCCTGTGGGTTGCTCCGTTAAAACGTTACGGTTGTCAACGCTGTGTTCGTTGGGGGTTCGGGTGCTCCTCTCTCTTGCTCTACACAGGTCAAAACAGGAATGAAAGGTATGCGATGCGAATGGAGCGCGCAGGGCGCACGTAGGGTTAGAATGTGCGCTGTGCTCGCGATGCATGTGCCTAATTGAGGCATTCACACGCTGTGGCGCTTTCCCTGTACCCCAATTCATCCTTGTTCTCTCTTCACAGGTAAGAAAGGAAAGTGCTTGCTCGTGTCTGTTTGCTCCTGTGTAGCTGTAGTGCTAAAGTAGGGTTGCTGAAAACGCTTAGGTTTGTTTTGCGCTGTGCAGTGCGCCACTTTCTCTCCTCTTTCTGCAGGAAACAAGACAAGGGAAGCGTGCATGACACACAGTGCATTAATCGCTTAGGGTGGTTTTATAATTCGCCGTAGGTTTGTTTAAGCGCGTAGGGTTGTTTTGCGCTCGTGCTTTCCTCGGCATTCACATGATGCGTGGTGAGTAAGGTAGGTAAGCCCAGGAAGAGCTCACCACCTGGTTGAGTCACGCTTGTGATTGGTTATGTTTGGTTAAATTAGGTAAAAACAACAGGAAATGGAGAGATTGAGCATACCTGTGCATCCATATGACGCATCAAAGGGTAGGCCACGCGAACTGCGCACGGTAAACCTTGTTTAGGTTACCCAGGGGCTCCACCCTACGTTCTTTAAGAGAACGGGTGGAGTTCCTTAAGCTTGCTTGCTTGTACTGAGGTTCAGGAACAGCATATTATAGGGCAGCCTGAGAAGCGTATAACACGTGGAGGCTTTTTTGCACTGAACGGCGCCTTTTGTGGCTGGCCAGGCCGGGGAGAAAGGCTCTTGCGCGCCAAGCTTTTTTGGGGAGGGGCGGGAGCCCGAAATCAAGTTCAATCGCGGGCTGAGTACCGCTGCACGTTGCTGTCCTCGTCTGCTTCATCTCAAAGAGACTTGGCAGCCCCGTTATAGACAACCGCAGGCCGGGGTCTCCGCTTGATACCCGAAGGCGGTGTGGTTGCGGATTGGGGGTTAGAGCATGACGGCTTGAGCACGGGGGGTGGCTTGGGGGAGGGATTCATTTGCAGAAGTGACTGGTGAGTGCCAGTGTGGTAGTACTGATTGATCGCGCCGCTAGGGCTGTCGAGGGTCGGCGTGAGAAAATGTGTAAGTGTGGCTTTTTCAAAGAGATGACACGTTGGACGAGTGTGAGGACGATTGTGAGTTTGTACTCGCGGGGGAGGGGGGGGCTGGTGCGAAGTACCTTGTTATGCGAGGAGAAGGGGCGGAAATGGGGGCGGAGGCGGCGAGGGGGGGTGCTGGTCTAGGGGGGGGGGGGAGGTTGAACATGTCCCTGATTGTGAGCGGCCGTTTGGGGGGCGGAGGCTCTGGTTGGGGTTGACTTGCGGCACCGCGTTTCAGTGATAGAGGCCGGACGGGCCTTGGGGGCTGGCGGCCGTGTTTTCGAGTTTTGGTGTGTGCCGCAGGAGATGGGGGGCGGGGGCGTTTTGGGGGCTTGTGTGCAACTTTGTCCGGGAGGGGGGGGGGAGGGTGGTAGGCGGGGGGGGGGCGTTGTTGGGCGGTGTGCGACGTGCTGTAGGGCGACCAGGGGCGTCCCCATGAGTTGGGGCCCGTAGGGGGGGTGAGCGGGGCTGGGGGGGGGTGGTCTTTTAGCCATTCCAGCGTGCGGTATAGGGCGCTGAGGAGCAGGGGAACACGATCCTTCAGGGCGATTTTTAAGTCGTGACAGTGTGCTGGTTTTCTTCGGCCGGAGGGGGGGGTTGTGAGTTTGGTGTACAGCGTCATGGGAACAAGCCCCCGGACGAAATTGCGTCTCTCCCCCACGTGTGTGGTCGCGGACCACCATTGGGACACCACCGTGGTGAAGGGGGGGCGCCAGCATTGAATGTAGGATTGGACCAGGTGTTCGCACGTTGGGCAGTGTGAGACGAAAGAGATAACATCCATCGGGTGCGGGTCGGGGCAAGCGTGGCAATGGCGAGGGCGCAAGTCGTCGTGGAAAGCAAATGGCGCCATGTTGAAATTTCCGGAGGACCATTTGAAAGGGAGGCCTTTGAACCACGAAGTGTGATTGTAAAAATGGAAGCTGGACGGTGCGTGGATGTTTTCGTGTTTGTGGCGAGGGAGGAGATGCTTGATTGAGGTTGTAGTCAATTTGTGTATGACTGGGAGGGGGCCCCTGGATATGCACCCTATCGGGGGGGGGGGAAGGAGGGAGGGGTCCCAGACCATCACGTGGGCGGCCCACTTTGAGTAAGCATCTGAGATTTCATTCCCCACGAACCCGGCGTGCCCCTTGATCCACCCCCAACCCTGGATCATCCCTGGGCGTAGGGAGGCCTGAATGGACTGGAGAGAGGATTCCCACGTGCCGGCTGGCGAGCGTGATGGGAGGCCTGGGGGGGTGTTCGGAGAGAGAACAGTGATAACGTGGAGGTTGTCCCCTAGCACGGCGAAGGTGAGGTGCGGGTGAGATGCAAGGGCCCACCGTAGGAACATAATAGCGGCCCAGAACTCCGATCCCTCTGATGACTGGTACGGGGACGTTTGGCACAGTACCCATCTGGAGCCATTTGGAAAAAACAGGGTGGCCGCCGATCCGTAGCCCAAGGCGCCCGCTGAGCCATCCAAGTACACCCATGTCGTGCCGGGGGACGATGCGAGGAGGAGGGCAAGGGCTGCTTCACAACCCCATTCTTCGAGGTCGTCGGGGTCAAGGGAGTGAGGTTCATCTGGGAGCCGGTACAGCTCGCCATGCAGTGACGAGTCGAGTAGGACCCCGCCGTATGGCCCGGGGGGGGGGTTGAGGATGTATTCTTGAGGGTGAAGAAGGGGGGGGGTGAGCAGTTCGTGGCGCCCCGCCAGTTGAGGGAGGACAGAAATGGCTGGGTTTTGAAAGGTGTATTCTTTCTCGTTGCGGCGGAGACCGGGGTTTTTGATGGTGTGGGTGGTGCCGTCCGAAAACTGGAGTGTGGCCGATTCTGAGTGCACTTCTGTGACTGTACCTAGGTGGAACCCCAGGTCCTGGGGCGTCCGTTTTAATCTGTTGCCGAACTTGCTGTATTGTGGTGCCGGCTTGGTGGCTAGGAACCGGACCTGGACTTTTTCTTTTGGGAGGAAAAGGGAGGGGGGGCAGGAGGCCCAGAGGCCGGTGCTGTGGTATCGGAAGCCTATGGCGTGGCATGCGTCCATGATGGTGTCTTGGATTGGGTTGCGTGTGGTGGAGAGCATTGCTTCGGAAAAAGATTCGTTTGTCGAGGCCGGGCCGTCTCCGTTGAGGTACCTTATTGCGGTGTTTACCAGGGCCATGCAAATTGAAAAAGTGAAGTGGCGGAGTCCTAAGCCTCCCTGGTGGCGAGGGGTGTAGCGAGCCTTAGGGGAGACGAGGCGGGAGATCCTGTTGGCTCTGTCCGGGGAGGGGTCATGCGCAACATTTTGCCAGATCATGGCCTGAAGGGCCCCCAACTCGTTCAGGGCCAGGGGGTGTGCCATGAGGCGGTAGGAAAGAATAGGGATGAGTTGGACGTTCACCAAGAGAATGTATTCCGAAAGGGTGAGCTGGAGGGGTTGGAGGGTTGTGAAAAATGAGCGTATTTCCGACTTGGCCAATGCCAGTGTTTGTGCCTCATGGTTGGCGGTGAAGATGTATACCCCTAGGTATTTGTAGCAATTGTGTGGTTGCCCCGTCTTTTGGTTTGTTGTCGACAGGGGGGTGCCCGAGGGGGAGGTGAAGGTTCTGGGGGGAGCTGTTCCCATAGCGTGGATCTCGGTTTTGCTGAGGTTAAGGTCTAGACCCCACTCCCTGGCGACCGTGTCGAAGAAGTTTAAAACTTGCTGTATGCGGTCCCCATTCTCTGATCGATAGAGGAGGTCGTCAACAAAGGCGTGGCCCGATTCGTGTGGGGAGGGGGGTGCAGTGACGTGGGACGGCAAGGCGAAGAGGAGCACATTCAGGTAGAGGCAGAAAAGGATTGGTGACATGGGGCATCCTTGCCGAACGCCTCTGGTTTGCAGGTGTGAGGAGTGGGTTTGACCTGACACCACTGGGAAGTCGCGAGGGGCACGGTACAAGGATTGAATGAGGTTTACAAGGGGCGTAGGAAAGTTCAGGCGGGATAGAACTGTGAAGAGGGTGGTGTGGGGGACGGAGTTAAAAGCCTTATTGAAATCAATGTAGAGGCTGTAGCTACCGACCGATTCCCGAAACGTGGATAAGAGGTTGAAAATGTGGTCCTGGCATCTGCGGTTCGGAAGCCCGCCGAACTGGGTGGGGTGTATGATGGAATGTTCAATGGCCGCTGCCAGTAGCTCTCGGTTGGCGTGTGTTGCAATTATTTTGTAAACGCTGTTCAGCAAGGCTATAGGCCTGTAATTTACCGGGTTCATCACGTCCCCTTTCTTAAAAAGCAAGATAATGTTGGCTTCGAGCCATTTCTCGGGCAACGGCCGGTGGAGGTAGTAGTTGCATACCTTCCAAATGAATTGTTGGATAGGGGGGGGGGAGACGTGCAAAGTGTAGTTGTTTGTGAAGTCCCGCCCCCCCGCCTTGTTGGGCTTGGACCTCTTAAGCGTGTTGCGTAACGATTCCCAGGTAATGTCAGGGAGGAGGCCGTGCTTTGTGGGTTCGGGGCAGGCGGGGGAGTGTGCGAGTAGGCGATCCACTAGAGTGTTCGGCGGTGCGTATTCGAGGCTGCCCCCCAGGGTGAGGAGTGTAGAAGAGAAAATAGAGCCCACTTCTTTGGGGGTGGAGACGAGCTGTGTGGTGCCCGGGCGCTTCAGCGTTATTTCACCTCGTTCCACGGGGTTGAGCGCCTCGTTGATGGTGCGTTTGATCCTAGTTTTCCTCACTAGGCACCGATGGATTTTGGTGGTTGCGGCCTTGTTCACTTTGGTTTCCCACTCCTTGACGAGTTTGTTGAGCGTGTCCATGGAAGCGGGGTAGTTGGGATGGCTGGGGGGGGGCAGGGTTTGCAGGGACTCTTTGATTTTCTTTACCAGAGCCGAGGAGGTAGGGCGTGACGGCGTGGTGATACTGTGGTAGCTGGTCGCCACTTCCTCCAGCACGACGTCTGTGAAAAGCTCGATGTCCGCCGAGGACAAGGACTCAAAGCGGGGGAGGGTAGACTCGCACCACCGCGCCAGGGGGGCAAGGGAGTCGTGGTGCTTGGAGCGTTCCCGCTCCGTCAGTTTTCGGAAAACTTTCCTCTTAGTTGTGGGAGCTTCGGTAAAAGGGTGAGGGGGGACTTGAGAGGTGTACGTGACTGGGTGGTGGTCTGACGTTTTGTCGTCGGTTTGGATGGTTGCAGAGGTGGGGGCAAAAAATTCCGAGGCCGCCGGGGAGAGCAAAATATGGTCAAGGCGGCTACTGCTTGCCCTGTACGGGGTGGGGTACCGGGAGAAGGACCGCTCGGTCGGGTGAAAGTGCCGAAAGGTATCGATGAGGCGCGGCGGGTCGCTCGTGGTCTGTCTGCGAAGCCACGGCCATTCGTTGTCCGTTTGGAGGTTCGATCCGTCTAGTTCAGGGCACATTATGCAATTGGTGTCCCCACCGAGGACGTGGTTAGGATACTGATGCATGAGTGGCCGTAGGATGTTTTCAATTTTTGAGCGGTGGACGTCCGTGCTTGGGGCGTATACCGAGACCAGCAAGGTGGGCGGGGCCCCCGGGAGAGTGAGAACGGCTGCCGCCAGCATCCCTTCTGTATCTAGTCGGGGAAGGGGGGTAACGAAGCGGGAGAGCCGGGGGGAACAGACCAAGACGGAACCATGCTCGCCTCTGGAGTGTTTGTCTTGGCTGATATTCGAAACGATGGTGGCTTTGGTGCCCGAACCGTAGGCGTATACGTGGGGGAGGATGGGGGCGTGATTGATTTCTTGGAGGAAGAGGATGTCGAAGTCGTTCTTGAGGTGTCGGAGAATTTGGCTGCTCACTATGGGTTTCTTCTGCAAGTTGTGGGATAGAAAACGCAGTTCTGAAGGGAGGGGTATGGGGGGGCGGTGAGGCCGTTGGTAACCCTTCCGTAGGCGCGTTTTGGATCTCGGGGGGGGCGGGATAGGGGGGGGCTGGGGGGGCACTGGGGAGCCGGGCTGGCTGGGCTGGCTAAGGCAAAGAAAGTGCTGAATTTGGTCGGCCGGTATCCCGGCCGAGGTGAGCTCGTCGTCTAGCCCCTTGCCTGTGATGGTGGAAGCCGTGACTGGGCCGGTGGTTCACTGAATCTTGGCCCTTTTGTGTTCAGGTAGAGGGGGCTGGACAGTGCAGGAGGCGGGTACCCGGCCCTCTGGCTTTCGTGGGTTAGCTTGCCTGTGGTATGTGTCGGAGGATTAGAGCGAGGCGAGGGACGGTACGAGGGACGGTTAGCCCAAACACTTCGTCTTCTCTCCGTCGAGGTATACCGTGGTGCCACTCATGGCGTGCGGCCCCCGTGAGGACCAGGAGAGAGCGGGCAAACAGGCGGATGCGAAAGGAGTCCCCGTTGGAGGGGTTCTTAAAGAACATTGTGGTGTCCGATTGGGAACCAAAAATGGACACTGGGTCGCCTAGCAAGGGGTCGTCCCCGTGGTAGCCGATGCCCTCTCCCGGGAGATACATTGTGCCCGTGATTTGGTTGGGAGGAGGGTGTGAGAGGCCTAGCCGCTCCAGCGCGGCATTGTAGGTTTGGAGGATGGAGGAAAACTCTTCCGGGATGGGGGACGTGGCGGCGACTTTGCTCGGGCCGAGGTATGCGTGGCCGAAGTGTTGGACTGAGCGCCCGTGGTACTTCTCCCACGTGTTGTCGTGGAGAATCTTTTTTACCGTTTCCTCTTGGCTTTCGGAGAATACGTCGCGGACGTAATAAAAACCAGCGGGGAGGCGGGGGTCGATTTGAATATCCGAGGCGGGGGTGGGGGCACCGTGGTCGGGGGGTAGGAGGGCGGTCGCCTCGCCTCCTAGTGGAGCAAGCAGCGGGACGCTGGTCTCGGACATCTCTTCGATGCGGCTTGGTCCCGGCGTTGGCGTAGCGGCGCCGGCGTCCTCCGGTGCCGCGTTCCACTCGCTGATGCGCTCAGTCAGCCCCGTAGCGGGCCTTTCACGAAGGGCGGTGACAAGTTGGGACACGAAGGCCGTGGACCCCAAGGCGGCTCCCGCTTGGAGGCGCTGCACTATGGGTTGCTCGTGCTCGGCCACATCCGGGTCTTGAGCGGGGAGGATCTTCTCGAGGGCGATGAGGTTGCGGTGTAGTGGGGCAAAGGCAGCGTCTCCATATTTGAAATCATGCGCTAGCAGCGCGGATTCCCCCTTTTCGTAGACCACGAGGTAGGCTTGTTGGTGTTCGTAGGGAGGCCGCGTGGGCTCGAACGACACGTACGGGCCAAGAAACCCCGCTTGGACGCGCAAGTCGAGAGCGTGCGCCGATCTTGGGGCCACTAGGAGCACGGCGGTCTTCGGGGCCTTAGATGAGTCGTATGAGGGCGGGGCCGGCGTCGCGTGGGCTCGCTCGGGGGCGCCCGAAGGCGCGGACCTCGCGTTGCCGTCGGATCGTGACGAGAACCGCACTAATTGCCCATCTATGCCATGAAAGAGGACAATGCCGCATGAGTGGAAGAAGCGGATAGCTAACGTTTGGACACCGGTCTTCATGACGTCGCACGGCGCGTGAGTGGTGTCAACCGCCACGACCAAGGAATCTTTAGACCGGAACATCGCTCCTAGGGGCGGTGAGGCGCCCCGTCCACCGGGCAGGTTGGCGATCATCATGGTGAGCATTTCCGGAGCTTGTAGGTCTTTGTTTCTTTCCTTTCGGTCCCTAGCGATCACGGCTCGATACACTTCGGTAGTCGGCAAAGCGTGCATGTCCATTGCAAGGAGTTCTCCGGTGAGGAATTGGGCGCACTCTCGGACCTTAAACATGAGCTCGTCGGCAAAGCGAGATGGGAGTTCCCAATCAAACCGGTAGTAGGCCCAATGCGGGCTCTCGGAAGGGACTATGTGGCCAAACGGGTAGTAGGCATTTTTGGTGTTCACCGATACGTTTGCTAGCGCGGGGACAAACATTTCGTTCATTAACTTCATGAAAGAACGGGCGTCTCCAATTTTGCGTTGCCTTGGTTTAGTTTTATCTCTCTCTTCCGGCGGCGAAGGCTCAATGTGATCAAGGAATTCTATGCTCACCTCAAAACGTAGTGTTTTGTGCAACCGGAGGTCTCGCACCGTTGGATGGGCGTGCTTGGCGGCGAAGCGGAAAGGTTCAAACTTAAAATTGATGTCTTCATATCGGCACCCGTCAAAGGAAGAGGTGTTTAGGAGCAAGGCAACATACGGCATCGTTTGATGGCCGCTCGTGCGGAACTCGTAGGAGTCTTTGCCGTCCCTTTTGACCTTGTAGGCGTCCCGGAGTTGCGCCCCGTGCATACATATCACGCTAGAAATGTACGGAAGAAGAGGAAAAAGGGCGGAAGTTGAGCCTAGCATGCGAAAGGTGGCGGCAACCACTTGAGCGTCCCACGCCGGAATAACGAACCATCCTTTGAGGTCTTTGTTCTCTTCTTTGGCTTTATCTAGCACGGTTCTTAATTGTTTAGCCCACGGGGTGGCGGTGGGTGGAGACTCCTTGGCTTCGGCTTGGGAATAGTCCAACTCATACGGCTTTAGGTAGAAACGCTTGTGCTTGAACAAAAGCTTTTCGAGCTCGTTGTAGTTATTGTGCGCAACGGAAGAGACCCTACCTCGATCTAGAATTTCCGTGGAGTTGCTCCCAACGAAGGCGGATTGAATATCGGTGCCTTCCACATCCAGGTAAAACTCGGAGTAGTCTTGTAGTCGGCGGTAGACTTCGGGAACGAAAATGCGTTGGCGTGTGTCAAATATTTTGCCTTCAATGGCTTCAAGTTGGCGTGACGGAAAGCGTGTTTGCAACGGCGAATTTGAGGCTTGGTGTTTTTGAAAGAGGTGTGACGGAGAATAGTTGAATAGCGTTGAAAGGCCATCATCGGCGGCTTTGGAGCTTCCAAATAGGGTGAAATTCATGGTGTTTTCGGGATGAACGAAAAGGTGGCTTGGCGTCAATTGAAAGATTGCGAGCGTGGATTTGAACTCGGGAATTGAGATGATGATTTGAAAACTGCGGGAAAGGCTCCAGAACTTGAACAGCCCAGGATTTTCTGCAATCACCGAATAGCCTGGACTACTGGTGGATCCATCAACAAAATGCTGAGGGTCAATCGAAAAAAAATAGACACTCAGAAAGTGAATAACACGTGGAGGCTGTCTTGGTTCCTCAATCTTGATCCTCAGTCATTGGCCTTTGCTTTACAGGTGGGAAGGTAAGGGCGATTGGTGCAGTCCCTCTTGGCAGCGCTAAAATATGCTGCGCGGATCACAAAAACAAAAAACTGCAGCTCAACCAGGAGTGGTGAGTGCAGTCCGACTTCACCGCCATCCACGCTGTGCACGCACGCTGAGCACTCCCTCCCTCCAAGCCCTGACAGGGAAACGCGTAGTGGCGTCCCTGTTAGGCCACAGCCGCTTAGTAGCGCTGTGTTCTCTTGCTTTCTCACAGGGGGGTCAGTAGGACCCGTGACTCCTTCAACAGCAACACCAAGTAGCGTGTGTAGGTGTTAGGGTCAGCAGGCCTGGCAGGAGTTGAGTGCAGGTGATGAGTGCTCACCCTGCCTTCGAAGGCCGGTGCTGGCGTTAGTGAGTGTAGTGTAGTGGTGTCTCCTGTCCCGCGTGCTTTTCCATGTAGGCAGGGGAGTGCGTTAGCTTTTGGCCTTAGCAAAAATGGGCGTTTTGTATGCCCTTGGCATACTTGGCCACCCCTCCCCTCTGGTTGGTAGGGCTTTTGCCGTCTTCCCCCAAGGATAGGCGCCAGCACAGAAACTGGGCGCCATAGGAGTGGTACTAGTAACTGACTAGGACCTTCGGTCCGACATCAGCGAAGCCCATTGAGTTGGGAGCCACGACCGGGAGTGAAGTGAGACACACACAGACATACGTAGCACACTTAGGGGTAAGGTAAACCCAGTAAGGAAGGGTAGAACCCCATGGGTCTGGACCAGTCAGAGGTCCTAACTGTGGGCTCGCTTGTCCCCAAGGAGGGAAGGCACAACTTGCCTCATAACACCTTGCTTGTCATTCCCCCCTGGTGTAGTAAGCCACCGTTCTTCGTTGGCTCCCCAAGGTCATTACATCAGGGCAGTCCCCATGCAACACATGGTCATCAAGGCATACACTCGCTGGGTGGCTGCAATCCTGATAAGCGGCCACCTGGTCCACGCTGGAATACATAGGCATGGGTCTGCAGGGCACAGACAGAGTCAGTGCAGTGCTCAGTAAGCAGTAGTCTGTGTAAAACCAATGGCCTTCGGCCAGGGAGTGGTTGTCACGGGGGGCTAACGGTCCTGTCCTGCGATGCAATGCGGGGCAACTGTGACAACTGCTCTTACACCCATACACAGGCACGTCTGCACAAGAGTGCTCGCTGCACCTGCGAGGTTAGAACGCAGTCAGTAGACTGACACAGGGTAATTAGTTTCGCTTTTTACGCTTGGACATAGTCTCAGCACGGGTTAGTAGCTGCCCCTCGTTGTTCTCAACGAGGTAGGAGCGGAAAATAGGGTTGATACTCCCATCCGGTTGTATGAAGGCTGACATAGGTTCCCAGGTCGCCTCAGATAACCCATAGCCATCCCACAGGGTTAGGAATTTCCAGCCCTGTTTATACTCTTGGCGAGCAATACCTGCAACCACGTAGTAACCATCGACTGCCATCTCTTCGGCAGTCATCTCTTTGAGTTCGTCTGCCTCATCTGGACTGGCAGCGTTCTCTAGGTCTATACGCTCCACCTCACCGTCGCTGAGGCGCCACTCATCCCAGGACAGATCGTCAGGGGAGTGATAGTGCCTCAACTGTTTAGGTGCACACAGCAGTTCACCACCTAGACGTGGACTGCACCTGACATGGATCCTGGATCCATCTATCCTGATGATACGATAGCGTCCAAAATAAGGGTCCTGTAGGCAGTTACGTGGCCAGGAGGGTAGGCGTGAATGGTGAACCAAAACAAGGTCACCAACCTTGAAGCTGGCAGACGCCGTAGGCGGTTCCGTCGGCTCAGTTCACGGTCACGAATGTGTCTCAGGTTAGTCCCAGCCTGGTTAGCCAGAGACTGCTTGTGTTCCAGCCAATCTCCCACGGGGCTCTTGAAGTCCTCAGGAAAGGGGGTTTTGAAGAACCATGCAGGTCGTCCTCCATGGAACAGTTAGGGGGGGGTGAAACCCGTAGAGGAGCTCCGCTGTGAGTTCATGGTCAGCACTGCCCAGGGCACTAGGCGTACCCAGTCCTTGGTACGCTCCTGTTTCATCAGGATTCTTAAGTTTTGCTCCACCACACGGTTCTGTCTCTCACAGAGAGGGTTAGACGTGTGGGTATAGGGCACACCTGTGGTTACCTCCACGTTGAGGGCATTTAGCACTCGTTTGTACCACACGGTGTCACTGCGGATGCGTACATCCTCATCAGAGTGCACCTCCTTAGGTGCTCCATAGGGTTCGAACCATTGTTCGACCAACATTTTCACAGTCTGCTCACCTGTGATTTTCTTATTGCAAGGGAACACACGGGTGAAGCGAGATAGGCCACAGGTGACCACTAGGCAACTATCATAGTGAAGCGGTACCCAGAACCTATGGCCCATGGCCCGGAGGCCTATGAGCCGTCACACCCGTTATGGCCCATGGCCCAGAGGCCTGCGAGCCGTCACACCCGTGCGGAAGCCGTTGACGCCGGCTATCCCTGTTCTCTAACCCGTGAAATCTGGAATCCGATTTCTAACCAATAAATCGATGTAGAATTACCGTGATTTTATTGTCTTGATCGATTTTCGGTCAGAAATCGGTGAAATACCCGATTTCTACCGCGATTTCTAATTGTCGTGAAATCGCCGCCTGATGTCGCCTGTTCGCGCTCCTTCGTCGCTTCTCCGTGGCGAGTTTTGTTCTGGACTTTTCTCGAGTACCTGTGAGGTTCTAAGAGAACTTAAGGGCGGAATCTAGAGGGTATTTAATGTACTTTCATCTGGTGTGTTCACCAGAATTTTTCGCCGTTGCGTCTTCGAGAAAATCAGCGCGCAAGGCTTTCCGTCAATCGTGCGAACTGCTGCTTCTCAAGGACCATGAGTTCGGACGGAACCCTACATCTCCCCCCTATGTCTCTCACCCATGCCCCTTTCACGCGGGCATATCGTCTTGTATAGGGAAGCGGGCAATGGCGGTGTTTTAGGCAGCCTATGGGTCTCGCAAACCCAAGTCGTTGGCGTGCGCAAACGCTAACTTTGTGGCCTTGTGAGCATGAACGTTAATGACCGAACACAATGCTCACAAGACCAAAAGCCCGAGGCCATTTTCGTTTTTCGAGCCAACTCAACGATGGCTCCACGCAATTCAATGCGTACCAAAACTCTATTTTCAAAAGAGGGCAAGTTTTGGTCGAAAATTAGGCCAAAATGGCCAAACCCCCGAGGCTCGTATTCGAGGCCTATGGGGAGTTGAGTCTCGAACCAAGGCAATATGTAAAGTAGAGACCACGAAGGACATCGTGGATGGCTTGGTTGATTTTTACAACCTTGTCTTCTATTTTATATAATTTTGCCTTGTGAGCACGCGTGCCATATTGCCTCTTTGCACACGCGCTCATATGCAAGCACTAATGACACGAGTGGGCGGAGACAATCTAACCATAGTGTGCATATTTGAAAGCACCTACTATGGGCCTACTCCAAAAGTGTTTACTCATATTTTTGCTCCTCAAGGTCCCAAAGATATGTTCATGCCAATATCGCCAATATATGCACTTTTTCCCATAAATAGTGTGCTTCAAGGATTGAGGTGTTAAAAATGCTTTCATTGTGCTTTGAACCTCAACCCTTGTTGCAAAAGGGAAGCAAAGCTTCGGTTTGCATCCATGCGAAAGCCCGAGGCTCCTTTCTCTCGTGATACGGAGATACGATATTTGGAGGGACCACTTTTGGGTGAATTTTGGCCGTTTTGCCCAAAATGGCCACAAACTCCTTCTCCCCCTGATTTCACCCCCGAGGTTGCGTGCGCCACTTGACCAAGGGTAAGGGCAATTCGGAGAGGGCACATAAACCCGCATCAAATGGGATGTTTCCCCATGTGGCCTCTCCTCTCGATGGGAGAGTTGTGAGTCACCCAAGTTGGGGCATGTTGCCATTCTGCCCCATACGTGTGTCACTTTCCCTCCAATGGGAAAAATAGCTAGAGGCGACCATGAGGGATGGCAAGTGGCATATATTGGGACCTGAGTCCCATGTGTCTATCGCATCTTTGGTTGGAAGGATCCTCGGCGTGGCCATGGAGATATGGAATCATGTGTGCGGGCCATTTTGGCCAAATTTCGCTGTTTTTGCCATTGTATGCCATATTCAAATTACCATATCTCCATGGGGCACGGAATCTAGCCGGGAGGGAGGGGCGCATATTGTAGCATATGACCAAGGGTTGAACGCCCTTGAGTTTCGTATCTGCTCCTCTGGCTCATCCGGAGTTATTCAATTTTTGGTGCGATCCACGATCCCCACCTTTGCACCGCATGTTGCTTTCTGCCCCGTCCGTATGGTCATCCCCTCGGTGAACAGTAAGCAGCCGGCGTGACAGCAAGTGATAACCCAGGGCATGGGACCAAAGGGGATATCAAAGGTTGTGAATCAAGGCTTGGCGCGTCAATATCGCCAAGATTTCCTACCCTGGACGGTCGCCCGAGACGGCCGATTTTGCCATTTTGGCAATCATGACCCCACGTGACGAACCCGTGGTGCCCTGATGCTGGGACCTCAGAGGGAACCAGGTTGGGTGAGGGCTCCAGGGAGTTGGTATGCGAAGGGCATAGGGTCAGTTGACTCGTCCCTACCTCTGGCGGGTCCGGACGAGGGGTCAATTTTGGAGATTTTTGAGCTAATATCAGTTTGGGCTGAAACAGCCCATTTTCAGCTACCAACTCCTAGGGGATAATGGCGGGGCCATATCTCTGGCTCAGAGAGGAGTTGGGACCTGCCGTTAAGGGAGCATAGGGAGCCACTGTCGGTCGGCCTTGGAGTACCTTGGTTCCCAGGAACTCGCCTGTGGCTGGGCCGAACACCCCCCCTCTTGGCAGGGTTTCAGGGTCCGGACTGAGCAGGGCATGGGTTGTGTTTGAGCCCCCGCCCCCACCAGCCACTGGGAGGGTCGGACCTGGGATTGGGATACAAGTTAGGACTGAGTGTCTATTGTCCTCTGATGCCCTTACCCCAGTCCAGTCTTAACCCCATGTGTACATATCCTGATGTGTTGCTGTACATACTTTTGTTCCCTTGTTGCAGAGTGGCAAGGATCCTGAAACGCTTTGTCACATGACACGAGCGTATTGATGCCCTTGTGAGCGTAGTGCTTTGCCTGCCTGCTCACCTGTGCGTGTCACCGCAGCGTCCCGTGGCCGGCCCCCCACGGGAACGCGTCAAAAGCGTTTCACCGCCGCGGGGTTACCCATCCCCCGCGTGCCACTCGGGGCCACCAACCCCGAGCAGCGCGGCGCAGCAGCTCGCAGATCGCAGCTCGCAGCGCAGCGCAGCAGCTCGCAGCGCAGCGCAGCGGCTCGCAGCGCCGCCGAGCGACAGCGCCGAGTTCGTCACGGAGCCCGCAGCGCCGTCCAGAGCATCGCCCTGACCGCGCAGCGACCGTGAAAGAGGTGCACAGACCAGGACTCCTGCATCAGCGAGTCCCATCGGCCGACCAGCAAGGCCGCGTCAACCACCTCCACAACCACCGGCTGACCAGCACCCGCCGCACTCCCAATCCAGTGCTGCAGCACCCGCCTCAACAACCACCACCAGTTCGTTGATTGGAACGAGTGCACACCAAGGACCTCAAGACCCACTACGCCCCCCCGCTGCCATGGTAAACTGGCAAGAAGCGGGCAGGACGTGGCCGCGGCCCCACCCCCATGCAGCGCACCTACTGCGTGGGTTGGTTTCGGACCAGCACTACCGCCACAGCCACCCCCAGTGCGAAGGCGGCATGCCCGGGAGCTTCGAGCTCCGCACGGACATGGCCCCTGACCGCCTGCAGGCCGTGGAGGACTGGCTGCGGGCGGAAGGGTTTGCCTTCCGCTTCCAGCAGAGACGGGATTGAGGAGGACGAGGACTCCAACGCGTACCCGTCGGGCGCCACGATCAATGTCTCCATGTGGGACATGATCGAAAAGAACTTCCCGGAACCGGGGAGCGAGCGCAGGCTGCAGGGCAGCAGCAGCGCGTCTCCGGGGAAGGAGAAGCGGTCCGCCGGGGACAGGAAGCGGGACCGGAAGTGGCGGGAGTACCAGGAGTCCCTGGCCGCCGAAGCCGCCCAAGGCGCCAAGGGCGGAACCCCAGCCCCCAGTCCCCAACGGGCCAATGGCGGTCGTCACCCCGGCTCCACCACCCTTGGCGACTACATCCAAGTCGCCAAGCAGACCAAGGCCAAGCCCCGTCCGCTGCTCCTGAGGCCCCAGCAGGCCCCAGCAGGCCCCAGCAGCGACGTGGAGTCAGCCCACCGCGGGAGAATGCCGGCCGACCAGGCCAGCTCCAGCAGCAGCGCCGCTCCCGCCCAAAGGGACGTGGCGCGTGCCTGTGAGCGCGCCTGTGGGGTGCCCTGCAACCTTCGGGTTGCCCGGCAACGGGCCACGCAGCAGAACGCTGCCGTGGAGGGCGCTGTCGGCATCGCCCATGAGGAGGCCACCGAGTGGGGCAGAGGCATGGGCTACCACGCCTCGAAAGTGGCAGCCATCGCGGCCGGTCTCACGGCTGCGGCCGCCCATGAGGCAGTGGCTGCCCGGATCAGGGCGACCGACGAGGAAGCCCGCCGGACGCAGGAGGCCATTGCCTGCAAGGAGGCCGAGGTGAAGGCGCTGGAAGAGGCGCTTGCCCAAGAGAGGGCAAAGAAGGAGGCGGAGGAAAGGGCCCATGCCGAGGCAACGGCGAAGGCCCAGGCGGACGCCGCCAAGAAGGACGCCATCGAGGCCGCGCGACGGAAGGTCGCTGAGGACAGGGCCAAGACGGAGGCGGAGTTGGCGGCGTTGGAAGCGGAGAAGGCGCGGCTGCAGCAGACCCGGGAAGCCGAGGCGGCGAGTGCTCGGGAGGAAGCCGAAGTGCGGGCTGCCGCAGCCACCGCCGCCGCAATGGAGGAGGCAGAGGCCAAACTCCGCCGCGAGACTCCCCCGGGAGGATCACGAGTGGAGACCCTTCGAAAGCTTTTCGAAGGGGACGCCTCCTCCAAGATGACGCTGGATGAGGCGGACACGGGCAGCAGTGGGAGCAGTGGCCCCACTGCCCATCGACGGAGGAAGGTCAAGGGGAAGACCCCCGAGAGGCCACGGAGGCCAGCGGGCGGACACCCCCACGACAGTGACCCCTTCTTCACCGCCAGCGACGGTCCAGCGACAGGGGATGAACGAGGCCGCCGACATCGCCAAGTGGTGGCTTGGACGGGCGGAGGAGGCGGAGACGTCCCCATGGAACCAGAAGGTGAGGATGAGGATCTCCCTCCTCCCTACCGGAGCTCGGAGTCTTCCGAGACCGAGACGCCCAGGTGGGGCGACATGGACGAGGATGACGACATGGACTTCGGCATCACGAAGAAGCGCCCATCCTCGGACCCACCGAGGCGACCCGGCGGAGACCCACCGGGACCCCCTGGCGGAGGACCATCAGGACCCCCTGGAGGACGCCCACCAAGTGGACCCCCTGGAGGCGGACCACCGGGCGGGGGAGGACCCCCTGGACCGGGCGGACCCGGCGGAGGCCGTCCTGGAGGACCCCCTGGGGACCCCGACGACCCGCCAGGGAACGGCGACCCGGATACCACCTGGCGGTGGATTGTCTACCTCCGCAGGAGGGTCCGGTTCCTCGAGTGGGAGTTAGACATGGGCAAGGGCGAGATGACTCGCATCTCCAAGGTCGCCGCGCGCGCGCAGAGAGAGCTGGACATCGCCAGGGCCGAGACCAGGCAGCTGAACAAGGTCATCAGCGGCCTGCAGCAGAGGCTGGACGCGCTGGAAGCCCGTGGGAGCGTCGGCAGCGACCACCCACCCCTGGAGTCTGGCTCGTCGGACGACGGCTGGGGACCCGGACCAGGTCCAGGCAGACCCCACGCCCCCGGCGGAGCCTCCAGGAGTCGCCCCAGCGCCAGTGCCCCCTCTCTCACCGCCCCCTCTCACCACAGCGCGGGCCGCCGCAACGAGCGGCCGCCGCCCGGCAGTGGCAGTGAGGATTGGCGTGATGAGTGGCTCAGCGCGGAGTACCGCAACCGCCGTGTTCCACCGCGGACACCGGTACGCCCCCGGCGCCCCGCACCAGCCCAGGAGCCAATCCCAATGGCTGGTGGACGTTATGGTGGACTCAGGGATGAGGTCCCCAGAGGAGACGTGGAGTGGGATGTCGACGAAGGTGAGGACCTGGACCTGGACCTGAAGGAGTTCGACATCAGCCCGCCGCGTGGTGTACGACGGGAGGCCGCTGAACGCAGCCGCCGGCGCCGTGATGAGGAGGCATACATGGAAGGAGTACGGCGTGAACATCTGGGTTCAGCGTACATGGAGGAACCGCGGCGTAGCCACAGGGATTCCATGGAGGAGATGGACGTGGCGGCCGTGGGAGTCCGTGGGAGAGGCCGATGGGAACCTCGGTCGACCTCGCGGCCGGCGTTCATGGTCTCTAAGGCCGCGGATGCCGCCGTGTGGGAAGACTTGAAGGACATCAAGCCCCCCATGTACGACGGCAACCCCCTCAACCTCGACCGCTTCTTGGAGAAGCTGGACGATGGGGGGGTAACCGCTACTGAGGACATGCATCCCGCTGATGCGGAGAAGTATGTCTTCAGACGGTTCAGGTACCGCCTGCCGGAAGTGCTCGGAGAGCTATACTTCATGGCGACCAAGGAGGGGAAAATCAAGACCCTCAAGGAAGCCAAGAAGTGGCTCAACGAGCAGGAGCGGGTGGACGCTCCGCAGGTGGCTGCCAAGCGGTGGAAGTCCATCAAGCTTGAGCATGATGGACGGGAGATCCGCCTGCGGGATTGGCGGGACTTCCGAGGGAAATACACCCTCTACCGCCGCAACGTGGAGGATTGGAACGAGGGTGACGAGCAGGCTCGCCTGCTCTCCATGCTGCCGGAGGCATGGATCAAGAGGGTCACCAAGGAGGAATCCAAGCGGGCCAAGTCCAACCACACGGTCAAGATGATGCTCCCCAAAGAGTATCATACGAACGTGGTGGCTTGGACGAGGAAGAACGTGGCCCGGGATGTCAAACGGCACTCCCTGCGGAACGCTCTCCTCATCACCGTCTCGGGCGATCGCGAGAAGACCGCGATGTGGCGCCTTGACGAGTGTGAGTTGAGCGGCCAGACCATCCGTCTGCAGGCCATCCCAGCGCGGATGAGCTGCGACGAGATCCTGGAGTCGGTTGGCGAGGAAGTACTCAAGGAGTACCGAAACCTCCACCACACCCGCGGGTTGAGGCCTGAGGCCCGGCGACCGCGACGTCAACTACGTTGGCGAGGGACCTGGCGGGGAAGCTGCCATGGACCCAGCGGGAGCCGGCGGCGATGAGACTCTCGTCGACGATGATGACGACGATGAGCCCGCCGAAGTGGCCGTTTGTGCCTTCGTGGCCAAGAACCTGAGCGCCGGAAGCAAGCCGGGAAACTGGAAGCCCCTGCAGCAGGGTTGGAGGAAGCAGGAGAAGAGGGACCCTCGCCGCATTGGCGACCCTCCGCTGTCCTTTGGGGAGTTCATACGAGCTCACCCTCAGGGCTGTTTCGTGTGTTATGGGAGGAAGCGAGGCTTCAACCATGACCACCAAACATGCCCCGTCCACAAGGCCGACACGGAGGCTTACAAGAAGGCGCACGGGTCGAAGAAGCGTGCGCCCGCGGGTATCCGGGAAGCCAAGGTGGAGGTGGACAGGGACGAGCTCTCCAAGCTGGTGTCGCAGGGGACCGAGTTGGCCAAGGAGATCCAGGAGATCAAGCGGAACTGGGTCCCCAGGTCGGACAACAAGAACAAGGAGAACAACCAGAATGACCAGAACAAGGACAAGGACGAGAAGGGTAAGAAAGCAGGAAGGAAGAAGGGCGTCAACGAGATTGATGCGGGGGAGAACACCCCTTCTTCCACAACCGACGCCCCCTAGCGGAGCCCCTGCAGCCAAGGGCCCCAGCTAGGGCGGTTGCAGGATGGTGACGTGGGAAGCGCCGAACCATCCCAGTCGGGAGTCGATAAGCACAAAGGGACTGCCGCGGGCGGAAGGCCCGGTCCGGCACCCAGTCGCGGAGGCACGAACCCTTGCACCCGTCCGTCCTTCGCGACCAAGAATGTGTTTGATGTACTTCAAGATCTATCCGAGAGTAACGGAGGATCACCCGGACCGCAGCTGGATGCTGCAGATGGGCAGCCTGAGCCCATTGTCCACGACCTGCACCAGTCGCTTGTGGAGCTTCTGGAACGGCCGGAGATCCTGAGTTTGCACGCCGTGCGCCGTGTCGGTCGCGAGCGGCAGTTGCATCTTAAGGTCCGTGCCCTATGCGGGGAAGTGAAAAAGGTTTTCGACGTTTTGGTTGACACGGGCGCTCAGGTCAGCTTGGTCAAGGCTGGCCTACTTCCGCCAGAGTGTCTGACCGACAGTCGGAAACCTGTCAGGCTGAAGGTGGCGAACAACCAGTACATGGTGGGAGGCACGAAGGAAGCGGCCATTGGGCTGCAGTTCGTGAACCATCGTGAGCTGAGCCGCCCAGACCTCGGCAAGGAAATTTTCCTGCACGGTCGCTTCTACGAGGCCGAGATGGACTGGGACATGATCGTCGGGTACGACTTCATGATGGAGACGGACTCCGGCGTCCTCCCGGCCCAGGCCTCCATGACCCTGTACCAGGACGACCAGCTCTCGTGGCTTTCGTCGCCTGAGCACCATGTGGAATGCCAATGGACCCACCCCGAACGCGATCAGCTCGAAGTAGCCGCACTGGGCACTGAGCCAGCTGGGCCAGCAAACCAGGAGTACGGCGTAAGGCCGGAAGTGGCGAGCCGACTGGTTGCGGACCTGGGAGCTTCGGATCTGGCCCTGGATGCGTTCTCTTCAGGAACCTCCGCCCATCTTCGGGTGTGTGAGAAGTACTGGAGCGCCCAGGACTCCGCGTGGAAGAAGCACTGGGGTCCGCATCAGGGCTTGATGTGGATCCATTGCCCTCGATGGGACATTCCAAGGGCGGTAGCGAAGATACGCAAGGACCGCTCCAAGGCAGTGCTGGTTGTCCCTATGGGATGCACCGAGGAGCAAAGTACCCGACATTGGGTAGCCTCATTGACCAACATGACCTTAAACAAGGTCGTCCTACCGGCTGGAGAGAGTGTCTATCAGGACGCTAAGGGACAGCCCATGCCACCCCAAAGATGGCCAACAGAATTCCACTATGTGGATGGGGGCCTTGATCAGGCCGACGCCACGGATTTCGTGTGTGTCAACCGCATCGTACCGGAGCCTTGGAGGCAATGCTTTGCGGTTCCCCCTGTTGACATCGGAGAATCGGAAGACCCCCTCACTGAAGAGGAGCTGGATCTGGTACAGGGGTATATGGATCAGCCCTTTCACGACTGGGGAAACCAGCGTGAGGGCAAAGGCCAGGACAAAGCCTGGTGGGAAGTGGACTCGATCGTCTCCGGTTCCTACGATGGGAATACCTTCGTTCAGAGGGTGCTGGATCACATGTCAAGCCAGGACGAGCCGCCTGGCGGTAACCCACCCACCTACGGCGATCTATTCCGAGGCAAGACCAGAGATGGCCCTTTGGGCCACCTTGGTAAACCACCCGAGCCGAAACCGAGTGGGGTCGCTACCCCTCAAGTAAGCTCCGTGGTCCAAGTGCCCGGAAAAGCCAAGGCGGAGTCTGATGATTGCCCCAAGATTCAGGCATTGAGGGCCAGGCTGAAGCAGAAGTATGGTGACACCTTCTTCAGCGGAAAGCCTGTGTTTCCCCCACCGGTGCGTGGACCGTATGGCGAGGCCAAGATACGACTGAAGCAGGACCCCTGTGTGTATCGGCACCGGGAGTTTGCCCTGAGGGGCGAGAGGAAAGAGGCCATGGAGAAGATCCTCCGTGACTTCATCCAGAGAGGCTGGCTCGAGCCGTGCCACTCTGAATGGGCCTCTCCGTGCTTCGTCGTCCCCAAGAAGGTTGCCGGTGAGTGGCGGCTCGTGGTCGACTACCGCGGTCCTGAACGCCCAAACGCAGCACGACAGCTATACGCTGCCCCTCATTGAGGACATGCTGCAAAAGCAACACCGGCGGAGGATCTTCACGGTGATTGACCTGAAACATGGTTATCATCAGATGCCTCTCGCCGAGGAGTCCCGTGCCTGCACAGCCATGAGCACCGCACTTGGACCTCTCCAGTGGACGGTGATGCCCATGGGCGTTACCAACGGCAATGCGGCTTTTCAGCGGATGCTGGAGAACCTGCTTGAGCCGGTGCGTGACTGTGCGGACCCCTTCGTGGACGACGTGATCATCGCGTCCGGGGACCCCAGTATGAGCTACGAGGAGCTCCTGGAGGCACATGAGAGGGACGTCACTCGAGTGCTGGACCTTCTGGTTCGGCACAAACTCACGGGCAGCAGTGACAAGGCCACCATTGCGGTAAGCGAGGTGGTCTTTGCTGGCCACGTAGTTGGGAACGGGCAGCGAAAGCCCATACCTGGCAAGGTGGCTGCGATTGAGCACTGGGAAAAGCCCAAGACGGTCTCTGAGCTACGGGCGTATCTGGAGTTTTGCAATTACTACTCGGGGTATATCAAAATGTATGCCGAGTATGCAGCCCCCATGACGACCATGCTCAAGGGCAACCGAGAGGAGACCAAGAAGGGGTCCAAGAAGGCTCTGGTCTGGGATCCTGATTCCGACCGTGCCTTTGAGGGGATGAAGCAGGCGCTGCTATCAGCAGTGGGTCTGCACCTCGTGGATCCCGACCGAGGGTTCGTCCTACGCACCGACGCTTCCGACTACGCCGTTGGCGCTGTCTTGGAGCAAGTGCTTGACGACGGGAGGCACGTGCCGGTGGCCTTCTGGAGCCGAGTCCTGGCGGAAGGCCAGAGACGGACGTGGACGCCCCGAGAAAAGGAGGCGTATGCCATCGTCATGGCTCTCAGGAAATGGGCTGGGTACATAGCCCTCCATCCCGTCACCGTCTGCAGCGACCATCAGAGTCTGCAGTCGTGGCACAAGGAGCACGTGGACACCCCCTCAGGTCCCGCCTCCCGACGGGCACGATGGCATGAGACCTTGGCCAAGTTCGACCTCACGGTTGTGTATATTCCTGGAAAGGATAACACCGTGGCGGACTGTCTCAGTAGGTGGGCCTATCCCGCCAGCAAGGGCATGACAGACATCTCTGCCCATGGCGATGAGGCGGAGACCGCTGAAGCCAAGAGGATCATTGAAATGGAGCGCCTGATGGAGGAGGAGGGTGTAAAATGCTTCGTCGTCATGGCTGCGGATGCCCCCCTCAGCACGAGGGTGAGCAGAGCGGTCAGAGTACTCGCCCCTGAGGGAGCTGAGTCCGACAAGCACCTCTTCCCTGAGTCTTGCCTCCAGGACGACTGGACCAACGACTACGCCAAGTCTGAGGCCTTTGCGGCCGAGTATAGGGCTGTGACCGACCCTGACGACGGGCAGAAGTGGCCAAAGGGGCTCACCGAGGAAGATGGCAAGCTCAACGGAAATGGTAAGCTGCTAGTACCGGAGTTTCGGGTGCTCGAGCTTTGTGAAGCTTGGCACCACCACATGCTGCACCCAGGGGTCAAGAAGCAGGCTCTTGACATGCAGCGTCGGTTCGAGATCGACCATATCGTTCTCTACACCGCCATCAAGAAGGTCAGGAAGAGTTGCTCGGTCTGTCAGGCCTGCAATCCCGATAACCGGAACGTCAAGGGGGAAGCCCAATGGACCCCGGTTCCTGACCAGCCCATGGAGAGCGTGGCCATGGACGTCTTCTCCATGCCCGAAGTGCACATTGGCAAGGAGACCTTTGACTGTGTGGTTCTCTGTGTGGACCGCCACAGCGGCTACGTTGTAGCTGTTCCGGCACGCAAAAAGGGGTTGCTTGCCAAGGAAGTGGCAGTCATGATGATTCGTCATTGGCTGACCGTCTTTGACATCCCCCGCACCATTTGCAGTGACCGAGGGCCCCAGTTTACTGGTGGCTGGTTCAAGGCTATGTGTTCCCTCATGGGAATACGTCACGCCAAGAGCGTCGCCTATCTCAGCCGGTCTAACGGCCGTGCTGAAGTGGCTGGACGGCAGCTGTTCGAGAAGCTGCGCAAGATCCACATCACCAATCCACGTCGGAACTGGTTTGAGGAGATGTGGCCTGCTCTGAAGGCCCATCATGACACCCCCACTCCGGGCGGTTTGTCCCCTCACCAGATTCTGTTCGGCAGGGACCCCCTGGGTAGGGGACTTCCCTTGTCTGGTGATGGCATCGCTATGGATGCCAAGGAATTCTTCGCGCGGCAAGAGCAAACGGCGCGGGACATCCGCCAGCAGCTTGAGAAGGAGCATGCTGAGCGTCAGAAGTCCGCCCCGAGCTCGACAGCGCAGAAGTTCAGGGTGGGAGACCCGGTGTGGGTGATTAGACCCCGCCCTATGGGCACCCACCGCACCAAGACCTGGTTCACACCCGGCGAGGTGGTCCGCAGGATTGGTGAGGACACCTACCGCATCAAGGTGGGTCACGGACAGTTCCGGGAGCGCCACGAGAGTCAGCTCCGTGTGCGGGAACCCGACCTCCGTGGCCAACATGTGTCCCTGAGGTACGCCGCACATGAGGCTAACTCGGACGACGATTATGCGGAGCAGGACGACTATACAGTCGAGAAGATCCTGGCTCAGCGTCCGAAAGCCTCGGCACCCGGAGGTCTGGAGTTCAAGGTTCGTTGGCGAGGCTATGGGCCGTCCCACGATACCTGGGAACCCGTCTCCTCGTTCGTGCCGCGGGTCAATACTCCCTTCATGGAGTACATCCGCAAGCACAAGACCAAGATCCACGTTTCGGACTTGGCAGCACTCACCCGGGCGATTGCAGCCAGGGGCGCCTGATCAGTGCCCTGAGCTCTCCCCTGATGTGTTATGAGCGCTTGTGAGGTCGACGGATCGTCCCTTACTTGCTTGCTCTCTTCCATCTTCCGGTGACCTGCCGTCAGAGTGGCCATGTACCCCCCCCTGCTGAATCCAGAGGGGGATGGCCCCTCTCTTCTTCTATTCGTCACTCCCCCCCCTGCTGAATCCTTGGGGAACCAGGTGGGGCGACTGACCTTCATATTTCTGAGCTCTTGGGGCCTTGAAGCCCATACGACGTTGCGCAACGGATGCCGCTGTCATCGGCATTGCGATTTTTTGGTGTGTGATCCCGTTCCATGGCACTTGCGGAATCCAGACCAGTCGACGTGTGTCTCGAGACTATATATGCCTGAACTCAGGCGTTATCCTGTCCACCCTCCTGCATTTGCCTTATCCTGACCGTGGCGTGGTTTGGCACTCTGTCCAGAGTGTGTTTACACGCCTGTTTACCTGATTATTGCTTGCTTTCTCTGTTCCCCAGGATATGTGCATTTGTATGTTACGATTGTCAGCCCATCACCGACAGATGGACTGTTTTCTCCCCCCCGAGGGGATGCGAATCGGAGTACAGAGGCGCCCTGAGTCGCCGTTTACATGCTTTTACTTAAGGTCCAGCCTGGACCAGCACCGAAGTACATATTCTTCTGTTTGAGTGCCCGTGATACTGTGTGCCCTATTCGCTGTGATGTGGAGATCCTGATGGCGCCAGGCGGGAAGCCCAGTTGGCTGACTACACTCCCAGCGATCCGCCACTGGGAGTCCCAGTGTGAGCCTACCGACTCGCAGACGCACTTGCAGTCGGATGGCGGCCTCCGGTGCTCCTGACCTCGGTCAGTCTGCCTGGGAAACTGGTGGTTTGAGGAGTCGACGCCTCCGCCCACACTGCATGAGGACTACCTCATGTATGGCCTTCGTGGTAATAGGGCGAGGGAAAAGACGGCCTTGATGCCCGATCCCTTAAGGAGGAGCTCGTTCGGCTGTGCCACTCTGGACTCGCGTCGTATGGATATGGACATGGTGCGCCAGAGGAAGGACCCGTGGCGACTCTCCCCAGTCGGCGGGCCTTGGGAAGCTTGGGGTAGCCTGATGGATCTTTGTGGTCGCTCTCGACCTGTGGGACCACCTCGGTCGTCGTGTGACGCCTATGTTGGCCGTGTATGCCACTGCCACTGTGGTAGTGACCGTGGCAGCCGGCACCCGGTGCGCCTGGTATGGGTTAACGGGTCCTTTGGATGCCGAACAATCGCCGCCAGGACCCGGGACTTGATACTTGATACTATACTTGCAGTTACTAACAGTTACAGCATCATACCTGTTTTACCGTGGGATCGCAATGGGCAACCTAACCCGCAGATCGGCCTGAAGTGAGGATGTGACACCCCCCCCTTCAGGGGATGGTCCTGGGTACCCGCTGCCATGCTTGGGTGTTATCGAGCCCCCCCCAGGGTTTGCTCTAAGGAGGGGGGTGAAGCGGTACCCAGAACCTATGGCCCATGGCCCGGAGGCCTATGAGCCGTCACACCCGTTGTGGCCCATGGCCCAGAGGCCTGCGAGCCGTCACACCCGTGCGGAAGCCGTTGACGCCGGCTATCCCTGTTCTCTAACCCGTGAAATCTGGAATCCGATTTCTAACCAATAAATCGATGTAGAATTACCGTGATTTTATTCTCTTGATCCATTTTCGGTCAGAAATCGGTGAAATACCCGATTTCTACCGCGATTTCTCATTGTCGTGAAATCGCCGCCTGATGTCGCCTGTTCGCGCGCCTTCGTCGCTTCTCCGTGGCGAGTTTTGTTCTGGTCTTTTCTCGAGTACCTGTGAGGTTCTAAGAGAACTTAAGGGCGGAATCTAGAGGGTATTTAATGTACTTTCATCTGGTGTGTTCACCAGAATTTTTCGCCGTTGCGTCTTCGAGAAAATCAGCGCGCAAGGCTTTCCGTCAATAGTGCGAACTCATGCTTCTCAAGGACCATGAGTTCGGACGGAACCCTACATCTCCCCCCTATGTCTCTCACCCATGCCCCTTTCACGCGGGCATATCGTCCTGTATAGGGAAGCGGGCAATGGCGGTGTTTTAGGCAGCCTATGGGTCTCGCAAACCCAAGTCGTTGGCGTGCGCAAACGCTAACTTTGTGGCCTTGTGAGCATGAACGTTAATGACCGAACACAATGCTCACAAGACCAAAAGCCCGAGGCCATTTTCGTTTTTCGAGCCAACTCAAGATGGCTCCACGCAATTCAATGCGTACCAAAACTCTATTTTCAAAAAAGGGCAAGTTTTGGTCGAAAATTAGGCCAAAATGGCCAAACCCCCGAGGCTCGTATTCGAAGCCTATGGGGAGTTGAGTCTCGAACCAAGGCAATATGTAAAGTAGAGACCACGAAGGACATCGTGGATGGCTTGGTTGATTTTTACAACCTTGTCTTCTATTTTATATAATTTTGCCTTGTGAGCACGCGTGCCATATTGCCTCTTTGCACACGCGCTCATATGCAAGCACTAATGACACGAGTGGGCGGAGACAATCTAACCATAGTGTGCATATTTGAAAGCACCTACTATGGGCCTACTCCAAAAGTGTTTACTCATATTTTTGCTCCTCAAGGTCCCAAAGATATGTTCATGCCAATATCGCCGATATATGCACTTTTTCCCATAAATAGTGTGCTTCAAGGATTGAGGTGTTAAAAATGCTTTCATTGTGCTTTGAACCTCAACCCTTGTTGCAAAAGGGAAGCAAAGCTTCGGTTTGCATCCATGCAAAAGCCCGAGGCTCCTTTCTCTCGTGATACGGAGATACGATATTTGGAGGGACCACTTTTGGGTGAATTTTGGCCGTTTTGCCCAAAATGGCCACAAACTCCTTCTCCCCCTGATTTCACCCCCGAGGTTGCGTGCGCCACTTGACCAAGGGTAAGGGCAATTCGGAGAGGGCACATAAACCCGCATCAAATGGGATGTTTCCCCATGTGGCCCCTCCTCTCGATGGGAGAGTTGTGAGTCACCCAAGTTGGGGCATGTTGCCATTCTGCCCCATACGTGTGTCACTTTCCCTCCAATGGGAAAAATAGCTAGAGGCAACCATGAGGGATGGCAAGTGGCATATATTGGGACCTAAATCCCATGTGTCTTTCGCATCTTTGGTTGGAAGGATCCTCGCCGTGGCCATGGTGATATGGAATCATGAGTGCGGGCCATTTTGGCCAAATTTCGCTGTTTTTGCCATTGTATGCCATATTGGAATTACCATATCTCCATGGGGCACGGAATCTAGCCAGGGGCGCATATTGTAGCATATGACCAAGGGTTGAACGCCCTTGAGTTTCGTATTTGCTCCTCCGGCTCATCCGGGGTTATTCAACTTTTGGTGCGATCCACGATCCCCACCTCTGCACCGCATGTTGCTTTCTGCCCCGTCCGTATGGTCATCCCCTCGGTGAACAGTAAGCAGCCAGCGTGACAGCAAGTGATAACCCAGGGCATGGGACCAAAGGGGATATCAAAGGTTGTGAATCAAGGCTTGGCGCGTCAATATCGCCAAGATTTCCTACCCTGGATGGTCGCCCGAGACGGCCGATTTTGCCATTTTGGCAATCATGACCCCACGTGACGAACCCGTGGTGCCCTGATGCCGGGACCTCAGAGGGCACCAGGTTGGGTGAGGGCTCCAAGGAGTTCGTATGCGAAGGGCATAGGGTCAGTTGACTCGTCCCTACCTCTGGAGGGTCCGGACGAGGGGTCAATTTGGGAGATTTTTGAGCTAATATCAGTTTGGGCTGAAACAGCCCATTTTCAGCTACCAACTCCTAGGGGATAATGGCGGGGCCATATCTCTGGCTCAGAGAGGAGTTGGGACCTGCCGTTAAGGGAGCATAGGGAGCCACTGTCGGTCGGCCTTGGAGTACCTTGGTTCCCAGGAACTCGCCTGTGGCTGGGCGAAACACCCCCCCTCTTGGCAGGGTTTCAGGGTCCGGACTGAGCAGGGCATGGGTTGTGTTTGAGCCCCCGCCCCCACCAGCCACTGAGAGGGTCGGACCTGGGATTGGGATACGAGTTAGGACTGAGTGTCTATTGTCCTCTGATGCCCTTACCCCAGTCCAGTCTTAACCCCATGTGTACATATCCTGATGTGTTGCTGTACATACTTTCGTTCCCTTGTTGCAGAGTGGCAAGGATCCTGAAACGCTTTGTCACATGACACGAGCGTATTGATGCCCTTGTGAGCGTAGTGCTTTGCCTGCCTGCTCACCTGTGCGTGTCACCGCAGCGTCCCGTGGCCGGACCCCCACGGGAACGCGTCAATAGCCGCCGAAGCGTGGTAGGCCGTGCATGAAATCCACGTAGAGAAGAGAGTTAGCACAACAGGGTATGGGTAAGCTGGAGATCAGGCCCCTATTCCTACTGTCGCTCTGCTTGCTGGCATGACAGCCACAAGCATCCACAATGGTCTGCATACGCGACCTCAGTTCAGTCAGGGTTAGACTAGAGTAGAAACACTCACGGAAGAAGTCCACTGAGCGATTAGTGCCAGTGTGACCAGAACTGAGATGGGACCACTGTAGGCACCCATCCAGTCGTGCCTCAGGCACCACAATTCGGTCCTCGTAGAAGAGGTACTGATTGTTTTTATACCACTGGTGCCCGTCAATGACACGGGGTTCGAGACCAGTGCTGAGGGTTTGGAGTATACTCTGACTGATAGTCGGTTAGACTCCAACCCTCCAGGATTCCAGCAGTGCGCATGGACAGGTGAAGCTGGACATCCATACGCTCGAAAGCCTCTCTGGCGAGCGCCTCAGAGCTCTCACCTTTAAGCGCATCGAAGTTGTTGCGCGATACATAGTCAGACAGTTCATTCTTTATTCCGGGGATATGATGAACTGTCAGCCTGAACTGACTCAGGTAAGTCCACCACCGCTTTAGCTTTGCTTTCTCTGGTGGTGGGCCCTTCTGAAAAGACTTCACAGGTTCCTGGTCACACAGCCAGACAATAGGGTTAGATCCCAGGAGTCGGGATTGTGACGAAAGCACCAACATACCGGCCAGGAGTTCCTGGTCATAGCTGCTGTAATTGGAACGCGCTTGGTTCCATTTCCAATTCCAGTGTCCCAGTGGCACCAGCCGCCACTCACTGGTAGGATAGTCATGTTTCAACGAACCATCACGGTTCAGTCCACTAGTATGATAATGGCAGTGGGTTGGTTCAGCGGGGTTAAGCTACTGCCATTGGTAGATCGTACCACCCCCCCCTACATCACTGGCATCAGTGACCAGGACTATCTCGCCCTTGGGCCGGGTACTCCCAGGCAGTTGGAGGAGGCAATTTTCTTCTTCAACTCCTGGAAACACTCTTCCTCTCTGGCGGTCCACCTCCAGGAAGTAGTTTTCTTGATTGGGCCAGTGAGGGGGGCAGGGGAGTAAGTAAAATTGTGGATGTGACGCCGATAGAAGTTACAGGAGCCCACAAAACTCCTCACGTCGTGTAGACCCTTCTTAGGGTTATCACGGATCTGCATGTCCTGTAGGGGCTGCATCTTAGACGCGTCTGGTTTCCACCAACCATACCCCACGTCGAAACCCAAATATTCCATCTCCTCTTTTACAAACTCATATTTTTCGAGTTTGATTCAGAGATGGTTTTCTTGACAAACAATGAAACATTCGCGGAGGAGAAGGACATGGTCCTCTTGGGTATTAGTACCCAAACTCACGTGGTCGATGTGGGCCTTCATTTCTGCACCTCGAGAAATCAACTCCTGTACTAGAAGCCTGCGCTTCAGTATGTACAAAATTTTGTTCACTAGCTCTTGGAAAAGCGCTGGGGCATTAGCCACCCCGAAAGGCATAACCTTCCACTTAAAGACACGGTCCTTAGGGGTTATAAAAGCCAGCAGCTCCTGAGCTGCGGCGGTTAGGTCCACGTGCCAGAAACCAGAGCGTTTGTCCATTTTGGTCTTGTACCTGCATTTGGCAATACGCTCCAGGGTATTTTCCATGTTAGGAATACTCCCTGAGTGGTTCTGGGTTTTCTTGTTGACCTCACCATAGTCAACAACCAGTCGTAGGGCAGTCGACCCTGGTTTGGCAGCCAGGAAACAGGGACTGCAGTGATGGGGGTAGTCCCCCTTCTTATATTCTTCAACGAGGCCAGCATCAAAGATATCCATACATTCCTGGATCTGGCGCTCGGTTTCTTCAACCTGTTCCTGTGGAGCGGGATAGGGACGACGCCTCACTCGCGTCTTTTCAAATTCAGGTTTCAGTTTCAGGTCCATCTGGACCAGTTTTGTACAAGAGAGGGGGGGCGGCAAGGCGCCGAATACCTCCTCATAGGTTATCAGCAGTTTCTTCAGTCGGGGGTCAAGGTTAAGACTCTGAAAGCTTCTGCAGGAAATCCTCCTCAGCATGGAGGTTGCTCTTTCCATGTTCTTTCTTTTTCTGCCGATCAGCAGTTTCGGCAGGCACAGAACCATCGTCCCACTCAGGGGGACATTGCTGCCCATAGTGCAGAGAACACACTAGCGGTATCTCAGGATCAGGCAGCGTATAGGAATCATTGTCCTCCTCAGCCCAGATGGAGGATTTCCAGATCTGTCTGAGGTATTGCAGCCGCTCTTGGCGCTCAATACCTTCGGCCTTCAGGTACAACGGCCGCCGGAGTTCCTGAGTGGCATGCTCAGACAATGGCATGTTATTAGAAGCAGGCCGCGCCAGAGCATCAGCAATCCGGGCCACGGGTTCACCTGTGTGCATAGGCTGCATGTGTAGCACTGGCTTCCCAACAGGGGAAGCGGGCTCAGAGGTTGACTCTAGATCTACCTCCTCCAGCAACAGCTGGGCTAGGTAGGCACTGTGTTTTAGGTCAACACAGCTGGGATCAACAGGAGGAATAGTGCTGGCGATCTCAAACAGTTGGTTGTCAGCATCCTCCTTTACAGCTGCAGGTTCCAGATAGCCATCGGGAGACTCACACCCTGTCAGTGTGGCAGATAGGTGCTCAGGAGATCAGTTTTTGAGATCAGAAAGGGTCAGGCCACGATTTCCGGCCATGACCTCTTTCAGTAGCACCTGGTCTAGGTCACACAGGGGTACAGGATTGGGAGATCCATCAACGATGGACATGAAACTGGCCCAGGGGGCCTGCATGTAACCGCTGCATAGTGGCGGATCTTTCTTGTAATTGCGAAGCCTGTAGCCTTGATGCCCCAGGGGTCGTAACGCCCGACACTGCCCCTGATATCCCCGAACCCAACTGACCCTCTTCAGACCCATATCCAGCCTCTGGGAGCGACATATGCGAAGCACTTGTAAGTCCATTGAACTCCATGGTGGAATATGAATAGTCAGAAAACCCGGTCTACAAAAATGGAGCAGACATAGAATGTCATTGTGCATCCATCGCACATAATGACACAACGTGAAATCATTCGAAATAATTTAAATAAATCCGATTGGGAAATCACGAAAGACAAATGCGACTCGACGCGCGCTCACAGGCGACATCTGGCGGCGAACAGAAAACATGAAAACAAGCGGAAAATTTACTGCACTAATGTACATCTGAGAATCATTGAAGTTCTGATCACATTGATGTATAATCTGAGTGCTGTCACTGCTGCCGTTACACTCCCCCTCTGAAAACATACGCCAGTATGTCAGGCTGGGTCAAGTGAAGTGAACGAAACGGCGAAAGTGACCGAAAACCGACTAATCTAAGGCAAAATGTGAGAAAACGAGCTGAATTGAGCAAAATTGTGCTGAGATCTGTGCTTCGCGATGGCGATCGACTTGAATGAAACGCATAGGTACCTTAGGGCACACAGAAAAAGCTTCGTTCAAGCTCCAAAATTCGAAAATTGAAAGTCTGAGTGAAGAATGTACATGCATGATCAAGATCCATGATCCATAATGAAATCAGGATCTGACATTCCACTGCCAGAAAACAATAAACGAGTGTCGCCATGTCGTCGAGCGTCCAAAAAATAGGGTATCCCTTCATGGAGTCCAAGATATGTGAAACTGGTCGGTGTCATTTGCAGTCATGAGACCAGATGCCAGATTATGGTACAAAATGTGCCTGAATTGAGACCAAAATCAGTGAATCGCACACGGATTGAGGGCGGCGAAGTCTGCAGCAAGCCAATATAGGTCTAATTCATTGTCGACAGATGCTGTGTGTTGTGCTGAACGGAAATCCAGTTCTCATTCATAGCCAATCCAGGTCAAATCCTCATGATGATGATGAATCCCATGATGGAAATCCAATCATGCAAGAGTAATGATAGCCAAGAAAACCCAGTGCGTGCACCACACTGTCAGTATCGTCTCCAGGGCTTCATGTTTAATCCAGTATGAGCCAGAAGGGGTAATTGACTCATTATAGTCCCAGCATGTATAAGCCTCCAATGCTTGGTACCAGGAATTAGCCAAAATTGAGCTGATTCTGAGGGGGATTCCAACACAATCCACAGATGAACAGCGAGTCGACACAAGTAAGAACACCATCGTTGTCACTTGGTCTATATAAGCCCTTTGACAGCGGTCGATTGAAAAACAAACCAACAGTCTCAATGTAAGAGCTGATTGAAATGACATTCTCAGCAGATTCGTCAAACACATGAAATGCATCAGACTCAGTCATGTGCCAGAATCTCTGAATTGAGCACAAACTCGAACGAGTCCTTCCCAAGGCGAGTAGAGGGGTCCAGTCAACAGCAAAACACGAGAGTGTCGTCGTGGTTGAGGATAAAGGTCTTTCGGAACTTCCGATGGAAATCATCTACAATGAAGCACATGATTCACATGATGACCATGATGGGAATGATGGACATGATGACCAGGATGATCCCAGAATGTCCCATCATCTGTTCATGGAACCACATAGACGATGCGCCAGAACTGTTTTGTCCCAATGCCAAGGGTATATGTAGACCGTAAACCTTTTCAAAAGTTTCGGCGAGTTAAATTCTGATCAGATCTTGTCTCGAATTGATTCTGCCACTATTGGAGCTTCTTCTTGTGCTTGTAAGTCTTCCTTGGTGACACAATCCTTGATCAGCGAGAGCTCACGGTCAATCTCAGGGTGTTTCTTCAGGAACTTGATGAAAGTGTCCGTATACCCATGGATAAAACTTGAAGCTGGCTCCCATTTGTCTTCTTCTGGACCGAATCCTTTCCATCTGCACAGAAAGTACCCCTTGTTCCGAGCATTTTTCTTGTAATCAAGGATCTTCTCCAACTGGAAACTGCTGGTGACCATCTTCCTGTCGCTCAGGTACTTCGAAGTCCAATAGAGAGGCTTGAACCTTCCTTTGGGGCAGGGTACTTCGGCCTTCAAACGGTCACGATGTACTTCTTGATGTCTGCCCGGTTCAACCTGAATTTTGAATGTAGTCTCACTTAGTTGACCACTGACTTGGAATGGGCCATCCGACAAAGGTAACAATTTGTTGTCGTCCTTCAGGGTCTCGTCTTGAAGCGGTACCCAGAACCCCATGGCTAGGGTAGGGCATACAACCGGTCTCCGGTCCACTAACCCCATGTATGGAAGAGAAGACCGGTCTCCGGTCCACTAACCCCATGTACGGAAGGCGCCCGTTGACGCCCGGTGCGAGCCCGGCGGGAGCGTGTTCCGTGCCGTAAAGCCCAGCATCGGCAACCGATGCACCGCCAGCGGAGATTTGTATATCAGAAATTCAGGAATCAACAGGGTTTTATTTTCATATTGTTTCCGTCAATTTTTACGCTTCCGTTCTGATATTCACTGTTTTGACTGCTGGCGGTTGGATCGCGACTTTACCGTAACCGCCAGTTTAACTGTTTATAATGGAAATTTTAACGCTATCCGTGACGAAGGCTCTAAAGTCTTCAGGAACTGCATTGATGCATCCGCAATTTTCACATTCTACACTCGCAACCTTAATCCGAATTTTTCAGGATGTCGAAATCGGATTTTCGACTTCGACATCCCCGCACTTGATTTGACCTCTTTCGAGTGGACCTACGTGCTTCCCTATGCACGAATCAACTTTCCTTTTATCTTGCCCTCCATTTGTCTTAGAGATATGGGCAAAACAAAGTTGATTCGTGAGGCCACTTGTAAGGGTCATATCTCGTGCCGCTTGCGAGGAATGACAATAAGGAAACGTGGGATGTATTCACAATACTCCCGACGTAATTTAGGAAGCTTTATATGCCTTGCGTTTCCACACGTGCGCGCTAGTGTAATGAATCATGGTCAAGAGGGTAGAGTTTGCGTTATAACTCTTTGGCCATGACATTGCGTGCGTTAAGATAACTTTCGAGTGTAGCGCGCAAGTGTTGGTGTTGCATAGGAACTCTCCTTGAGTTCGTATGAGCGATTGACACAAAGTTATGCCCTTGGAGGGGCATGACATATCGTGGGGGGAGCTACCTTTTTGGGCAATATGGAGTATGTGCCTTGGGTTGTGTTGCGTGCCCATTTGGCGGGTCCATCGCTCCAAGCCAAACCCGCCAATGGACCTCATATTGTGCAAGCCCCTTCTCCTCAATTCCTACGATCAATTGCATGCCTAACCTTCGTGAAGGGAAGCTTGTGTGGCGATCCCGAAGCGATACGTTGGGAGCAAGGTGTGTGTTTTGCAATTTTCCATATTTTCATGTGCCCACTTGGGAAGCAGCGCTCGTAACCTTTCAAAGCGCCCCAAGTGGAGCACATATGTGGAATCGAAGGTCATTGGTGTCAAGTCATTGTGTTTAGAAGGATTAGTCGATTGCACGATCCAAGCCGAAGATATTATAATATAATTGTGCACCTTTCAAGGCACTCTTGTGTGTCTTTGTGCCAATTTTGCCGTTTTTGGCCCGTCATGATGTCAAGTGGCGACCGTGTATTTCAACATTGCGCTCAATTGACATCATGACCCAAGTATAATATGAGGGTACATACTTCGGTGCCCAACATATCTTGGACCCGGCGAATAACTCGTCTTGAGCTTGGCATACCGTGGCCGCCATGTTGGCGATTTGGGACTATCCCAAATCATGGGCTCACTTGGCGACCCTGCCATTCCCAAAACCGGAGGATTTGGGCGACGCCCAAAGGATATGTTGGACACACATGACTTGATACCAATTCTATGGCAGACTCCGGTCCAAGTCGGGCATGTGCCTTATTTGCCCCAACCATGAGTGTGCGCATTTTTGGCCATTTTGAGCAATTTTCCACTTTTGCTGCCCGCCGTGCACTATGTTCTAACCCTCATGCACGCCGGACGCATTGACCCATGGACCATATATGACATGGGTGTTATGGGTAATGGTCCCCTTGGTCCACACACCACGTGGGCGAAGCGGAGCCACCTTCGTTAAGGTGCTAGCCCAAAGTGAGTGTGGGCAATTTTGCCATTTTGGCATTTGTGGACCCAATTGGGATCGTCACCACGCCAGGTGGCATGGAGATCTTTGAGAGCCAAGGGCATGGTAGTCTCTGTTGGACTCCCGGTGAATCGCGTATGGAATGGCGAATCCGATCTCCAAGCCGGCGTGGAGATATACTATTGGGCGTACCCCGAATTTTGGCTCATTTCGAGCAGCCAAAATGACCCCATTTTGGGACCACAATTTCCCCCTTCCGTGTGGTCAATTGGCGGCCCCATTTCTCTATGCCCACAGTGAGCCCGGACCTAAATTCAAGTTGTGCACTCAGATAAAAGTCCTAGGTCCTGCCTCCTAACCTGTGAGCCATTGGCCTTGCCCTGGCCGGGCGAGCCACGCGTGGGAATGACGCCAATTTTGGTGATTTTGGCATCATGACCCCACTTGACGAACACGTGGTGCCCTGATGCCGGGACCTCAGAGGGAACCAGGCTGGGTCAGGGCTCCAGGGAGTTCGTACTCAAAGGGCATAGGTTCAGTTGCCTCGTGCCTACCTCTGGCGGGTCCGGACGAGGGGTCAATTTTGGAGTTTTTCAAGCTAATATCAGTTTGGGCTGAAACAGCCCATTTTCAGCTACCAACTCCTGAGGGATAATGGCGGGGCCATATCTCTGTCTCAGAGTGGAGTTGGGACCTGCCGTTAAGGGAGCATAGGATGCCACTGTCGGTTGGCCTTGAAGCGCCTTGGTTCCCAGGAACTCGCCTGTGGCTGGGCGGGACACCTCCCCCATTGGCAGGGTTTCAGGGTCCGGACTGAGCAGGGCATGGGTTGTGTTTGAGCCCCCGCCCCCACCAGCCACTGAGAGGGTCGGACCTGGGATTGGGATACAAGTTAGGATAGAGTGTCTATTGTCCTGTGATGCCCTTACCCCAGTCCAGTCTTAAGCCCATGTGTACATATCCTGATGTGTTGCTGTACATACTTTCGTTCCCTTGTTGCAGAGTGGCAAGGATCCTGAAACGCTTTGTCACATGACACGAGCGTATTGATGCCCTTGTGAGCGTAGTGCTTTGCCTGCCTGCTCACCTGTGCGTGTCACCGCAGCGTCCCGTGGCCGGCCCCCCACGGGAACGCGTCAAAAGCGTTTCACCGCCGCGGGGTTACCGAGCCCTCGCGTGCCACTCGGGGCCACCAACCCCGAGCAGCGCGGCGCAGCTCGCAGCTCGCAGCGCAGCGCAGCGTCTCGCAGCGCAGCGCAGCGGCTCGCAGCGCCATCCAGCGACAGCGCCGAGTTCGTCACGGAGCCAGCAGCACCGTCCAGAGCATCGCCCCGACCGCGCCGCGACCGTGAAGGAAGTGGACTGACCAGGACTCCTGCATCAGCGAGTCCCATCGGCCGCCCAGCAAGGCCGCGTCAACCACCTCCACAACCACCGGCTGACCAGCACCAGCCGCACTCCCAGCCCAGTGCTGCAGCATCCGCCCCAACAAACACCACCAGGACCAGTTCGTTGAGCAGAACGAGTGCACACCAAGGACCTCAAGACCAACTACGCCCCCGCTGCCATGGTAAACTGGCAAGAAGCGGGTAGGACGTGGCCGCGGCCCCACCCCCATGCAGCGCACCTACTGCGTGGGTTGGTTTGGGACCAGCACTACCGCCACAGCCACCCCCAGTGCGAAGGCGGCATGCCCCGGAGCTTCGAGCTCCGCACGGACATCGCCCCCGACCGCCTGCAGGCCGTGGAGGACTGGCTGCGGGCGGAAGGGTTCGCCTTCCGCTTCCAGCAGAGGCGCTGGAGGACGTGGACCCGGCCGGACAGGCCCGGCGAAGGCCTGCGTCCGGACGGGATTGAGGAGGACGAGATGCCCAACGAGTACCCGTCGGGTGCCTCGATCAACGTCTCCATGTGGGACATGATCGAGAAGAACTTCCCGGAACCGGGGAGCGAGCGCAGGCTGCAGGGCAGCAGCAGCGCGTCTCCGGGGAAGGAGAAGCGGTCCGCCGGGGACAGGAAGCGGGACCGGAAGTGGCGGGAGTACCAGGAGTCCCTGGCCGCCGAAGCCGCCCAAGGCGCCAAGGGCGGAACCCCAGCCCCCAGTCCCCAACGGGCCAATGGTGGTCATCACCCCGGCCACGCCGCCCTTGGCGACTTCATCCAAGTCGCCAGGCAGACCAAGGCCAAGTCCCGTCCGCTGCTCCTGAGGCCCCAGCAGGCCCCAGCAGGCCCCAGCAGCGACGTGGAGTCGGCCCACCGCGGGAGGATGCCGGCCGACCAGGCCAGCTCCAGCAGCAGCGTCGCTCCCGACAGGGACGTGGCGCGCGCCTGTGAGCGCGCCTGTGGGGTGCCCTGCAACCTTCGGGTTGCCCGACAACGGGCCAGGCAGCACAGCGCTGCCGTGGAGGGCGCCGTCGGCATCGCCCAGGAGGAGGCTGCGGAGTGAGCGCATGGCATGGCCATCCACGCCCAGACCGTGGCGGCCATTGCGGCCGGACGCACGGCCGTAGCCGCCCACGGGGCAGCGACTGCCCAGGTCAACGGTGAGTTGGCGGCAGCCGACGAGGAAGCCCGCCTGACGCAGGAGGCCATTGCCTGCAAAGAGGCCGAGGTAAGGGCGCTGGAAGAGGCGCTTGCCCAAGGGAGGGCAAAGAAGGAGGCGGAGGAAAGGGCCCACGCCGAAGCGACGGCTAAGGCCCAGGCGGAGGCCGCCAAGAAGGACGCCATCGAGGCCGCGCGACGGAAGGTCGCTGAGGAGAAGGCCAAGACGGAGGCGGAGCTGGCGGCGTTGGAAGCGCAGAAGGCGCGGCTGCAGCAGGCCCGGGAAGCCGGTGCGGCTCGTGCTCGGGAGGAAGCCGAAGTGCGGGCTGCCGCAGCCACCGCCGCCGCAATGGAGGAGGCAGAGGCCAAACTCCGCCGCGAGACTCCCCCGGGAGGATCACGAGTGGAGACCCTTCGAAAGCTTTTCGAAGGGGACGCCTCCTTCAAGATGACGCTGGATGAGGCGGACACGGGCAGCAGTGGGAGCAGTGGCCCCACCGCCCATCGACGGAGGAAGGGCAAGGGGAAGACCCCCGAGAGGCCGCGGAGGCCAGCGGGTGGACACCCCCACGACAGTGACCCCTTCTTCACCGCCAGTGACGGGGATGAACGAGGCCGCCGACATCGCCAAGTGGTGGCTTGGACGGGCGGAGGCGGGGGAGACGTCCCCATGGAACCGGAAGGTGAGGGTGAGGATCTCCCTCCTCCCTACGGGAGCTCGGAGTCTTCCGAGACCGAGACGCCCAGGTGGGGCGACATGGACGAGGATGACGACATGGACTTCGGCATCACGAAGAAGCGCCCATCCTCGGACCCACCGAGGCGACCCGGCGGGGACCCACCGGGACCCCCTGGCGGAGGACCATCAGGACCCCCTGGAGGACGCCCACCAAGTGGACCCCCTGGAGGTGGACCACCGGGCGGGGGAGGACCCCCTGGACCGGGCGGACCCGGCGGAGGCCCTCCTGGAGGACCCCCTGGGGACCCCAACGACCCACCAGGGAACGGCGACCCGGATACCACCTGGCGGTGGATTATCTACCTCCGCAGGAGGGTCTTTTTCCTCGAGTGCGAGGTAGACACGGGCAAGGGCGAGATGATTCGCATCTCCGAGGTGGCCGCGCGCGCGCAGAGAGAGCTGGACATCGCCAGGGCCGAAACCAGGCAGCTGAACACGGTCATCAGCGGCCTGCAGCAGAGGTTGGACGCGCTGGAAGCCCGTGGGAGCGTCGGCAGCGACCACCCACCCCTGGAGTCTGGCTCGTCGGACGACGGCTGGGGACCCGGACCAGGTCCAGGCAGACCCCACGCCCCCGGCAGAGCCCCCAGGAGTCGCCCCAGCGCCAGTGCCCCCTCTCTCACCGCCCCCTCTCACCACAGCGCGGGCCGCCGCAACGAGCGCGTGCCGCCCGGCAGTGGCAGTGAGGATTGGCGTGATGAGTGGCTCAGCGCGGTGCACCACAACCGCCGTGCTCCACTGCGGACACCGGTACGCCCCCGGCGCCCCGCACCAGCCCTGGAGCCAATCCCAATGGCTGGTGGACGTTATGGTGGACTCAGGGATGAGGTCCCCAGAGGAGACGTGGAGTGGGATGTCAGCGAAGGTGAGGACCTGGACCTGGACCTGGAGGAGTTCGACATCAGCCCGCCGCGTGGTGTACGACGGGAGGCCGCTGAACGCAGCCGCCGGCGCCGTGATGAGGAGGCATACATGGAAGGAGTACGGCGTGAACATCTCGGTTCAGCGTACATGGAGGAACCGCGGCGTAGCCACAGGGATTCCATGGAGGAGATGGACGTGGCGGCCGTGGGAGTCCGTGGGAGAGGCCGATGGGAACCTCGGTCGACCTCGCGGCCGGCGTTCATGGTCTCTAAGGCCGCGGATGCCGCCGTGTGGGAAGACTTGAAGGACATCAAGCCCCCCATGTACGACGGCAACCCCCTCAACCTCGACCGCTTCTTGGAGAAGCTGGACGATTGGGGGCTGACCGTCACTGAAGACCTGCCTCCCGCGGATGCGGAGAGATATGTCTTCAGACGGTTCAGGTACCGCCTGCCGGAAGTGCTCGGAGAGCTATACTTCATGGCGACCAAGGAGGGGAAAATCAAGACCCTCAAGGAAGCCAAGAAGTGGCTCAACCAGCAGGAGCGGGTGGACGCCCCGCAGGTGGGGGCCAAGCGCTGGAAGTCCATCAAGCTTGAGCATGATGGACGGGAGATCCGCCTACGAGATTGGCGAGACTTCCGAGGGAAATACAACCTCTTCCGCCGCAACGTGGAGGATTGGAACGAGGGTGACGAGCAGGCTCGCCTGCTTCCCATGCTGCCGAAGGCATGGATCAAGAGGGTCACCAAGGAGGAATCCAAGCGGGCCAAGTCCAACCACACGGTCAAGATGATGCTCCCCAAAGAGTATCATACGAACGTGGTGGCTTGGACGAGGAAGAACGTGGCCCGGGATGTCAAACGGCACTCCCTGCGGAACGCTCTCCTCATCACCGTCTCGGGCGATCGCGAGAGGACCGCGATGTGGCGCCTTGACGAGTGTGAGTTGAGCGGCCAGACCATCCGTCTGCAGCCCATCCCGGCGCGGATGAGCTGCGACGAGATCCTGGAGTGGGTTGGCGAGGAAGTAATCAAGGAGTACCGAAACCTCCACCACACCCGCGGGTTGAGGCCCGGCGACCGCGACGTCAACTACGTTGGCGAGGGACCTGGCAGGGAAGCTGCCATGGACCCAGCGGGAGCCGGCGGCGATGAGACTCTTGTCGACAATGACGACGACGATGAGCCCGCCGAAGTGGCCGTGTGTGCCTTCGTGGCCAAGAACCTGAGCGCCGGAAGTAAGCCGGGAAACTGGAAGCCCCTGCAGCAGGGTTGGAGGAAGCAGGAGAACAGGGACCCTCGCCGCATTGGCGACCCTCCGCTGTCCTTTGGGGAGTTCATACGAGCTCACCCTCAGGGCTCTTTCGTGTGTTATGGGAGGAAGCGAGGCTTCAACCATGACCACCGAACATGCCCCGTCCACAAGGCCGACACGGAGGCTTACAAGAAGGCGCACGGGTCGAAGAAGCGTGCGCCCGCGGGTATCCGGGAAGCCAAGGTGGAGGTGGACAGGGACGAGCTCTCCAAGCTGGTGTCGCAGGGGACCGAGTTGGCCAAGGAGATCCAGGAGATCAAGCGGAACTGGGTCCCCAGGTCGGACAACAAGAACAAGGAGAACAACCAGAACAACCAGAACAAGGACAAGGACAAGAAGCCTACTCGCAGCAAAAGAAGAAAGAAGGGCGTCAACGTGGTTGATGCGGAGGAGAACACCCCTTCTTCCACAACCGACGCCCCCTAGTGGAGCCCCTGCAGCCAAGGGCCCCAGCTAGGGCGGTCGCAAGATGGTGACGTGGGAAGCGCCGAACCATCCCAGTCGGGAGTCGATAGACACAAAGGGACTGCCGCGGGCGGAAGGCCCGGTCCGGCACCCAGTCGCGGAGGCGGGGTGAGGGCAAGTGAAGGCACGAACCCTTGCACCCGTCCGTCCTTCGCGACCAAGAATGTGTTTGATGTACTACAAGATCTTTCCGAGAGTATCGGAGGATCACCCGGACCGCAGCTGGATGCTGCAGATGGGCAGCCTGAGCCCATTGTCCACGACCTGCACCAGTCGCTTGTTGAGCTTCTGGAACGGCCGGAGATCCTGAGTTTGCACGCCGTGCGCCGTGTCGGTCGCGAGCGGCAGTTGCATCTTAAGGTCCGTGCCTTATGCGGGGAAGTGGAAAAGGTTTTCGACGTGTTGGTCGACACGGGAGCTCAAGTCAGCTTGGTCAAGGCTGGCCTACTTCCACCAGAGTGTCTGACCGACAGTCGGAAACCTGTCAGGCTGAAGGTGGCGAACGGCCAGTACATGGTGGGAGGCACGAAGGAAGCGGCCATTGGGCTGCAGTTCGTAAACCATCGTGAGCTGAGCCGCCCAGACCTCGGCAAGGAAATCCTCCTGCACGGTCGCTTCTACGAGGCCGAGATGGACTGGGACATGATCGTCGGGTACGACTTCATGATGGACACGGACTCCGGCGTCCTCCCGGCCCAGGCCTCCATGACCCTGTACCAGGACGACCAACTCTCGTGGCTTTCGTCACCTGAGCACCATGTGGAATGCCAATGGACCCACCCCGAACGCAATCAGCTCGAAGTGGCCGCGCTGGACACTGAGCCAACTGGTCCTGCAAACCAGGAGTACGGCGTAAGGCCGGAAGTGGTGAGCCGAGTTGTCGCGGACTTGGGAGCTTCGGATCTGGCCCTGGATGCGTTCTCTTCAGGAACCTCCGCCCATCTTCGGGTATGTGAGAAGTACTGGAGCGCACAGGACTCCGCGTGGAAGAAGCACTGGGGTCCGCATCAGGGCTTGATGTGGATCCATTGCCCTCGATGGGACATTCCAAGAGCGATAGCGAAGATTCGCAAGGACCGCTCCAAGGCAGTGCTGGTTGTTCCTATGGGATGCACCGAGGAGGAAAGTACCCGACATTGGGTAGCCTCATTGACCAACATGACCTTAAACAAGGTCGTCCTACCGGCTGGAGAGAGTGTCTATCAGGACGCTAAGGGACAGCCCATGCCACCCCAGAGATGGCCAACGGAATTCCACTATGTGGATGGGGGCCTTGATCAGGCCGACACCACGGACTTCGTGTGTGTCAACCGCATCATAGCAGAGCCCTGGCGGCAATGATTTGCGGTTCCCCCTGTTGACATCGAAGAATCGGAAGCGGAAGACCCCCTCACTGAAGAGGAGTGGGATCTGGTTCAGGGGTATATGGATCAGCCCTTTCACGACTGGGGAAACCAGCGTAAGGGCAAAGGCCAGGACAAAGCCTGGTCGGAAGTGGACTCGATCGTCTCTGGTTCCTACTATGGAGATACCTTCGTAAGGAGGGTACTGGACCACCTGTCCAGCCAGGACGAGCCAATCGGGGGTAACCCACCCACCTACGGCGACCTTTTCCGAGGCAAGACCAGAGATGGCCCTTTGGGCCACCTGGGAAGACCGCCTGAGCTGAAGACGAGCGGAGTAGCTACCCCTCAAGTGAGCTCCGTGGTTCAAGTGCCCGGAAAAGCCAAGGCGGAGTCCGACGATTGCCCCAAGATTCAGGCATTGAGGGCCAGGCTGAAGCAGAAGTATGGGGATACCTTCTTCAGCGGAAAGCCTGTGTTTCCTCCACCGGTGCGTGGACCGTATGGCGAGGCCAAGATACGACTGAAGCAGGACCCCTGTGTGTATCGGCACCGGGAGTTTGCCCTGAGGGGCGAGAGGAAAGAGGCCATGGAGAAGATCCTCCGTGACTTCATCCAGAGAGGCTGGCTCGAGCCGTGCCACTCCGAATGGGCCTCTCCGTGCTTCGTCGTCCCCAAGAAGGTTGCCGGTGAGTGGCGGCTCGTGGTCGACTACCGCGGCCTAAACGCCCAAACGCAGCACGACAGCTATACGCTGCCCCTCATTGAGGATATGCTGCAAAAACAACACCGGCAGAGGATCTTCACGGTGATTGACCTGAAACATGGTTATCATCAGATGCCTCTCGCCGAAGAGTCCCGTGCCTGCACAGCCATGAGCACTCCACTTGGACCTCTCCAGTGGAAGGTGATGCTCATGGGCGTTACCAACGGCAATGCAGCCTTTCAGCGGATGCTGGAGAACCTGCTTGAGCCGGTGCGTGACTGTGCGGACCCCTTCGTGGACGACGTCATCATCGCGTCCGGGGACCCCAGTATGAGCTACGAGGAGCTCCTGGAGGCACATGAGAAGGACGTCACTCGAGTGCTGGACCTTCTGGTTCGGCACAAACTCACGGGCAGCAGTGACAAGGCCACCATTGCGGTAAGCGAGGTGGTCTTCGCTGGCCACGTAGTCGGGAACGGGCAGCGAAAGCCCATACCTGGCAAGGTGGCTGCGATCGAGCACTGGGAAAAGCCCAAAACGGTCTCTGAGCTACGGGCGTATCTGGGGTTCTGCAATTACTACTCGGGGTATATCAAGATGTATGCCGAGTATGCATCCCCCATGACGACCATGCTCAAGAGCAACCGAGAGGAGACCAAGAAGGGGTCCAAGAAGGCTCTGGTCTGGACAGCTGAGTCCGACCGTGCCTTTGAGGGGATGAAGCAGGCGCTGCTATCCGCAGTGGGTCTGCATCTCGTTGATCCCGACCGAGGGTTCGTCCTGCGCACCGACGCTTCCGACTACGCCATTGGCGCTGTCTTGGAGCAAGTGCTTGACGATGGGAGGCACGTGCCCGTGGCCTTCTGGAGCCGAGTCCTGGCGGAAGGCCAGAGACGGACGTGGACGCCCCGTGAAAAGGAGGCGTATGCCATCGTCATGGCTCTCAGGAAATGAGCTGGGTACATAGCCCTCCATCCCGTCACCGTCTGCACCGACCATCAGAGTCTGCAGTCGTGGCACAAGGAGCACGTGGACACCCCCTCAGGTCCCGCCTCCCGACGGGCAAGATGGCATGAGACCTTGGCCAAGTTCGACCTCACGGTTGTGTATATTCCTGGAAAGGATAACACCGTGGCGGACTGTCTCAGTAGGTGGGCCTATCCCGCCAGCAAGGGCATGACGGATATCTCTGCCCATGGCGATGAGGCTGAGACCGCTGAAGCCAAGAGGATCATCGAAATGGAGCGCCTGATGGAGGAGGAGGGTGCTAAATGCTTCGTCGTCATGGCTGCAGATGCCCCCCTCGCGTTGAGGGTGAGCAGAGCCGTCAGTGTACTCGCCCCTGAGGGAGCTGAGTCCGACAAGCACCTCTTCCCGGAGTCTTGCCTCCAGGACGACTGGACCGACGATTACGCCAAGTCTGAGGCCTTTGCGGCCGAGTACAGGGCTGTGACCGACCCTGATGACGGGCAGAAGTGGCCAAAGGGGCTGACCGAGGAAGATGGCAAGCTCTACCGGAATGGTAAGCTGCTAGTACCGGAATCCCGGGTGCTCGAGCTTTGTGAAGCTTGGCACCACCACATGCTGCACCCAGGGGTCAAGAAGCAGGCTCTTGACATGCAGCGTCGGTTCGAGATCGACCATATCGTTCTCTACACTGCCATCAAGAAGGTCAGGAAGGGTTGCTCGGTCTGCCAGGCCTGCAATCCCGATAACCGAAACGTCAAGGGGGAAGCCCAATGGACCCCGGTTCCTGACCAGCCCATGGAGAGCGTGGCCATGGACGTCTTCTCCATGCCCGAAGTGCACATTGGCAAGGAGACCTTTGACTGTGTGGTTCTTTGTGTGGACCGCCACAGCGGCTACGTTGTAGCTGTTCCGGCACGCAAAAAGGGGTTGCTTGCCAGAGAAGTGGCAGTCATGATGATTCGCCATTGGCTGACCGTCTTTGACATCCCCCGCACCATTTGCAGTGACCGAGGGCCCCAGTTTACTGGTGGCTGGTTCAAGGCTATGTGTTCCCTCATGGGAATACGTCACGCCAAGAGCGTCGCCTATCTCAGCCGGTCTAACGGCCGTGCTGAAGTGGCTGGACGGCAGCTGTTCGAGAAGCTGCGCAAGATCCACATCACCAATCCACGTCGGAACTGGTTTGAGGAGATGTGGCCTGCTCTGAAGGCCCATCATGACACCCCCACTCCGGGCGGTTTGTCCCCTCACCAGATTCTGTTCGGCAGGGACCCCCTGGGTAGGGGACTTCCCTTGTCTGGTGATGGCATGGCTATGGATGCCAAGGAATTCTTCGCGCGGCAAGAGCAAACGGCGCGAACATCCGCCAGCAGCTCGAGAAGGAGCATGCTGAGCGTCAGAAGTCCGCCCCGAGCTCGACAGCGCAGAAGTTCAGGGTGGGAGACCCGGTGTGGGTGATCAGACCCCGCCCCATGGGCACCCATCGCACCAAGACCTGGTTCACACCCGGCGATGTGGTCCGCAGGATTGGTGAGGACACCTACCGCATCAAGGTGGGTCACGGACAGTTCCGGGAACGCCACGAGAGTCAACTCCGTGTGCGGGAACCCGACCTCCGTGGCCAACATGTGTCCCTGAGCTACGCCGCACATGAGGCTGACTCGGACGACGATTATGCGGAGCAGGACGACTATACGATCGAGAAGATCCTGGCTCAGCGTCCGACAGCCTCGGCACCAGGAGGTCTGGAGTTCAAGGTTCGTTGGCGAGGCTATGGGCCGTCCCACGACACCTGGGAACCCGTCTCCTCGTTCGTGCCGCGGGTCAATACTCCCTTCATGGAGTACATCCGCAAGCACAAGACCAAGATCCATGTCTCGGACTTGGCAGCACTCACCCGGGCGATTGCAGCCAGGGGTGCCTGATCAGCGCCCTGAGCTCTCCCCTGATGCGTTTTGAGGCGCTTGTGAGGCCGACGGATCGTCCCTTACTTGCTTGCTCTCTTCCATCTTTCGGTGACCTGCCATCAGGGTGGCCATATACCCCCCCCTGCTGAATCCAGAGGAGGATGGCCCCTCTTTTTTTCTATTCGTCACTCCCCCCCTGCTGAATCCTTGGGAAACCAGGTAGGGCGACTGACCTTCATATTTCTGAGCTCTTGGGGCCTTGAAGCCCATACGACGTTGCGCAACGGATGCCGCTGTCATCGGCATTGCAATTTTTGGTGTGTGGTCTGGTTCCATGGCACTTGCGGAATCCAGACCAGTCGACGTGTGTCTCGAGACTATATATGGCCTGCATTCAGGCGTTTTCCTGTCCACCCTCCTGCATTGCCTTATCCTAACCGGGGCGTGGTTTGGCGCTCTGTCAAGAGTGTGTTTACGCGCCTATTTACCCCATTTATTGCTTATTTTTCTGCCCCTCCAGGATATGTGCATCTGTATGTTGAATCTTGTCGGCCCATCACTGCGGTGTGGACTGTTTTTCCCCCGAGGGGATGCGAATCGTATACAAAGGCGCCTTGGGTCGCCGTGTACATGTTCTTACAGCCTGGTCCAGCCTGGGCCAGTACCTGAGTACAGATTCTACTGTTTGAGTGCTCGTGATACCGTGTTGCCCTATTCGCTGTGATGTGGAGATCCTGATGGCGCCAGGCGGGAAGCCCAGTTGCCTGACTACACTCCCAGCGGTCCGCCACTGTCAGTCCCAGTGTGAGCCTACCGACTCGCAGACGCACTTGCAGTCGGATGGCGGCCTCCGGTGCTCCTGACCTCGGTCAGTCTGCCTGGGGAACTGGTGGTTTGAGGAGTCGACGCCTCCGCCCACACTGCATGAGGACTCCCTCATGTATGGCCTTCGTGGTAATAGGGCGAGGGAAAAGACGGCCTTGATGCCCAATCCCTTAAGCAGGAGCTCGTTCGGCTGTGGCACTCTGGACTCGCGTCGTATGGATATGGACATGGTGCGCCCGAGGAAGGACCCGTGGGGACTCTCCCCAGTCGGCGAGCCTTGGGAAGCTTGGGGTAGCCTGATGGATCTTTGTGGTCGCTCTCGACCTGTGGGACCACCTCGGTCGTCGTGTGTCGCCTATGTTGGCCGTGTATGCCACTGCCACTGTGGTGGTGACCGTAGCAGCCGGCACCCGGTGCGCCTGGTATGGGTTAACGGGTCCTTTGGATGCCGAACAATCGCCGCCAGGACCCGGGACTTGATACTTGATACTATACATGTGCTACGAGCTTTTACAGCATCATACCTATCTTACTGTGGAATTTGGGCAGCCTACCCTGAATCAGCCTGAAGTGAGGATGTGACACCCCCCCCCCCCCCCCTCAGGAAGTGGTCCTGGGTACCCGCTGCCATGCGTGGGTGTTATCGAGCCCCCCCCAGGGTTTGCTCTAAGGAGGGGGGTGAAGCGGTACCCAGAACCCCATGGCTAGGGTAGGGCATACAACCGGTCTCCGGTCCACTAACCCCATGTATGGAAGAGAAGACCGGTCTCCGGTCCACTAACCCCATGTACGGAAGGCGCCCGTTGACGCCCGGTGCGAGCCCGGCGGGAGCGTGTTCCGTGCCGTAAAGCCCCGCATCGGCAACCGATGCACCGCCAGCGGAGATTGGTATATCAGAATATCAGGAATCAACAGGGTTTTATTTTCATATTGTTTCCGTCAATTTTTACGCTTCCGTTCTGATATTCACTGTTTTGACTGCTGGCGGTTGGATCGCGACTTTACCGTAACCGCCAGTTTAACTGTTTATAATGGAAATTTTAACGCTATCCGTGACGAAGGCTCTAAAGTCTTCAGGAACTGCATTGATGCATCCGCAATTTTCACATTCTACACTCGCAACCTTAATCCGAATTTTTCAGGATGTCGAAATCAGATTTTCGACTTCGACATCCCCGCACTTGATTTGACCTCTTTCGAGTGGACCTACGTGCTTCCCTATGCACGAATCAACTTTCCTTTTATCTTGCCCTCCATTTGTCTTAGAGATATGGGCAAAACAAAGTTGATTCGTGAGGCCACTTGTAAGGGTCATATCTCGTGCCGCTTGCGAGGAATGACAATAAGGAAACGTGGGATGTATTCACAATACTCCCGACGTAATTTAGGAAGCTTTATATGCCTTGCGTTTCCACACGTGCGCGCTAGTGTAATGGATCATGGTCAAGAGGGTAGAGTTTGCGTTATAACTCTTTGGCCATGACATTGCTTGCGTTAAGATAACTTTCGAGTGTAGCGCGCAAGTGTTGGTGTTGCATAGGAACTCTCCTTGAGTTCCTATGAGCGATTGACACAAAGTTATGCCCTTGGAGGGGCATGACATATCGTGGGGGGAGCTACCTTTTTGGGCAATATGGAGTATGTGCCTTGGGTTGTGTTGCGTGCCCATTTGGCGGGTCCATCGCTCCAAGCCAAACCCGCCAATGGACCTCATATTGTGCAAGCCCCTTCTCCATACTCCCTACGATCAATTGCATGCCTAACCTTCGTGAAGGGAAGCTTGTGTGGCGATCCCGAAGCGATACGTTGGGAGCAAGGTGTGTGTTTTGCAATTTTCCCTATTTTCATGTGCCCACTTGGGAGGCAGCGCTCGTAACCTTTCAAAGCGCCCCAAGTGGAGCACATATGTGGAATCGAAGGTCATTGGTGTCAAGTCATTGTGTTTAGAAGGATTAGTCGATTGCACGATCCAAGCCGAAGATATCATAATATAATTGTGCACCTTTCAAGGCACTCTTGTGTGTCTTTGTGCCAATTTTGCCGTTTTTGGCCCGTCATGATGTCAAGTGGCGACCGTGTATTTCAACGTTGCGCTCAATTGACATCATGACTCAAGAATGATATGAGGGGACATACTTCGGTGCCCAACATATCTTGGACCCGGCGAATAACTCCTCTTGAGCTTGGCATACCGTGGCCGCCATGTTGGCGATTTGGGACTATCCCAAATCATGGGCTCACTTGGCGACCCTGCCATTCCCAAAACCGGAGGAGTTGGGCGACGCCCAAAGGATATGTTGGACACATATGACTTGATACCAATCCTATGGCACACTCCGGTCCAAGTCAGGCATGTGCCTTATTTGCCCCAGCCATGAGTGTGCTCATTTTTGGCCATTTTGAGCAATTTTCCACTTTTGCTGCCCGCCGTGCACTATGTTCTAACCCTCGCGCACGCCGGACGCATGGACCCATGGACCATATATGACATGGGTGTTATGGGTAATGGTCCCCATGGTCCACACACCACGTGGGCGAAGCGGAGCCACCTTCGTTAAGGTGCTAGCCCAAAGTGAGTGTGGGCAATTTTGCCATTTTGGCATTTGTGGACCCAATTGGGATCGTCACCACGCCAGGTGGCATGGAGATCTTTGAGAGCCAAGGGCATGGTAGTCTCTGTTGGTCTCCTGGTGGATCGCGTATGGAATGGCAGATCCGATCTCCAAGCCGGCGTGGAGATATACTATTGGGCGTACCCCGAATTTTGGCTCGTTTCGAGCAGCCAAAATGACCCCATTTTGGGACCCCAATTTCCCCCTTCCGTGTGGTCAATTGGCGGCCCCATTTCTCTATGCCCACAGAGAGCCCGGACCTAAATCCAAGTTGTGCACTCAGATAAAAGTCCTAGGTCCTGCCTCCTAACCTGTGAGCCATTGGCCTTGCCCTGGCCGGGCGAGCCACGCGTGGGAATGACGCCAATTTTGGTGATTTTGGCATCATGACCCCACTTGACGAACCCGTGGTGCCCTGATGCCGGGACGTCAGAGGGAACCAGGTTGGGTGAGGGCTCCAGCGAGTTCGTACTCAAAGGGCATAGGATCATTTGCCTCGTCCCTACCTCTGGCGGGTCCAGACGAGGGGTCAGTTTTGGAGTTTTTCAAGCTAATATCAGTTTGGGCTGAAACAGCCCATTTTCAGCTACAAACTCCTGAGGGATAATGGCGGGGCCATATCTCTGGCTCAGAGTGGAGTTGGGACCTGCCGTTAAGGGAGCATAGGGAGCCACTGTCGGTCGGCCTTGGAGTACCTTGGTTCGGAGGAACTCGCCTGTGGCTGGGCGGAACACCTCCCCCATTGGCAGGGTTTCAGGGTCCGGACTGAGCAGGGCATGGGTTGTGTTTGAGCCCCCGCCCCCACCAGCCACTGAGAGGGTCGGACCTGGGATTGGGATACAAGTTAGGATAGAGTGTCTATTGTCCTGTGATGCCCTTACCCCAGTCCAGTCTTAACCCCATGTGTACATATCCTGATGTGTTGCTGTACATACTTTCGTTCCCTTGTTGCAGAGTGGCAAGGATCCTGAAACGCTTTGTCACATGACACGAGCGTATTGATGCCCTTGTGAGCGTAGTGCTTTGCCTGCCTGCTCACCTGTGCGTGTCACCGCAGCGTCCCGTGGCCGGCCCCCCACGGGAACGCGTCAGTCTGACTTACGAAGCCAAACTTGCTGGCCTTTCTCGGAGGGTTTTCCTTGCGTTCTCGACTTATTTTTGAAATTCAACCAATCTGCTTGACTCTCCACTTTGGCTTGGATCCACTTGGATTCTAAATCCTTGATCCTCTCAAACCATTGCGAGGCGTCGTAGCACTGCCTTGGATGATACATCACTGGTCCTGGACCCATCTTCTCACGACCAAAAACAAGCTCATTCGGACTTAATCCAGTGTAATTCTTGGTGCGATGGTATCTTCTCAAGACACAGTAAATTGTCTCCAACCAATTGTAGTCTTTTTCAGTCGCCAGGAATTTTCTCAGAATGTTGATAAGAATTCTTCCAGCGCGTTCAGCAGGGAGAGCTCGATGGTCGTAGACTCGGGCACGAAGATGATGAACTCCCAATAGAGCACACATGTTCTCCCACCAAGTTTCAATAAACTCCTTCCCGCTGTCCGTCAGAATTTCACTGGGAACATCCCAGTTACTCATCCACTGACTTGCCATCGACTTGGCAGCCATTTCAGAGGTGAGATGCTTCGTGTTGCAAGGGAGCACCTGGATGTAGCCACTGCGGCGGTCTTGAATTAACAAAACCCCATCGATTGGCTTCCTCGTGTAGAGAAATTCCTCTTGGATTTGTCCCAACTCGAAGACATCCGCCGTCACCTTGTCGAACAACCTCTCAGGAATGGGTAATCCCTTCAGTAGTCCTTCTGCCTTTTGATTCTTGGGGATGGTCGCCTGACATTGCTTGCATCCTTTGGCAACTCGTTCACAGGCACTCTTGAGCTCCCGTGTGTACACTCTGTGTCGTAGCTCCTGCTCCAGAACACGAGAATGTGTGTGGGCTGTCTCATTCCGATGCCAATGTTTGACATATTGGTCAATTAGACAATCAGGAACACAAATCCGTCCTTGCCAAAATAACTTGTCGCCTTGGATTTTGAAATCAGACGTCTCTTCAGAGTCGTAAGGCTTGTCCCCTTTCAACTTGTGGTATACAGACCCAAAGAACCTGTCCTCCTTGTACATCTTCGTCCAATCCACATAGAGGAAGGAAGTTTCCTGGTCCTTTTGTTGTGGAGGGAGCGTGGATTTCGCTTTGGATCTTGTCACTGGAAACACATTGAGGAGTGGCAGCGACGACTCAGAGTCAGAGTTAACCCTTTCAGTCTGATCTGCCTTGGTAATCTCCTTGCATCTGACCAATTCGACCTTCATCCGATTCTTAATCGAACATTGAAGACAATGTTTCTTGATCAGTGCTTGTTCCTCCTTATCAAACTCGATCACTTCAGCTTTATCCGTAGCTGTCCCATGAAAACTCACTTCAGAGTAAGCCTCTGAGGCTGGATAGGCCCAGCGACTCAGGGCGTCCGCCACTGTATTGTAGCGCCCTGGAATGTAAGTCACATGGAGGTCAAATCTGCTGAGAGTTTCATGCCAACGGCCTCTCCTCCCAGCTGGTCCACCAGGGGTATCCACATGTTCTGTCCTCCAGCTCTCCAGTGACTTGTGGTCAGTCAGTACCTCAACGCGATGGCCCAAAGAAAGATGTCCTTGAATTATGCCCTAGGTCTTTTGATGTATTCCTGTAAGTTGGTTTTGTAGTTGAAAACCCCAAACCAAAGCAGCAAGTAGAGCAAGGACTGAATATGGATCGAATCAATGAAATCAATGATTGGTTTTGGAATCCAGTGTAACACAGAAGGGCTGCAGATAGACAAAGCAGGTATATGAACATAGATTCAATCACAAATGGATAAAGCAAAAGGTTTTATATGAAAATTGGTCAGACTCTAGCCTCAGAGGTTGCAATAGGCACTTCATGTGCACTCTTTTGGGTGAAATGGTGCTGGTTAGGACTGAGGGGCATAGATGTCAGGACCACACAGAAAATGACTTGGCCAAGCAACTGAATTCAGAAACACTCACAAAGTAGGACCACAATAAGTGGTAGAATCAATTGAGTATAGGGGTCTTGGGGTGGGAGACCACTTAGGCTTAACCTCCAAGGCCCACAAGCATGGAATGCCTGATTTATTTTGGTATGACCTCCATGAAGGAAGGTACCTCCGCTCAGTTGAGTGGTAGGGGTGAACTTCATGGGGGGGCTAGGGTCACAACCCTAGTTACTTTGAGAAAGTGTACTTTAGGCTACAAAAGAGAGATAAAAACACTTAAGTTTGTCTCAGCATGAACAAAGGGTTTTAAGGGGGGCTTAGCCTGGATCAAGCCCTCCAAGAAAGACATGGCAGTGACTTTTTCTTACTCCCCCCTGGAGTACTAGTTGATCAAGCTAGTAGGACCAAGGAAAAAGGCTCAAATATTCCCAAAATTACCTCAAAAAATGCATTAAACTTACCAAAAACATTCTCATCACTTCATAGAAGCCTATCACACTGTAGGGACCCTTGAAAAACAGTGTAATGTACCGTGAATGATGTCCCTTCGAAGGGGCATTCCTCAAAAGTCGCCGGCGTGGGGCGAAAACTTTCGGAAAAAAAAAAGTGTGGGGGCAGTGGGAATTGAACCCAGGACTCCCTGTCCAGAGCACATGTGTCTGTCCACTAGGGTACAGTCGAACGCTCTAATGCGGACGGTTATCGCCGTATAAACAACGTTTTAGTAAACATCCTGACCAAGGGCCAGGGCGGAGCAATACTCCCAACGGAGGACACAAACCCCCAGGAGCTGAAAAAAATAGAAAGTGGAACCAGCAGGGAGTGATTCCTGCGGTTTTGCGGAAGGGGTTGCGATTTAGCAAGTGAAATCGTTGAAAATCGACGAAACCACGCGGGAAATCGTCATTTTTACACATAACTTAAAGTCGCAGACAAGCGCAAACGAAGCGGACGCCAAGAAAAGGGTTGCGCAAGCGAAAACGGTTTTTGGAAAAGAAGGTATGAGCCGTAGTTTTTAAAGTTTTAAAGAAAATTTTTGCACAGTTGCATCAAAATTTTTATAAACTTCAGAGTAAAGAATTCAAAATCAGCCCACACCACAGAGCAGTTCAACGACCCGTCTCTCAGGTATGTCTGTGTCACTTTACACTCACGCATTGCGTTCGTGTTGGTTGTTCCGTCAAAACGTTAGGGTTGTCAACGCTGTGCTCGTTGGGGGGTCGGGTGTTCATCTCTCGTGCTCTGCACAGGCGAAAGCAGGAATGAAAGGTATGTGATGCGAATGGAGCGCGCAGCGCGCACGTAGGGTTAGAATATGCGCTGTGCTCGCGATGCATGTGCCTAATCTAGGCATCCACACGCTGTATCGCTTCACCTGTATTCCTAATCCACCCTTGTTTCCTTCTTCACAGGTAAGCGTTTGTACGTGTGCGGCCGTAGCGTTCAAGTTGAGTTGCCTAAAACGCTTAGGTTTGTTTTGTGTTCGTTTCAATGCGGCATTCGCACGATGCATGGTGAGTAAGGTAGGTTAGCCCAGGAGGAGCTCACCTCCTGGTTGAGTCTGTGGTTACGCCTCCCTTCCCTGCGTGCACATGATGCATTAAAGGGTAGGCCACGCGAATTGCGCACGGTAAACCTTGTTTAGGTTACCCAGAGGCTCCTCGGTACGTTCTTTAAGAGAACCCGAGGAGTTTCTTAAAGCTTGCTTGCTTGACAGGGGTAGCTGCATCTGCAGCGTGTTTGCGAACAGCGTATTATAGGTCACACTGAGAAGGGTATAATACCTGGAGTGTGGCTTGGTTCCACAGTCGCAAACGCCCCTTCATCTGCCTCTTTTGTACAGGTGGGAGAGGTTAGGGTGTTTGGTGCACGCAGCAGCTGCCTTCGGCGGCTACCATTTTTCTGCCCGAGCAAAACAGGGGCGCTGATCACAAATCAAATCACTGTGCCTCAGCCAGGACTGGCGAGGACAGTTCGACTTCAACGACATCTGCGCTGTGCACGCAACGAGAGCACCCCTTCCCTCCAAGCCCTAGCAGGGGAAACGCGTTGTGGCGTCCCCTGTTAGGCCACAGCTGCTTAGGAGCGCTGTGTTCTCTCGTCCTTTTCACAGGAGGGTCGTTAGGACCCATGAGAACTTCACCTCCGCAACGCCAAGTAGAGTGTGCGTGTAGGAGTGGTAGTCCTGAGTGGGGGCTAGAGCCGGTTACCCAGTGCTCGCCCACCAGGATGGTGCCACTGTAGGGTGTGTAGGACCTGTAGGGGGCGTGTCACTGTCCCACCCTTTTCCTGCAATTTTAGCTGGGCTGGTGGGCTGTGACAGTGGTTAGGTTAGTGTTTTTGGCCACATAACAAACAGGCGTTTTGCATGCCTTCATAGCTTTTGGCCACCCCTCCCTGTAGTAGACAGATAGGTAGGGAAAACAATACCTGGACTAACACTCTGGGTATTCCCCCAAGGTTTTGCGCCAGCACAGAAATTGGGCGCATAGGGGAGGGGAGACCCGGGGCATACCCCGTGGCATCAATAAGCCAACCCTCCAGGTTTAGCAAGGGCGCAGACTTGGGTATAATTAGGACACCACTTCTGCGGCTTGCTCTCAGGACCTTAGGACTAGCACACTCACACATACGTTATGGCAGGTAAGGGTAAGGTAAACCCTGTAAGGAAGGGTGGAACCCCACGGGTCTGGAACAGTCAGGGGTCCTAACTGTGGGCTCGCTTGTCCCCAAGGAGGGAAGACACACCTTGCCTCATAACACCTTGCTTGTCATTCCCCCCTGGTGTAGAAAGCCACCGTTCTTCGTTGGCTCACCAAGGTCATTACATTAGGGCAGTACCCATGCAACACATGGTCAACAAGGCAAACACTCGCTGGGTGGCTGCAATTTTGATAAGCGGCCACTTGGCTCACGCTGGAAACCATAGGCATGGGTCTGCAGGGCACAGACAGGGTCAGTAGACTGACACAGGGTAATTAGTTTCGCTTCTTACGCTGGGACATAGTCTCAGCACGGGTTAGGAGCTGCCCCTCGTTGTTCTCAACGAGGTAAGTGCGGAAGATGGGGTTGATACTCCCATCTTGTTGTATGAAGGCTGACATAGGTTCCCAGGTCGCCTCGGACAACCCATAGCCATCCCACAGGGTAAGGAATTTCCAGCCCTGTTTATACTCGTGGCGAGCAATACCTGCAACCACGTAGTAACCATCGACTGCCATCTCATCGGCAGTCATCTCTTCGAGTTCGTCTGCCTCCTCTGGACTGGCAGCGTTCTCTAGGTCTATACGTTCAATCTCACTGTCGCTGAGGCGCCACTCATCCCAAGACAAGTCGTCAGGGGAGTGATAGTGCCTCAACTGCTTAGGAGCACATAGCAGTTCACCACCTAGACGTGGACTGCACCTGACATGGATCCTGGATCCATCTATCCTGATGATACGATAGGGTCCAAAGTAAGGGTCCTGTAGGCAGTTACGTGGCCAGGAGGGTAGGCGTGAATGGTGTACCAAGACAAGGTCACCAACCTTGAAGCTGGCAGGTTGCCGTAGGCGGTTCCGTCGGCTCTGTTCACGGTCACGAATGTGCCTCAGGTTAGTACCAGCCTGGTTAGCCAGAGACTGCTTGTGTTCTAGCCAATCTCCCACAGGGCTCTTGAAGTCCTCAGGAAAGGGGGTTTTGAAGAACCAAGCAGGTCGTCCTCCATGGAACAGTTCGTGGGGGGTGAAACCTGTAGAAGAGCTCCGCTGTGAGTTCATGGACAGAACTGCCCAGGGCACTAGGCGTACCCAGTCCTTGGTGCGCTCCTGTTTCATCAGGATTCTTAAGTTTTGCTCCACCACACGGTTCTGTCTCTCACAGAGAGGGTTAGACGTGTGAGTGTAGGGCACACCTGTGGTTACCTCCACGTTGAGGGCATTTAGCACTCGTTTGTACCACCCAGTGTCACTGCGGATGCGTACATCTTCATCAGAGTGCACCTGTTTAGGTGCTCCATAGGGTTCGAACCATTGTTCGACCAACATTTTTACAGTCTGCTCACCTGTGATTTTCTTATTGCAAGGGAACACACGGGTGAAGCGAGATAGACCACAGGTGACCACGAGGCAACTATCATAGCCGCCAAAGCGTGGTAAGCCGTGGATGTAATCCACGTAGAGAAGAGAGTTAGCACAATAGGGTATGGGTAAGCTGGAGATCAGACCCCTATCCCTACTGTCACTTTGCTTGCTGGCATGACAGCCACAAGCATCCACAATGGTCTGCATACGAGACCTCAGTTCAGTCAGGGTTAGACTAGAGTAGAAACACTCACGGAAGAAGTCCACTGAGCGATTAGCGCCAGTGTGACCAGAACTGAGATGGGACCACTGTAGGCACCCATCCAGTCGTGCCTCAGGCACCACAATTCGGTCCTCGTAGAAGAGGTACTGATTGTTTTTATACCACTGGTGCCCGTCAATGACACGGGGTTCGAGACCAGTGTTGAGGGTTTGGAGAATTTCTTCATACTCTGACTGATAGTCGGTTAGACTCCAACCCTCCAGGATTCCAGCAGTGCGCATGGACAGGTCAAGCTGGACATCCATACGCTGGAAAGCCTCTTTGGCGAGTGCCTCAGAGCTCTCACCAATAAGCGCATCGAAGTTGTTGCGCGATATATAGTCAGACAGTTCATTCTTAATCCCGGGGATATGATGCACTGTCAGCCTGAACTGGCTCAGGTAAGTCCACCACTGTTTTAGCTTCGCTTTTTCTGGTGGTGGGCCCTTCTGAAAAGACTTCACAGGCTCCTGGTCACACAGCCAGACAATAGGGTTAGACCCCAGGAGTCGGGATTGTGAAGATAGCACCAACATACCGGCCAGGAGTTCCTGGTCATAGGTGCTGTAGTTGGAACGCGCTTGGTTCCACTTCCAATTCCAGTGTCCAAGTGGCACCAGTCGCCACTCACTGGTAGGATAGTCATGTTTCAACGAACCATCACGGTTCAGTCCAGTAGTACGATAATGGCAGTGGGTTAGCTCAGCGGGGTTAAGCTCCTGCCATTGGTAGATCGTACCTCCCCCCCCTACATCACTGGCATCAGTGATCAGGACTATCTCGCCCTCAGGGCGGGGAACTCCCAGGCAGTTGGAGGAGGCAATCTTCTTCTTCAACTCCTGGAAACACTCTTCCTCTCTGGAGGTCCACCTCCAGGGAGTAGTTTTCTTGATTAGGTCAGTGAGGGGTGCAGAGGAGTAAGTAAAATTGTGGATGTGACGCCGATAGAAATTACAGGCGCCCACAAAACTCCTCACATCGTGTAGACCCTTCTTAGGGTCATCGCGAATCTGCATGTCCTGTAGGGGCTGCATCTTAGACGCGGCTGGTTTCCACCAGCCATACCCCACGTCGAAACCCAAATACTCCATCTCCTCTTTCATAAACTCGCATTTTTCGAGTTTGATTCGGAGATGGTTTTCTTGACAGACAGTGAAGAATTCACGGAGGAGAAGGACATGGTCCTCTTTGGTATTAGTACCCAAACTCACGTCGTCGATGTGAGCCTCCATTTCTGCACCCCGAGAAATCAACTCTTGTACTAGAGGCCTGCGCCTCAGTATGTACAAAATTTTGTTCATAAGCTCCTGGAAGAGCGCTGGGGCGTTAGCCACCCCGAAAGGCATAACCTTCCACTTGAAGACACGACCCTTAGGGGTTATAAAGGCAAGCAGCTCCTGAGCTGCAGCGGTTAGGTCAACCTGCCAGATACCAGAGCGTTTGTCCATTTTGGTCTTATACCTGCATTTGGCAATACGCTCCAGGGTGTTTTCCATGTTAGGAATACTCCCTGAGTGGTTCTGGGTTTTCTTGTTGACCTCACCATAGTCTACAACAAGACGTACAGCAGTCGACCCTGGTTTAGCAACAAGGAAACAGGGGCTGCAGTGATGGGGATAGTCCCCATGTTTGTACTCTTCAACGAGGCCAGCATCAATGCATTCTTGGATCTGGCGCTCGATTTCTTCAACCTGTTCCTGTGGAGCGGGATAGGGACGACGCCTCACTCGCGTCTTTTCGAATTCTGGTTTCAATTTCAGGTCCATCTGGACCAGTTTTTTGCAAGATAGGGGAGGCGGCAAGGCGCCGAACACCTCCTCATAGGTTATAAGCAGTTTCTTCAGGCGGGGGTCAAGGTTAAGACTCTCGACTTTCTGAAGGAAATCCTCCTCAGCATGGAGGTTGCTTTTTCCATGTTCTTTCTTTTTATGCCGATCAGCAGTTTCGGCAGGTACAGTACCATCGTCCCACTCAGGGGAACATTGCTGCCCATAGTGTAGAGAGTACACTAGAGGTATCTCAGGATCAGGCAGCGTATAGGACTCATCGTCCTCCTCAGACCAGATGGAGTATTTCCAGCTTTGTCTGAGGTATTGCAGCCGCTCTTGGCGCTCAATACCTTCGGCCTTCAGGTACAGCAGCCGTCGGAGTTCTTGCGTGTCATGCTCAGACAATGGCATGTTATTAGCAGCAGGCCGTGCCAGAGCATCAGTACTCCTGACGCGTTCCCGGGGGGGGCCGGCCACGGGACGCTGCGGTGACACGCACAGGTGAGCAGGCAGGCAATGCACTACGCTCACAAGGGCATCAATACGCTCGTGTCATGTGACAAAGCGTTTCAGAATCCTTGCCACTCTGCAAAGAGGGAACGAAAGTATGTACAGCAACACATCAGGATATGTACACATGGGGTTAAGACTGGACTGGGGTAAGGGCATCACAGGACCATAGACACTCAGTCCCAACTCATATCCCAATCCCAGGTCCGACCCTCTCAGTGGCTGATGGGGGCGGGGGCTCAAACACAACCCATGCCCTGCTCAGTCCGGACCCTGAAACCCTACCAATAGGGGGGGTGTCCCGCCCAGCCACAGGCGAGTTCCTGCGACCCAGGCGCTCCAAGGCCAACCGACAGTGGCTCCCTATGCTCCCTTAACGGCAGGTCCCAACTCCACTCTGAGCCAGAGATATGGCCCCGCCATTATCACCCAGGAGTTGGTAGCTGAAAATGGGCTGTTTCAGCCCAAACTGAAATTAACTCAAAAATCCCCAAAATTGACCCCTCGTCCGGACCCGCCAGAGGTAGGGACGAGGCAACTGACCCTGTGCCCTTCGAGTACGAACCCCCTGGAGCTCTCACCCAACCTGGTTCCCTCTGAGGTCCCGGCATCAGGGCAACACGGATGAGTCATGTGGGGTCATGATGCCAAAATCACCAAAATTGGCGTCATTCCCACGCGTGGCTCGCCCGGCCAAGGTAAGGCCAATGGCTCACAGGTTAGGAGGCAGGACCTAGGACTTATATCTGAGTGTACAACTTGGATTTAGGTCCGGGCTCCTTCTGGGCTTAGAGAAATGGGGCCGCCAATTGACCACACGGAAGGGGGAAATTGGGGTCCCAAAATTGGGTCATTTTGGCTGCTTGAAATGAGCCAAAATTCGGTGTGCTCCCAATAGTATATCTCCACGCCGGCTTGGAGATCGGATTCGCCATTCCATACGCGATCCACCGGGAGTCCAATTGAGACTCCCATGCGCTTGGCTCTCAAAGATCTCAATGCCACTCGGCGTGGTGATGATCCCAATTGGGTCCACAAATGTCAAAATTGCAAAATTGCCCACACTCACTCTGGCCTAGCGCCTTAACGAAGGCGGCTCCGCTTCGCCCACGTAGTGTGTGGACCATGGGGACCATTACCCATAACACCCATGTCATATATGGTCCATTGGTCCATGCGTCTGGCGTGCACGAAGGTTAGAACATGGGGCACGGCGGGCAGCAAAAGTGGAAAAATGCTCAAAATGGCCAAAAATGCGCACACTCATGGTTGGGGCAAATGAGGCACATGCCCGGCTCGGACCGGGGTGTGCCATAGGATTGGTATCAAGTCATATTGGTCCAACATATCTTTTGGGCGTCGCCCAACTCCTCCGATATTGGGAATGGCAGGGTCGCCAAGTGAGCCCATGATTTGGGATAGTCCCATATCGCCAACATGGCGGCCACGGTATGTCAAGCCTAAGAGGAGTTATTCGCCGGGTCCAAGATATGTTGGGCACCGAAGTATGTACCCTCATATCATACTTGGGTCATGATGTCAATTGAGCGCAACGTTGAGATACACGGTCGCCACTTGACATCATGACGAGCCAAAAATGGCAAAACTGGCACAATGACACACAAAAGTGCCTTGAAAGGTCTACAATTATATTATAATATCTCCGGCTTGGATCGTGCAATCACTTAATCCTTCTAAACACAATGACTTGACACCATTGACCTTCGATCCCACATATGTGCTCCACTTGGGGCGCCTTGAAAGGTTACGAGCGCTACTTCCCAAGTGGGCACATGAAAATATGGAAAATTGTAAAACACACACCTTGCTCCCAACGCATCGCTTCGGGATCACCACACAAGCTTTCCTTCACGAAGGTTACGCATGCAATTGACCGTAGGGAGTATGGAGAAGGGGCTTGCACAATATGAGGTCCATTGGCGGGTTCGACTTGGAGCAATGGACCCGCCAAATGGGCACGCAACACAACACATGGCACATACCACATATTGCCCAAAAAGGTAGCTCCCACCACGATATGTCATGCCCCTCCAAGGGCATAACTTTGTGTCAATCGCTCATAGGAACTCAAGGAGAGTTCCTATGCCACACCAACACTTGCGCGCTACACTCGAAAGTTATCTTAACGCACGCAATATCATGGCCAAAGAGTTATAACGCAAACTCTACCCAATTGACCATGATCCATTACACTAGCGCGCACGTGTGGAAACGCAAGGCATATAATGCTTCCTAAATTACGTCGGGAGTATTGTAAATACATCCCACGTTTCCTTATCGTAATTCCTCGCAAGCAACACGAGATATGACCTTCACAAGTGGCCTCACGAATCAACTTTGTTTTGCCCATATCTTTAAGACAAATGGAGGGCAGGATAAAAGGGAAGTTGATTCGTGCATACGGAAGCACGTAGGTCCACTCGAAAGAGGTCAAATCAAGTGCGGGGATGTCGAAGTCGAAAATCCGATTTCGACATCCTGAAAAATTCGGATTAAGGTTGCGAGTATTAATTATGAAAATTGCGGAAGCATCCATGCAGTTCCTGGCGACTTTGGAGCCTTCGTGACGGATAGCGTTAAAATTTCCATTATAAACAGTTAAACTGGCGGTTACGGTAAAGTCGCGAACCAACCGCCAGCAGTCAAAACAGTGAGTATCGGAACGGAGGCGTAAAAATTGACGGAAACAATATGAAAATAAAACCCTGTTGATTCCTGATATTCTGATACACAAATCTCCGCTGGCGGTGCATCGGTTGCCGATGCGGGGCTTCACGGCACGGAACACGCCGTGCATGGGGTTAGTGGACCGGAGACCGGTTGTATGCCGTAACCTGGCCATGGGGTTCTGGGTACCGCTTCACCCCCCTCCTTAGAGCAAACCCTGGGGGGGCTCGATAACACCCACGCATGGCAGCGGGTACCCAGGACCACTCCCTGAAAGGGGGGGGGGGTGTCACATCCTCACTTCAGTAAGTCACAGTAAGATAGGTATCCCACAGTGGGATAGGTATGCTGCTGTAACAGCTCGTAGCACATGTATAGTATCAAGTATCAAGTCCCGGGTCCTTGCGGCGATTGTTCGGCATCCAAGGGACCCGTTAACCCATACCAGGCGCACCGGGTGCCGGCTGCTACGGTCACCACCACAGTGGCAGTGGCATACACGGCCAACATAGGCGTCACACGACGGCCGAGGTGGCCCCACAAGTCGAGAGCGACCACAAAGATCCATCAGGCTACCCCAAGCTTCCCAAGGCCCGCCGACTGGGGAGAGTCCCCACGGGTCCTTCCTCGGGCGCACCATGTCCATATCCATACGACGCGAGTCCAGAGTGCCATAGTCGAACTCCTTACGAACCCCAGATCGTAAGGGAACTCCTCCTGAAGGGATCGGGCATCAAGGCCGTCTTTTCCCTCGCCCTACTGCCACGAAGGCCATACATGAGGGAGTCCTCATGCAGTGTGGGCGGAGGCGTCGACTCCTCAAACCACCAGTTTCCCAGGCAGACTGACCGAGGTCAGGAGCACCGGAGGCCGCCATCCGAATGCAAGTGCGTCTGCGAATCGGTAGGCTCACACTGGGACTGACAGTGGCGGACCGCTGGGAGTGTAGTCAGGCAACTGGGCTTCCCGCCTGGCGCCATCAGGATCTCCACACATCACAGCGAATAGGGCAACACGGTATCACGGGCACTCAAACAGTAGAATCTGTAATCAAGTACTGGTCCAGGCTGGACCAGGCTGTAAGAATATGTACACGGCGACGCAAGGCGCCTCTGTATCCCGATTCGTGGTGAAAAACAGTCCATCCCTCAGCGATGGGCTGATGACACTTAACATAAGATGCACATATCCTGGAGGGCAGAAAAACAAGCAACAATCTGGGTAAATAGGCGTGTAAACACACTCAGAACAGAGTGCCAAACCACGCCACGGTCAGGATAAGGCAAATGCAGGAGGATGGACAGGATAACGCCTGAGTTCAGGCATATATAGTCTCGAGACACACGTCGACTGGCCTGGATTCCGCAAATGCCATGGAACCAGACCACACACTCAAAAATCGCAATGCCGATGACAGCGGCATCCGTTGCGCAACGTCGTATGGGCTTCAAGGCCCCAAGAGCTCAGAAAAATGAAGGTCAGTCGCCCTACCTGGTTTCCCAAGGATTCAGCAGGTGGGGAGTGACGAATGGAATTGAAGAGAGGGGCCATCCTCCTCTGGATTCAGCAGGGGGGGGTATATGGCCACTCTGTCACCGAAAGATGGAAGAGAGCAAGCAAGTAAGGGACGATTCGTCGGCTTCACAAGCGCTCAAAACGCATCAGGGGAGAGCTCAGGGCGCTGATCAGGCACCCCTGGCTGCAATCGCCCGGGTGAGTGCTGCCAAGTCCGAAACGTGGATCTTGGTCTTGTGCTTGCGGATGTACTCCATGAAGGGAGTATTGACCCGCGGCACAAACGAGGAGACGGGTTCCCAGGTGTCGTGGGACGGCCCATAGCCTCGCCAACGAACCTTGAACTCCAGACCTCCTGGTGCCGAGGCTTTCGGACGCTGAGCCAGGATCTTCTCGACTGTATAGTCGTCCTGCTCAGCATAGTCATCATCCGAATCAGCCTCATGTTTGGCGTAGTCCGGGGACACATGTCGGCCACGGAGGTTGGGTTCCCGCACACGGAGTTGACTTTTGTGGCGCTCCCGGAACTGTCCGTGACCCACCTTGATGCGGTAGGTGTCCTCACCAATCCTCCGGACCACCTCGCCGGGTGTGAACCAGGTCTTGGTGCGGTGGGTGCCCATAGGGCGGGGTCTGATCACCCACACCGGGTCTCCCACCCTGAACTTCTGCGCTGTCGAGCTCGGGGCGGACTTCTGACGCTCAGCATGCTCCTTCTCGAGCTACTGGCGGATGTCCCGCGCCGTTTGCTCTTGCCGCGCGAAGAATTCCTTGGCATCCATAGCCATGCCATCACCAGACAAGGGAAGTCCCCTACCCAGGGGGTCCCTGCCGAACAGAATCTGGTGAGGGGACAAACCGCCCGGAGTGGGGGTGTCATGATGGGCCTTCAGAGCAGGCCACATCTCCTCGAACCAGTTCTGCCGTGGATTGGTGATGTGGATCTTGCGCAGCTTCTCGAACAGCTGCCGCCCAGCCACTTCAGCACGGCCCTTAGACCGGCTGAGATAGGCGACGCTCTTGGCATGACGTATTCCCATGAGGGAACACATAGCCTTGAACCAGCCACCAGTAAACTGGGGCCCTCGGTCACTGCAAATGGTGCGGGGGATGTCAAAGACGGTCAGCCAATGACGAATCATCATGACTGCCACTTCCTTGGCAAGCAACCCCTTTTTGCGTGCCGGAACGGCTACAACGTAGCCGCTGTGGCGGTCCACACAGAGAACCACACAGTCAAAGGTCTCCTTGCCTATGTGCACTTCGGGCATGGAGAAGACGTCCATGGGCACGCTCTCCATGGGCTGGTCAGGAACCGGGGTCCATTGGGGTTCCCCCTTGACGTTTTGGTTATCGGGATTGCAGGCCTGACAGACCGAGCAACCCTTCCTGACCTTCTTGATGGCGGTGTAGAGAACGATATGGTCGATCTCGAACCGACGCTGCATGTCAAGAGCTTGCTTCTTGACCCCTGGGTGCAGCATGTGGTGGTGCCAAGCTTCACACAGCTCGAGCACCCGGGACTCTGGGACTAGCAGCTTACCATTCCGGTAGAGCTTGCCATCTTCCTCAGTCAGCCCCTTTGGCCACTTCTGCCCGTCATCAGGGTCGGTCACAGCCCTATACTCGGCCGCAAAGGCCTCAGACTTGGCGTAATCGTCGGTCCAGTCGTCCTGGAGGCAAGACTCTGGGAAGAGGTGCTTGTCGGACTCCACTCCCTCAGGGGGTGCCGGACCGGGCCTCCCGCCCGCGGCACCCACAGGGGCGAGTACACTGACCGCTCTGCTCACCCTCGTTGCGAGGGGGGCATCCGCGGCCATGACGACGAAGCATTTAGCACCCTCCTCCTCCATCAGGCGCTCCATTTCAATGATCCTCTTGGCTTCAGCGGTCTCAGCCTCATCGCCATGGGCAGAGATATCCTGCATGCCCTTGCTGGCGGGATAGGCCCACCTACTGAGACAGTCCGCCACGGTGTTATCCTTTCCAGGAATATAAACAACCGTAAGGTCGAACTTGGCCAAGGTCTCATGCCATCTTGCCCGTCGGGAGGCGGGACCTGAGGGGGTGTCCACGTGCTCCTTGTGCCACGACTGCAGACTCTGATAGTCGGTGCAGACTGTGACGGGATGGAGGGCTATGTACCCAGCCCATTTCCTGAGAGCCATGACAATGGCATACGCCTCCTTTTCACGGGGCGTCCACGTCCGTCTCTGGCCTTCCGCCAGGACTCTGCTCCAGAAGGCCACGGGCACGTGCCTCCCATCGTCAAGCACTTGCTCCAACACAGCGCCAATGGCGTAGTCGGAAGCGTCGGTGCGCAGGACGAACCCTCGGTCGGGATCCACGAGGTGCAGACCCACTGCGGATAGCAGCGCCTGCTTCATCCCCTCAAAGGCACGGTCAGACTCTTCAGTCCAGACCAAAGCCTTCTTGGACCCCTTCTTGGTCTCCTCTCGGTTGCCCTTGAGCATGGTCGTCATGGGGGCTGCATACTCGGCATACATTTTGATATACCCCGAGTAGTAGTTGCAGAACCCCAGATACGCCCGTAGCTCAGAGACCGTTTTGGGCTTTTCCCAGTGCTCGATCGCAGCCACCTTGCCAGGTATGGGCTTTCGCTGCCCGTTCCCGACTACGTGGCCAGCGAAGACCACCTCGCTTACCGCAATGGTGGCCTTGTCACTGCTGCCCGTGAGTTTGTGCCGAACCAGAAGGTCCAGCACCCGAGTGACGTCTCTCTCGTGTGCCTCCAGGAGCTCCTCGTAGCTCATGCTGGGGTCCCCGGACGCGATGATCACGTCGTCCACGAAGGGGTCCGCACAGTCGCGCACCGGCTCAAGCAGGTTCTCCAGCATCCGCTGAAAAGCCGCATTGCCGTTGGTAACGCCCATGGGCATCACCTTCCACTGGAGAGGTCCAAGTGGGGTGCTCATGGCTGTGCAGGCACGGGACTCCTCGGCGAGAGGCATCTGATGATAACCATGTTTCAGGTCAATTACCGTGAAGATCCTCCGCCGGTGTTGCTTTTGCAGCATGTCCTCAATGAGGGGCAGCGTATAGCTGTCGTGCTGCGTTTGGGCGTTCAGGCCGCGGTAGTCGACCACGAGCCGCCACTCACCGGCAACCTTCTTTGGGACGACGAAGCAAGGAGAGGCCCATTCGGAGTGGCACGGCTCGAGCCAGCCTCTCTGGATGAAGTCACGGAGGATCTTCTCCATGGCCTCTTTCCTCTCGCCCCTCAGGGCAAACTCCCGGTGACGATACACACGGGGGTCCTGCTTCAGTCGTATCTTGGCCTCGCCATACGGTCCACGCACCGGTGGGGGAAACACAGGTTTACCGCTGAAGAGGGTGTCACCATACTTCTGCTTCAGCCTGGCCCTCAACGCCTGGATCTTGGGGCAGTCATCGGACTCCGCCTTGGCTTTTCCGGGCACTTGAACCACGGAGCTTACTTGAGGGGTAGCGACCCCGCTCGCTTTCGGCTCAGGCGGTCTTCCCAGGTGGCCCAAAGGGCCATCTCTGGTCTTGCCTCGGAATAGATCGCCGTAGGTGGGTGGGTTACCCCCGATTGGCTCGTCCTGGCTGGACAGGTGGTCCAGTACCCTCCTTACGAAGGTATCTCCATCATAGGAACCAGAGACGATCGAGTCCACTTCCCACCAGGCTTTGTCCTGGCCTTTGCCCTCACGCTGGTTTCCCCAGTCGTGAAAGGGCTGATCCATATACCCCTGAACCAGATCCCACTCCTCTTCAGTGAGGGGCTCTTCCGAATCCGATTCTTCGATGTCAACAGGGGGAACCGCAAAGCATTGCCTCCAAGGCTCCGCTATGATGCGGTTGACACACACGAAGTCCGTGGTGTCGGCCTGATCAAGGCCCCCATCCACATAGTGGAATTCCGTTGGCCATCTCTGGGGTGGCATGGGCTGTCCCTTAGCGTCCTGATAGACACTCTCTCCAGCCGGTAGGACGACCTTGTTCAAGGTCATGTTGGTCAATGAGGCTACCCAATGTCGGGTACTCTCCTCCTCGGTGCATCCCATAGGAACAACCAGCACTGCCTTGGAGCGGTCCTTGCGAATCTTCGCTATCGCTCTTGGAATGTCCCAACAGGGGCAATGGATCCACATCAATCCCTGATGCGGACCCCAGTGCTTCTTCCACGCGGAGTCCTGTGCGCTCCAGTACTTCTCACACACCCGCAGATGGGCGGAGGTTCCTGAAGAGAACGCATCCAGGGCCAGATCCGAAGCTCCCAAGTCCGCGACAACTCGGCTCGCCACTTCCGGCCTTACGCCGTACTCCTGGTTTGCAGGACCAGTTGGCTCAGTGTCCAGCGCGGCCACTTCGAGCTGATTGCGTTCGGGGTGGATCCATTGGCATTCCACATGGTGCTCAGGTGACGAAAGCCACGAGAGTTGGTCGTCCTGGTACAGGGTCATGGAAGCCTGGGCCGGGAGGACGCCGGAGTCCATCTCCATCATGAAGTCGTACCCGACGATCATGTCCCAGTCCATCTCGGCCTCGTAGAAGCTACCGTGCAGGAGGATTTCCTTGCCGAGGTCTGGGCGGCTCAGCTCACGATGGTTCACGAACTGCAGCCCAATGGCCGCTTCCTTCGTGCCTCCCACCATGTACTGGCCGTTCGCCACCTTCAGCCTGACAGGTTTCCGACTGTCGGTAAGACACTCTGGCAGAGGCAGGCCAGCCTTGACCAAGCTGACTTGAGCTCCCGTGTCGACCAACACGTCGAAGACCTTTTCCACTTCCCCGCATAAGGCACGGACCTTAAGATGCAACTGCCGCTCGCGACCGACACGGCGCACGGCGTGCAAACTCAGGATCTCCGGCCGTTCCAGAAGCTCCACAAGCGACTGGTGCAGGTCGTGGACAATGGGCTCAGGCTGCCCATCTGCAGCATCCAGCTGCGGTCCGGGTGATCCTCCGATACTCTCGGATAGATCCTGTAGTACATCAAACACATTCTTGGTCGCGAAGGACGGACGGGTGCAAGGGTTCGTGCCTTCACTTGCCCTCACCCCGCCTCCGCGACTGGGTGCCAGACCGGGCCTTCCGCCCGCGGCAGTCCCCTTGTGCTTATCGACTCCCGACTGGGATGGTTCGGCGCTTCCCACGTCAACATCCTGCGACCGCCCTAGCTGGGGCCCTTGGCTGCAGGGGCTCCGCTAGGGGGCGTCGGTTGTGGAGGAAGGGGTGTTCTCCTCCGCATCAACCTCGTTGATGCCCTTCTTCCTTCCCCCTTTCTTGCCCTTGTTCTTGTCCTTGTCCTTGTTCTGGTCATTCTGGTTGTTCTCCTTGTTCTTGTTGTCTGACCTGGGGACCCAGTTCCTCTTGATCTCCTGGATCTCCTTGGCCAACTCGGTCCCCACCGACGACATCAGCTTGGCCAGCTCGTCCTTGTCGACCTCCATTTTGGCTTCCCGGATACCCGCGGGCGCACGCTTCTTCGACCCGTGCACCTTCTTGTAAGCCTCCGTGTCGGCCTTGTGGACGGGGCATGTTCCGTGGTCATGGTTGAAGCCTTTCTTCCTCCCATAACACACGAAACAGCCCTGCGGGTGAGCTCGTATGAACTCCCCAAAGGACAGCGGAGGGTCGCCAATGCGGCGAGGGTCCCTCTTCTCCTGCTTCCTCCAACCCTGCTGCAGGGGCTTCCAGTTTCCCGGCTTGCTCCCCGCGCTCAGGTTCCTGGCCACGAAGGCACAAACGGCCACCTCGGCGGGCTCATCGTCGTCGTCATCGTCGACGAGAGTCTCATCGCCGCCGGCTCCCGCTGGGTCCATGGCGTCTTCCCCGCCAGGTCCCTCGCCAACGTAGTTGACGTCGCGGTCGCCGGGCCTCAACCCGCGGGTGTGGTGGAGGTTTCGGTACTCCTTGAGTACCTCCTCGCCAACCCACTCCAGGATCTCGTCGCAGCTCATCCGCGCCGGGATGGGCTGCAGACGGATGGTCTGGCCGCTCAACTCACAGTCGTCAAGGCGCCACATCGCGGTCTTCTCGCGATCGCCCGAGACGGTGATGAGAAGGGCGTTCCGCAGGGAGTGCCGTTTGACATCCCGGGCCACGTTCTTCTTCGCCCAAGACACCACGTTCGTATGATACTCCTTGGGGAGCATCATCTTGACCGTGTGGTTGGACTTGGCCCGCTTGGATTCCTCCTTGGTGACCCTTTTGATCCATGCTTCCGGCAGCATGGAGAGCAGGCGAGCCTGCTCGTCACCCTCGTTCCAATCCTCCACATTGCGGCGGAAGAGGGTGTATTTCCCTCGGAAGTCACGCCAGTCCCGTAGGAGGATCTCCCGTCCATCATGCTCAAGCTTGATGGACTTCCAGCGCTTGGCAGCCACCTGCGGAGCGTCCACCCGCTCCTGCTGGTTGAGCCACTTCTTGGCGTCCTTGAGGGTCTTGATTCTCCCCTCCTTGGTCGCCATGAAGTATAGCTCGCCGAGCACTTCCGGCAGGCGGTACCTGAACCGTTTGAAGACATATCTCTCCGCATTCGCGGGAGGTAGGTCTTCAGTGACGGTCAGCCCCCAATCGTCCAGCTTCTCCAAGAAGCGGTCGAGGTTGAGGGGGTTGCCATCGTACATGGGGGGCTTGATGTCCTTCAAGTCTTCCCACACGGCGGCGTCCGCGGCCTTAGAGACCATGAACGCCAGCCGCGAGGTCCACCGAGGTTCCCATCGGCCTCGCCCACGGACTCCCACGGCCGCCACGTCCATCTCCTCCATGGAGTCCCTGTGGCTACGCCGCGGTTCCTCCACGTACGCTGAACCAAAATGTTCACGCCGTACTGCATCCATGTACGCATCCTCATCACGGCGCCGGCGGCTGCGTTCAGCGGCCTCCCGTCGTACACCACGCGGCGGGCTGATGTCGAACTCCTCCAGGTCCAGGTCCAGGTCCAGGTCCTCACCTTCGCCGACATCCCGCTCCACGTCTCCTCTGGGGACCTCATCCCTGAGTCCACCATAACGTCCTCCAGCCCTGGGGATTGGCGCCGGGGCTGGTGCCGGGCGTCGGGGGCGTACAGGCGTCCGCGGTGGGGCACGGCGGTTGTGGTAGTCCGCGCTGAGCCACTCATCGCGCCATTCCTCACTGCCACTGCCGGGCGGCACGCGCTCGTTGCGGCGGCCCGCGCTGTGGTGAGAGGGGGCGGTGAGAGAGGGGGCACTGGCGCTGGGGCGACTCCTGGGGGCTCCGCCGGGGGCGTGGGGTCTGCCTGGACCTGGTCCGGGTCCCCAGCCGTCGTCCGACGAGCCAGACTCCAGGGGTGGGTGGTCGCTGCCGACGCTCCCACGGGCTTCCAGCGCATCCAGCCTCTCCTGCAGGCCGCTGACGACGTTGGTCAGCGACTTGGTCTCGGCCCTGGCGATGTCCAGGTCCTTCTGCGCGCGCGCGGCGACCCCGGAGATGCGAGCCATCTCGACCTTGCCCGTGTCTACCTCGCACTCGAAGGCAAAGACCCTCCTGCGGAGGTAGACAATCCACCGCCAGGTGGTGTCCGGGTCGCCGTTCCCTGGTGGGTCGTCGGGGTCCCCAGGGGGTCCTCCAGGAGGGCCTCCGCCGGGTCCGCCCGGTCCAGGGGGTCCTCCCCCGCCCGGTGGTCCGCCTCCAGGGGGTCCACTCGGTGGGCGTCCTCCAGGGGGTCCTGATGGTCCTCCGCCAGGGGGTCCCGGTGGGTCTCCGCCGGGTCGCCTCAGTGGGTCCGAGGATGGGCGCTTCCTCGTGATGCCGAACTCCATGTCGTCATCCTCGTCCATGTCGCCCCACCTGGGCGTCTTGGTCACGGAGGACTCCGAGCTCCGGTAGGGAGGAGGGGGATCCTCATCCTCACCTTCCGGTTCCATGGGGACGTCTCCGCCGCCTCCGCCCGTCCAAGCCACCACTTGGCGATGTCGACGGCCTCGTTCATCCCCGTCACTGGCGGTGAAGAAGGGGTCACTGTCGTGGGGGTGCCCACCCGCTGGCCTCCGCGGCCTCTCGGGGGTCTTCCCCTTGCCCTTCCTCCGTCGACGGGCGGTGGTGCCACCGCTCCCACTGCTGCCCGTGTCGGCCTCATCCAGCGCCATCCTGGAGGAGGCGTCCCCTTCGAAAAGCTTTCGAAGGGTCTCCACTCGTGATCCTCCCGGGGGAGTCTCGCGGCGGAGTTTCGCCTCTGCCTCCTCCATTGCGGCGGCAGTGGCTGCGGCAGCTCGCGCTTCGGCTTCCTCCCGAGCACGAGCCGCCTCGGCTTCCCGGGCCTGCAGCAGCCGCGCCTTCTGCGCTTCCAACGCTGCCAGCTCCGCCTCCGTCTTGGCCTTCTCCTCAGCGACCTTCCGTCGCGCGGCCTCGATGGCTTCCTTCTTGGCGGCGTCCTCCTGGGCCTTAGCCGTCGCTTCGGCGTGGGCCCTTTCCTCCGCCTCCTTCTTTGCCCTCTCTTGGGCAAGCGCCTCTTCCAGCGCCTTCACCTCGGCCTCCTTGTAGGCAATGGCCTCCTGCGTCAGGCGGGCTTCCTCGTCGGCTGCCGCCAACTGACCGTTGACCTGGGCAGTCGCTGCCCCGTGGGCGGCCACGGCCGTGAGTCCGGCCGCAATGGCCGCCACGGTCTGGGCGTGGATGGCCATGCCATGCGCCCACTCCGCAGCCTCCTCCTGGGCGATGCCGGCGGCGCTCTCCACGGCAGCGCTGTACTGCCTGGCCCGTTGCCGGGCAACCCGACGGTTGCAGGGCACCCCACAGGCGCGCTCACAGGCGCGCGCCACGTCCCTTTCGGGAGCGACGCTGCTGCTGGAGCTGGCCTGGTCGGCCGGCATCCTCCCGCGGTGGGCCGACTCCACGTCGCTGCTGGGGCCTGCTGGGGCCTGCCGGGCCCTCAGGAGCAGCGGACGGGGCTTGGCCTGGGTCTGCTTGGCGACTTGGATGTAGTCGCCAAGGGTGGTGGAGCCGGGGTGATGACCACCATTGGCCCGTTGGGGACTGGGGGCTGGGGTTCCGCCCTTGGCGCCTTGGGCAGCTTCGGCGGCCAGGCACTCCTGGTACTCCCGCCACCTCCGGTCCCTCTTCTTGTCCCCGGCGGACCGCTTCTCCTTCCCCGGAGACGCGCTGCTGCTGCCCTGCAGCCTGCGCTCGCTCCCCGGTTCCGGGAAGTTCTTCTCGATAACGTCCCACAGGGAGACGTTGATCGAGGCGCCCGACGGTACACGTTGGGCTCCGCGTCCTCCTCAATCCCGTCGGGACGCAGGCCTTCGCCGGGCCTGTCCGGCCGGGTCCACGTCCTCCAGCGCCTCTGCTGGTGGCGGTACTCGTACCCTTCCGCCCGCAGCCAGTCCTCCACGGCCTGCAGGCGGTCGGGGGCGATGTCCGTGCGGAGCTCGAAGCTCCTGGGCATGCCGCCTTCGCACTGGGGGTTGCTGTGGCGGTAGTGCTGGTCCCAAACCAACCCACGCAGCAGGCGTGCTGCATGGGGGTGGGGCCGGGGCCACGTCCTGCCCGCTTCCTGCCAATTCACCATGGCAGCGGGGGCGTAGATGGTCTCGAAGTCCTTGATGTGCACTCGTTCAACTCAACGAACTGGTTGTGGTTGTTGAGGAGGGTGCTGCAGCACTTGATTGGAAGTGCGGCTGGTGCTGGTCAGCCGGTCGTTGTGGAGGTGGTTGACGCGGCCTTGCTGGTCGGCCGATGGGACTCCGTGTCGGCCGATGGGGCTGATGCAGGAGTCCTGATCTGTGCACCTCTTTCACGGTTGCTGCGCGGTCAGGGCGATGCGCTGGACGGCGCTGCGGGCTCCGTGACGAACTCGGCGCTGTCGCTGAGTGGCGCTGCGAGCCGCTGCGCTGCGCTGCGAGACGCTGCGCTGCGCTGCGAGCTGCGAGCTGCGCCGCGCTGCTGCGACGCGCTGCTCGGGGTTGGTGGCCCCGAGTGGCACGCGAGGGCTGGGTAACCCCGCGGCGGTGAAACGCTTTTGACGCGTTCCCGGGGGGGGGCGGCCACGGGACGCTGCGGTGACACGCACAGGTGAGCAGGCAGGCAATGCACTACGCTCACAAGGGCATCAATACGCTCGTGTCATGTGACAAAGCGTTTCAGAATCCTTGCCACTCTGCAAAGAGGGAACGAAAGTATGTACAGCAACACATCAGGATATGTACACATGGGGTTAAGACTGGACTGGGGTAAGGGCATCACAGGACCATAGACACTCAGTCCCAACTCATATCCCAATCCCAGGTCCGACCCTCTCAGTGGCTGATGGGGGCGGGGGCTCAAACACAACCCATGCCCTGCTCAGTCCGGACCCTGAAACCCTGCCAATAGGGGGGGTGTCCCGCCCAGCCAGAGGCGGGTTCCTGGGAACCAAGGCGCTCCAAGGCCAACCGACAGTGGCTCCCTATGCTCTCTTAACGGCAGGTCCCAACTCCACTCTGAGCCAGAGATATGGCCCCGCCATTATCACCCAGGAGTTGGTAGCTGAAAATGGGCTGTTTCAGCCCAAACTGAAATTAACTCAAAAATCCCCAAAATTGACCCCTCGTCCGGACCCGCCAGAGGTAGGGACGAGGCAACTGACCCTGTGCCCTTCGAGTACGAACCCCCTGGAGCTCTCACCCAACCTGGTTCCCTCTGAGGTCCCGGCATCAGGGCAACACAGATGAGTCATGTGGGGTATTGATGCCAAAATCACCAAAATTGGCGTCATTACCACGCGTGGCTCGCCCGGCCAAGGTAAGGCCAATGGCTCACAGGGTAGGAGGCAGGACCTAGGACTTATATCTGAGTGTACAACTTGGATTTAGGTCCGGGCTCCCTCTGGGGTTAGAGAAATGGGGCCGCCAATTGACCACACGGAAGGGGGAAATTGGGGTCCCAAAATTGGGTCATTTTGGCTGCTTGAAATGAGCCAAAATTCGGTGTGCTCCCAATAGTATATCTCCACGCCGGCTTGGAGATCGGATTCGCCATTCCATACGCGATCCACCGGGAGTCCAATAGAGACTCCCATGCCCTTGGCTCTCAAAGATCTCCATGCCACTCGGCGTGGTGACGATCCCAATTGGGTCCACAAATGTCAAAATTGCAAAATTGCCCACACTCACTCTGGCCTAGCGCCTTAACGAAGGCGGCTCCGCTTCGCCAACGTAGTGTGTGGACCATGGGGACCATTACCCATAACACCCATGTCATATATGGTCCATTGGTTAATGCGTCCGGCGTGCACGAAGGTTAGAACATGGGGCACGGCGGGCAGCAAAAGTGGAAAAATGCTCAAAATGGCCAAAAATGCGCACACTCATGGTTGGGGCAAATGAGGCACATGCCCGACTCGGACCGGAGTGTGCCATAGGATTGGTATCAAGTCATATTGGTCCAACATATCTTTTGGGCGTCGCCCAACTCCTCCGATATTGGGAATGGCAGGGTCGCCAAGTGAGCCCATGATTTGGGATAGTCCCATATTGCCAACATGGCGGCCACGGTATGTCAAGCCTAAGAGGAGTTATTCGCCGGGTCCAAGATATGTTGGGCACCGAAGTATGTACCCTCATATCATACTTGGGTCATGATGTCAATTGAGCGCAACGTTGAGATACACGGTCGCCACTTGACATCATGACGAGCCAAAAATGGCAAAACTGGCACAATGACACACAAAAGTGCCTTGAAAGGTCTACAATTATATTATAATATCTCCGGCTTGGATCGTGCAATCACTTAATCCTTCTAAACACAATGACTTGACACCATTGACCTTCGATCCCACATATGTGCTCCACTTGGGGCGCCTTGAAAGGTTACGAGCGCTACTTCCCAAGTGGGCACATGAAAATATGGAAAATTGTAAAACACACACCTTGCTCCCAACGCATCGCTTCGGGATCACCACACAAGCTTCCCTTCACGAAGGTTAGGCATGCAATTGACCGTAGGGAGTATGGAGAAGGGGCTTGCACAATATGAGGTCCATTGGCGGGTTCCACTTGGAGCAATGGACCCGCCAAATGGGCACGCAACACAACACATGGCACATACCACATATTGCCCAAAAAGGTAGCTCCCACCACGATATGTCATGCCCCTCCAAGGGCATAACTTTGTGTCAATCGCTCATAGGAACTCAAGGAGAGTTCCTATGCCACACCAACACTTGCGCGCTACACTCGAAAGTTATCTTAACGCACGCAATATCATGGCCAAAGAGTTATAACGCAAACTCTACCCGATTGACCATGATCCATTACACTAGCGCGCACGTGTGGAAACGCAAGGCATATAATGCTTCCTAAATTACGTCGGGAGTATTGTAAATACATCCCACGTTTCCTTATCGTAATTCCTCGCAAGCAACACGAGATATGACCTTCACAAGTGGCCTCACGAATCAACTTTGTTTTGCCCATATCTTTAAGACAAATGGAGGGCAGGATAAAAGGGAAGTTGATTCGTGCATACGGAAGCACGTAGGTCCACTCGAAAGAGGTCAAATCAAGTGCGGGGATGTCGAAGTCGAAAATCCGATTTCGACATCCTGAAAAATTCGGATTAAGGTTGCGAGTATTAATTATGAAAATTGCGGAAGCATCCATGCAGTTCCTGGCGACTTTGGAGCCTTCGTGACGGATAGCGTTAAAATTTCCATTATAAACAGTTAAACTGGCGGTTACGGTAAAGTCGCGAACCAACCGCCAGCAGTCAAAACAGTGAGTATCGGAACGGAGGCGTAAAAATTGACGGAAACAATATGAAAATAAAACCCTGTTGATTCCTGATATTCTGATACACAAATCTCCGCTGGCGGTGCATCGGTTGCCGATGCGGGGCTTCACGGCACGGAACACGCCGTGCATGGGGTTAGTGGACCGGAGACCGGTTGTATGCCGTAACCTGGCCATGGGGTTCTGGGTACCGCTTCACTCCGGGCCACGGGTTCACCTGTGCGCACAGGCTGCATGTGTAGCACTGGTTTCCCAACAGGGGAAGCGGGTTCAGAGGTTGACTCTAGATCTACCTCCTCTAGCAACAGCTGGGCCAGGAAAGCACTATGTTTTAGGTCAACACAGCTGGGATCAACAGAGGGAATATTGCTGGCGATCTCAGACAGTTGGTCGTCAGCATCCTCTTTTACAGCTGCAGGTTCCAGATAGTCATCAGGAGACTCACACCCTGTAAGTGTGGCAGATAGGTGCTCAGGAGATCGATTTTTGAGATCATAAAGGGTCAGGCCACGATTTTCGGCCATGACCTCTTTTAGTAGCACCTGGTCCAGGTCACACAGGGGTACAGGATTGAGAGATCCATCGATGATGGACAGGAAACTGGCCCACTCAGGGGCCTGCATAGCTGTGTCTGAGTCCTCAGGCACATAGATGGGGCCGTCGGGGAGTTGCACTCTTCCCACGGTCATTCGGTCAAGCATACGGCGCCAGTAAGCATGTTCACCAGAGCAACCCCAGTCAGGGGTGCACATAACAACCCTTCCTCCCTCATAAGCGATCTTGGTTAGAACCTTCGCGAGCAGGGAGAAGGGAGGGTTAGCATACGCTAGGCCCATTGCTTTCCAGAAGAATCGGAGAGCATTGTTCATTTGTTTCGAGCAGTACAACTGCATGATGTGCTGTTGTTGGCTCGCAAACAATTCCACCTGGATCTCGTCCAGGTTTACCTGAAGGGCCGCCAGTCCATTTTCGAGAACATGACGGGCCAGTTGGTAGTTTTCAGTACGATAGTTCGTCTTGGCTGCGTAGCGCAGCCCAGACTCTTTTCGTCCTGACAGCTCCAAAGGAACGGAGAATAGCCCACTGCCAAAGTCGCAGTGCAAAGAGTAAGGACGCTGTAGGGACAGCATTTTAACCTGGGGGTTTCTTCTTAGAAAGTCAGTGCCAATGACAATGTCAAAGGCGTCAGTGTCCAACACTCTGCAGTGTTGGGTCACGGTTTCGTCGCCCAGACATATGGTCACATCGACCCCCCCCAAGGAATGGATGGTACGCCCATCCCCTACTCCTATGGCCACAGTCTTGGTCTTCCTGAAAGTTTTAAGCAGGCGCCGGGCCACTATGGAAAGTGTTGCACCGGTATCAAGCACTGCTCGAAAAACCTGATCCCCGATTTTCACGAGGATCCAGAAAACCAAGTCCTCCTCTTCGGAGCCGCCCCCCTATTCCTCATCAGGGAATTTCACATCCACACCTGCAGCCATGAGGGACTTGGCCATCCAGGCCAAGCGCCTCTTCTTAGAATTATTCCCCTCAGGGATAGCGTTATCCCCTTGGGGGCGCTTCTGGGGGACACCTGCGGCAGGAGCGGGTGTAGCAGCAGGAGTAGGCGTAGCAACGGGCGCTGATGAGCGCCTCTGGGGGTTACGGGGTCCAGTCTTACCACCCCCCTTGCCACCTCCTTTACCTTTATCCCCATTCGGGGGATTTCTGGCGGGCGTCGGGTTCTTCTGGCGCTCCGCCTCCTGACGCTTGAGTTTGTCACTCTCGCGTTTCTTGATGTGGCATTCGTCCTCATAGTGACGACGCTTGCCACAGTAACCACAGGTGATGGTACACCTGAAGTGGTCCTGATGGGTCACAGTTTTCCCATCTTTAGTATGCTGCTGACGTTTCATCTGCAGCATACAGCCACTGCGGAGATCGCAGTCAGAGGCATGACAAGGTCCCCCCTTGTCATTGGGAGGTCGGCAGTAAAACAGGGGGGGGGTGCCTGCATCAGTTGGAACCTCGTTCATGGCACGTAGGTTGCCCCTCCCTTTACCGCCTCCCTGGTTGGTGTTAGTGGGATTTTTATGCCCCTTCCCTTCGCCACGTTCAGGGGTAGGGGTACCACCTCGTCCCAAATGCTTCTTGAGGAACTTCTCCATGTGGGAGTCGTTCTCTCTCTCAAGAGCTAGCTCAATCAAGAGATCCACCAGTGTATCATACGAGTGGGTCCTGCTCTTCCTCTCAGAGGTTGAGCGGCAATCATCCCACGTACGCTGGGGGATCTTACTCATGAGCCACAGGTGGGGCTCAGTGGCTCCGTAGGAGCCCACATTCATCCTCGAAAATAAGTACTCCATGTCGCACACATACTCAGAAATTCGCGCAGCGGATGGAAACTCCGGGAGCATAGGTAGCTCCTCGATTTGTGTGCGTACGCTGAGGTCAGTCTCATAGACTGGGAATGTTTTCTCTAACCTCAGGAGTACCTCCGCCCAAGTAGAACAGGTTTTCACAATCTGTTTGACCTGTTTTTGCAAAAATTTCTTTTTGCATGAGCGTTTTAGCAGTGAACATTTGGTGGCCACATCCACATGGGATTGGCCAGTCAACAAAAGGAACTCCGCAAATTCTTCTGCCCATTCAGGCAGGTTTTTAGGGTCGAACTCCGGCAGTTCCAGCTGGATGTTCGCCTGGGCAATTGGTCTGCCCATCTTCCCACCCCCCGGAGTTAGGCCTGAAGGCGACACGCCGGCAAGTGGGGCCAGGGCTGACAGCCCTCTTCTCTCACTCTCTGTGACAGGCACGTCCTGTAGGTCCGCCATAGGCACAGTCCTGGCACGGGGGTGAAAGGGGCTGGGGCAGGTAACCTTAGGCAACAGCCTTGAGACCCTCGATCTCTTGAGATCTTCGGCCAGGGTACTCAGCCCTGGAGAGAGAGAGAGGAACTCAGGCTTGGGTAAGGGTTCTGCAATACCCAGTTTAGCCTTAATGGCCTCTGATAAGGCCGTCACATCTGGATCTTCTGATCCAGACAGGAATTTGGCCAGCAGCTCGGCCGTTTGATCCAGGGCACCGTAGGTTGGCCTTGGATGATGTTCTTCGACTCGTGTTGGGCCCACTTCGGGAGCCCTTGGGGTTGGGTACTCAGGTCGTAGTCGTCTTGGCAGGGATGCAGTAGACGGAGGGCCTGAGTGTGAGTAGGACCCTAGATCCGTACGTGGTCTGGACCCATGTACAGCCAGTGGTTGCTCTCCATCTTCCCCACGGATGGATTTGTAGTACTCATCGTGCATGATGTACTCATCCATCTTCATCTTCAGCTTCTCATATTCCTCAGGTCCTTCAATGGCAGTTGAGGATGAAGCTGGGCAATTGGATCGTGATACTGAAGCAGCCACACGTCTGTGGAGGTGACTGAAGCTGTCTCCACCGTGTGCTGCTAAGGCCTCGGTGGTAAGGCCTTTATTCTTCTCCGCCCTTCTGCGTTCTGGATCTCCTTGGGACCCAGATGCGCCACTGAGGTGATGTGGTGCTCGGTGTGGTGGTTCACTCATTGGGTGGACCACACTGCCCATTTGTACTTGGACAGTTCGGATAGGCCAGGTCCTTACACTTGGTGTGGACATTATGGACTTGTTGTTGAGCTTTTGGTCTGCACTTCTCAGGGTCGGTTCAAAAGGTCTCAAGGGACTGTCTCTGCTACCGGAAAGATGTCCTTGAATTATGCCCTAGGTCTTTTGATGTATTCCTGTAAATTGGTTTTGTAGTTGAAAACCCCAAACCAAAGCAGCAAGTAGAGCAAGGACTGAATATGGATCGAATCAATGAAATCAATGATTGGTTTTGGAATCCAGTGTAACACAGAAGGGCTGCAGATATACAAAGCAGGTATATGAACATAGATTCAATCACAAATGGATAAAGCAAAAGGTTTTATATGAAAATTGGTCAGACTCTAGCCTCAGAGGTTGCAATAGGCACTTCATGTGCACTCTTTTGGGTGAAATGGTGCTGGTTAGGACTGAGGGGCATAGATGTCAGGACCACACAGAAAATGACTTGGCCAAGCAACTGAATTCAGAAACAGTTACAAAGTAGGACCACAATAAGTGGTAGAATCAATTGAGTATAGGGGTCTTGGGGTGGGAGACCACTTAGGCTTAACCTCCAAGGCCCACAAGCATGGAATGCCTGATTTATTTTGGTATGACCTCCATGAAGGAAGGTACCTCCGCTCCGTTGAGTGGTAGGGGTGAACTTCATGGGGGGGCTAGGGTCACAACCCTAGTTACTTTGAGAAAGTGTACTTTAGGCTACAAAAGAGAGATAAAAACACTTAAGTTTGTCTCAGCATCAACAAAGGGTTTTAAGGGGGGCTTAGCCTGGATCAAGCCCTCCAAGAAAGACATGGCAGTGACTTTTTCTTACTCCCAAGATCCAACCTTCATAACGCCGTAAGGCACAAAGGATTGCGTAGGCTTCTTGTTCCCTTGGACTCCAATTTTGCTGTCTTGTTGTAAGCTTGCGAGACCAGAAAGCCAGAGGATGATGGTGACCTTCGTCATCGACTTGTTCGATCGTAGCACCAATGGCGTAACGACTGGCGTCTGTACGAATATAAAAAGGTCTTCCATCCAACCACGGAGTCGTCAATGTAACCACATTTGCCAGTGCTTCCTTGAGACCAGTAAAGGCCTCTTCACATTCTGGCGTCCACTTGAGCTTGACTTGAGATCCCTTCTTTCCTTCTATTTTACCAACCTTGAGTAACTCTGTCAATGGACCAGAGAACTTGGCGTAGAGAGGAAGGAACTCGTGGTAATAATTGCAGCAGCCTAAAAAGGCACGAAGCTGCGTGATGGTTTTAGGCCTTTCCCATAGCTGCAGGGCAGCCATTTTCCCTGGGGCCGGTCTTCTTGTCCCATCTTCCAAGACAGAGCCACAAAATTCCACACTCTGGAGGAACATTTTGCCCTTCTCGGGTCCACACACCAGCTTTCCTTGTCGAAGGACCTCGAGAACTTTACGGACTTGTTTTTCGTGCAACTTCAGGCACTCATCGAAGTTTTTTCCCAACGGTGTGGCAATCAGAAGGTCGTCAATGTAGATGCTGCAGAATTCTTGTAAATCCAGAGACTTGTGCTTCTGAAATGAAATAGTCTCCATCATCTTCTGAAACATCGACGGCGCATTCTTCAGACCCATCGGCAGTACAGTCCACTGGACAGTGCCACAGGGCGTGCACATTGCCGTCAAATGCCTATCCTCCTTTCGAAGTGGCATTTGGTGAAAGCCATGGCGCAAATCCAACACAGTAAAGAGCTTACCTTTGGCTCTCGCGGCGATCTCCTTCTCGATTAAAGGAAGGGGATGCGCGTCAGGTACCGTGGCGGCATTCAGGGCTCTGTAATCCACCACTAGACGCCAAGCATCTATGCTGGATTGGTCAGCAGGTGGGGGTTTTGGCACAGTAAATGGTGCTGAACACCACTCAGAACTCATGCAGCCCTCCAACCAACCGAACTCATAGAGATTGCGCTCAATAATCTTTCGCAGGGCATCTGCTTTGGTGCCGTGTAGATAGAATGGACGTTGTTTGTGCAGCTTTGAGCCTTGGATTATCTCAATCTTGGCTTCCCCATTTTCACATCGAATTGAGGGGTTTTTCCACAACTTCCCACTCAGCACGTCATCTTTTTAATCTTCGAACAATGCGTCCCTTCTTGCAGATATCTTGTCTCCGTCGACCTGATTCCCACATTTAATCACCGACATTATGTCCACCAATTTGCGAATTGTTGGTCGTGGTCTCATATTTGTGGCCACTTCATTCCAAACTTCTTCGTCGCATTGTTGGCGGATGAAGCTCACCTGAGCTCGCTCCTCCGTGGGATCCCACCAATGAAGGGGGTCCAGGAATGTCTTGAAGGGATGGGCGGACGAATTCAGCTGCATTTCTGTCAATTCAGGTGAAAATCTTGGAAATTTGTCGTCATTCTTGTCTGAAATCTTGACATTTTTGGCTTGATTCTTGTCTGATGGGGACGACTTGGAATGGATGGAGGCGTTCTCTTGAGGGACGCCGATTGTCCTTCCCTCCTTCCGCGACGATACGTCGGGATTCCGCTCTCGATCGTCTCGATCCACTTCAATTTCGTCGATTCTTGAGGAATTTGAGATGACCCCTTCTGTTCCCATTTCACTGCCATCTTGCCAATAATCTCCCAGATTCCCGTCAACTCAGCACGCCAACGTGCTCCACGAACGCTGTGGCAAAGGCTTGCCATTGTCTTCGCAATACAGCTTCACTCCCTTGTGAGGTAGCTCGACAATGTCGATTGAAATGTCCATAATGTCCTTGAACCAAGATTGTTTTGGCCAGTTGGGGACAATTAAAATCGCCGTTGCGCCGGATTGCTTCAGCTTCTGCACCACACGAGGAAAAACGTCGAAGGGCGGATTGATCCAAAGTGGTTCAGACCAGTCCTCACTCCAGGCATCGTCGTAGAACTTCGGAAATCTTTTATGCTTCTTGTTTGCAAAGGCATTAACTTGAGGACGAAAATTGTGGTTCCTTTCGAAATAATCCACCAGAATGTCTCGCCATTTGTCAACTACAAGATAGCAAACTGACTTCCACTTCTTGCAGTTCAATGATTCCACCTTTCCTTCTTCGAATTCTTCTTGATTCCCTGTCCATTCCTGCCCATCTTGCTGAATATGCAGCTTATTTCGCTCCTTGAATTGGTGTATACTCTTGGTATATGGGTGCAGATAATACAGGTCAGACGGGTCGCTGGTCGACGGATCCTGGAGGAAGCATGTCCTGTGTCCCGTGGGCGACACACGGTGAGCGTGAAGCCATGGTTGACCCAAGAAGAAATCATACTTTATACTGGCTTCATAGAATTTTCCAGGAAACCACTCCTCCGTGACCGTCTCCTCCACGCTCCACACAGATTGTTTCACCAATCTGACCGCCAATTCTGCCTCTCTGTCGCCACCGTCAAGGCGATGTCCGCTCACTCCCTCCAGCTGGACAGGTGTCGAGGACATCTTCGCTTCGTCCTCCTGCAGAAAGCCTCTTCTCACCAGATTGACCTTTGAACCATTGTCAATCAGACATTTGGCAAGTTTAACCTTACCATCTGTCGTCCTGACCTGGATCCAGCAGACAAACTGGCGCTGCTTGCCTCGCCGGACAGCGCTGAGGACCCAGGCAGGGTACAGGAGGCCGCAGGAACGCGCCAGCCGATCCCAGCAGTGTCCATCCACCGCCCCAACTACCCTGATGGGCTTTGTCTCCTGCCACTCAACCCCAGTGTTGGGATTTGGGTCAAGTTGGCTTCCCTATTGCCATTCTTCTTCGACGTTCGGCTGCACGTCCTGTACTTGTCCTTCGTCAACCCATTATTCTCCTGCTTCAACGGCATTGACTCCTTTTCGACGTCAACGATGACCAAATGACTTTCCACCACCACCTTTCTTACCTCCTTGGCCTTTGTTGTTGGAGGTGTTGGAATTGGGGTTGGATTCGTTGGATCTGCCCTTGCCTCGACCTCCAGTATCCTTGTTGTTGCCGAAGGTCTTGTTTGCTGGCGTCTCCGTATACAGGGAGTTGCCATTCACCTTGGAATCATCTTGATTCCCGGACTTTCCTTGTCCCTTTCCATTCTTTTTGCCAGATTTTCCACCAGACTTTCCACCAGCATCGGTCCATCTGAAGCCACTTCGATCTCCGCCTTGCTGCGAGTAATCTTTCGGTGTCCAGTCTCTGTTCTTTCCTTTGGACTGCCCTTTATCCTTTCCCCTTCCATGCTTGTCAGCATCTCGTGCTCCATCCTGCTGGGGATATTTGGGAGAATTTCCCTTTCCATCCATTTTGGACTGAATTGTCTCGAGATCTGAGGGCGTCCACCTGTGATCTGCGGTCGTGTGAGTCGCCGCTCGACCTTCCTTTCCAAGGGCAATGCACACAGAGCATCCCTTCTCACCAACGGCATTGACCTTGCCTCCAAAGCCTTGTGCATCCTGTGACTTCTGGCGTTCTAAGTTTGCATACTTTTCAAGTTGGTCCCAGATCTGCTCGACTCCATACGAGAAGATCCACGGCCCCACCTTCAAAACTGTTCCCTTATACTTCACTTTTCCATCCACCATGCTACAGAAAAACTCCGACTGTTCAGAATCATGGAAACCAACTCTCCATCTGCCCTCACGAATAGTGATGTCTTTCAAACCCGTAGCACTGATAGAGTGTAGCAACTCACGAACTGCCATTTTTCCCATAGTCTCCGGCAATCCTCGGACTTCAACCCAGTTGCCCAGGACTTTTTGGTCCGCCTGAGAGTCCCTGATCTTCTGCTTGGTCTCTGGCGTGAGCTTGCTCAGGAGGATCTTCTTCATCTCGCCTTCAGAAAGTCCTTCTCCCGAATTCTCCGCCTCTTGCACCAAAAACTCCCAATCTTGCCTTGCTATTTGGATCTCTTCAAGAAACAATTTCTTGATCGCCCTGAAGTTCTCAAGACGGTTTTTGTAATGATCTTCAGCAAGTCGAGAGCCTTTCTTCTTGAGACTTCGATACAACTCTTCATAAGTCAGGGGATCTCCTTGATTCTGCCTTTCCACATAAAGATGATATGTACTTTCTCTGAGTGCGCCAGTCAAACAGTCCATCAACCCGAGAATCCAGAGTTCCTTGTCCAGTTTCTCCGTCTGCAGCCAAACCATGAACTGTCGTTCGAAGGACGCCCAGTAACTTGGGTGCCCTGAGAACTTCGGCCGCTTCATCACTGAACCTCTAAGCCTCATGTGCATGGGATTCAGCAGGTGGTTCAGGTTGAAACTTGTGGATGTGCCAACCGGATTGACGAAAACTGGGTTCACGGCGGCGCCTCCCATTGCCGGTGCTTGCGCAATTGCGGCCGCCAACAACGCCTGGTCCACAGTAGGCTGCACGAACGGCGTTGGTTGCGCTTGATGCAGCCTCATCTCCTTCAATTTCTTCTGCTTTTCATTCGTTTTGGCCTCATTTTCCTTCTTTTCCTTGCCTTCCTTCTTCAAGGCTATTGATCTCTCCTTCACGGTGGTCCTTGCTTCTCCATCAATATCGTCAACAGTACCAACAGACAGTATAGACCTCTCCAACGAAGATTCGCCTCCATCAGTACCCAGATTGAACCCAATAGGACTTGTAAATCCAGTAGGGGGGATACCAGAATTTCCAGTAAAAGCTGGGTGTGAACCAGTAAAAGCTGGCGGTGCCGGAGAATGTGGAACGCTGTAAGGCGTGGATGCAGGTGCAGCTGAGGAGGTAGGTGCTGGTTGACTTGCCATTGTAGGCGCTGGTCCAGTGAGCCCAGTAGTGCTCAGATTTTGTACCAGATTGGTCAACTTCTCCAGCTTTTGCTCCATCTCCTTCCACTTGCTGTCGCCATCCCTCTTTTTCTCCTTGGCGGCCTTCTTCAGCTCCTTCACCCTGTCTTCGAGCGACGAAATCTGGCGTCGACAGGAGCAGTCCTTGGCACACTCGCCACACGACGGGCATCTCGTACCTTTTCCTTTGCTTCTCACTTCATCAACCCAAGTATCAACACTTGAGTTGGAGTTGGGAAGCTTGGACAGTTGCTCCCTGGAGAGGTGAGAATGTGTCGAATCACACCTCATTTCGTCGACCTCTTCGTCGTTCGGACCCCAGGCGCCCGACGGACCAGCGTGCGGATGCACATTCTGGCGTCTCTCCTCTGCAATGATGGCCATCTGAACCATCACGGCAGCCTGGTGGTCGAACTGGTCCATCAGCTCTTCCCAATCCTCTTGTTCCTGCAAAGTGGCGTCGAATCGCAGGCGGCCACTGTCTCTGATGAACTGGCACGACGCCCTGAACCAGTCCCTCAGGCGGCCTCGATAGCTCGCCTCCGCCAGTAGCCAGTTCTGGTGGTTCAGGAACTCCTGATTCCAGATTTCCTGGATGTGGTTTTCCCAGTAATCACCACTAATTCCAGTATCAGAAGGCTCTCCTTCGCTGCTGCTGTCTTCAAGATCAGGCAAAGCGTGAGAGCTGGAACCAGATTCACTCGAGGAGGGAGATTGTCGACCGGGTTTAAGGTTGGGTGGGGCGTTCACACAACAATCAGCACAAGTATGAACTCCAGGCCAATGTCTATGGCCACAGTAAGGACACTCAGAAGGGTGATCTTCGGTTCGCTGGGGAGATGCCACGAATGTAACCTCAGGGGGAACACGCAGTGACTCAGAACGAGTAATAGCCCCGCTAAAGAGTGAGATTGAGCCCCATGGAGTATGTATTTTGAACTCAGAGTGTACTTTATTTGAACTCAGAGCAGATTCAGATCAATCATCATCATTCATCATCATCATCATTCATCGTGCATCATGTGTCATGTGTCATGCATTATGTGTCATGACATGCTGGCGCCCTAGCATGTGTTTTTCACATTGCAACCCAAAACTTCACTTTCGCTCAGAACTAACACAACCACAACCCCACTCTTATGGGTTCCTAAGAAGGTTATACTATTCATTTTTCATAAGTCTTTGAATTTGGATGATCACATTTTTGACATCATGGATTGTCATGCATGTCATGCATGATCGACAGTAAGAAAAAGTGCTTTTCCATTGCTTTGAGGCATACTCTAGTTGTATTAGAGATGCACTGAGCATCCAGGCATTTCTATCTTAGTATTGGCCCCACCAAAAATGGTGATAACACATTTTGACCTATGGAACCAAACACCCAATCAGGATATGGAGTAGACCCCTTAATCCGCTTTCAATGTGAGGCAAATCAAGTTTTCCTGAGTTGACTGAGAACTGACATATCCAAGGCAGAGCCTATGAATTTATCTATGTTTTTCCATGAATTCTTAGCTATCCTAGTGGTATGCACCCTAGGGGGCTTGGCACCTCTTTTTGAGAGGTCCTGGGTTCAATTCCTGGTCAGCCTAGCTAAGTAGGAAGATCCCATGTGACATGGCAGTGACCTCATCGCCACATGCCCTGCCACCTCAGCACATATGGGACCCAAACAAAGAGTGCACATCTCCTGAGATGGCACTATGGAGATAGAGTGACCATGGGGCAGTTTTCCAACTCTTTTCCAAAACATTTCAGCTATCTTTGTGAATATGCATTCCGATTTGACCTGAGTTGCAGTTTCTGTGAATATCCTTTCGTCTTTCACTGTTTACACTGCAGCCCTTCATGCTTTGATCCTGATTCTCTTCTCCTTGCACACCTCTGGCTTGGGTTATCCTGGATTGACTATATTTCGGCAAACAAAAGGTTTTCATCTCCAAAAACAAGCAGCAGGAAACCCTACACCAGCAGCAAGCAGCAGGAGAGACAAAAACACAGTGTTGAAACCACTATAAACTTTTCTGGTAGCAAGAGGCAGTCTGTCTCTGCGCACCGGCAGCAACCCCGCGCCGTACATCCAGTGCGCCGAGTACAGGCATATATAAGCAGAAGGGTGAACGAAGACGGACACAAGGAAGGAGGACGCCGACGTGAAGACAGCGCCAGCGCCTGAGGCACCGGCAAGGCCAGCACCGGGTGAACCTGGACCTGGACCTAGCGGCGCTGTACCTTCGGAGCCCTTACATGGGCCAGTGGAAATGGCTGAGGACTCGCTGGATGGACTCCAGACGGCCTTCAGGGCCCTCACAGTCGAAGAGGTGGTGGTCACTCAGCCTGTGAAGAGGAAGAGAGAGAGCGAGAAGGATGCTGGAGAAGAAGCAGACGAAGGAGAGGAACAAGGGCAAGACCTGACGAATGACCCTACCTTCGAAGGCGCACCAAGCGCTTCTGCCCTCCACGCATCACCCTCTCCTTTAACCACCACACTCCCAGCCGCTGCAACATCCACTCCCACAACCTACCCGCCTATGGCAGAGGGCACAGGCTTTACTGGCATGCCTCCCTACCCCGCCTATGGTATGGGCCCACCTACCACTGCGCTCCCTGAGGCAACTACTGCCAGTGAGCCTGTGGCTTCCAGCTCTGCGCCGCGATGGTATGCGGCTGAATATCCCCATCCACTACCCGCTACTGGAACCTATGTGGATGTTCCTGGGTATGCACCTGGCTATGCAACCTTGAGTGGGTTGAGGAGAGGACCTGAGTCTCTTGGTGGCAGGAGTAGAGGATCGGGGAGATCCTCCAACAGGTCCCTGACGCGGTCGGAGATCAACGAGGTGCTCCGAGGAGCCACTTCAAAAATCGTGGGCGACGTCACTCAAGAGATCCGTGAGAAACTAGAGCCCCTGATGATACCGCCCCAAGCGTCACCTACCACGGTGGGAATGTCACCCCACCGCGTACAGGCCAACCACCTGGCGGCAGGGTTGACAAACACCCGGGGGAGCCTGGGGAGCCGACCGATGCCGACCCCTGCAGCAATACCGAGAAGTCCTTTCGTACCGAGAACAGCCCAGCCGCCCTACAGCCATGTGACGAACTCTACGAGGGCCGAGCTGGACCGGCTGGGGCTGACAGCCTTGAGGGCTATGGTGGACGTGGAGCCTTATGGCTCTAGTGATCTAGGCGGAGAACCCTCCGACAATGAGCCGCCGTCGATGACTTCTACTTCGCCCTGTGAGGACGATGACCCGGAGGACCCCGAGGACCCAAAGGGGAAGAAGAAGAAGAAAAAGAAGAAGACCACCCGACGCCCTGAGGGACGCAGGTCTCAGGAGGCGAAGGCTATTGCCACCTCCAAGATCGTGGTGAACCTGCCTGAGTTCACAGGCAAGGACCTCAGCGAGTTCGCTGAGAATTTTGGCCGTTTTCTCCGATTGACCGGCCAAACCCACGCTAGTGGGAGAGTCAAGTGCGATCTGCTCCTGCAGTGCTGCAAGACCAAGTACCTGGAGAAGCAGGTCAGGCAGATCGTGACTAACTCCGCCACCTTTGCCGATGTGTTGGTTGCCCTGGAGAGGCAGTACCCGACCTACGAAACCGACCTCTCCATCAGGGCCGAGATCCAGAACCTGCCCGTGCTGCCCAACAACCCCAAACCTGGCAGGGTCTCTGAGCTGTTGGCTGACCTGGATCACTGGGCTGGACGACTGACGCCCGGTTCCTACAGCAGCGACGACCTGCTGTTCTGGTTGGTGGCCAAGCTCCCTCGAGAGCTGTGGGACGAGTGCCGTTCGACGGCGGAGCGCAAGGCTAGATCCCTCCGCTACGAGGATCTATGCGTGCTACTCCTGGAGCTGGCGCTGGAGAAGGAGAGCGACCAGCACTTGAACAACTACCGTCCTGGTGGTGGAGGTTCTGGAGGCCATGGCAAAGGGTACCAAGGGTCCCGACCTGGGCAGGGGACTACCCCCAAACACGCCCACGCCTGCATCATGGAGAACGTGAAGGAGCTATTCTGGTGTGATGCCAGGGACGAGCAGGGCCACCTGCAGCACGCCCCTGACTGCGAGCAGCGAGACTGCTTTGTAGTCCAGGGGAAGCAGCAGGAGAAGAACACCGGCGCCAAAGCGAAGCTGCCGGATCATTACAGGTGCACCATCACGTGTGCATTCTGCGGGAAGCGGAAGCACTACGAGGATGAGTGCTACCATAAGCAACGCCTATCGGCGAAGCTTAAGGGTGAAGATCCTGGCAAAGGCTCAGGCAAAGGTGGAGGCAAAGGCAAAGGCAACGACTCCGGCAAGGGCAAGTCGAAAGGACGTGGTCAAGGGCAAGACAAGGGTCAAGGTGGACGAGGAGGAGGCGCTAACCGCCAGCCCGACAACAAGAACAAGGACAAGAACGGAGGCAACCCCAACCCTAATCCAGGGGGGAACTCCGAGCCCTCTGGAGGGCAGTCTGGTCCTACCACACGCTCACAAACGCAGGCCCAGCAAGAACAAGGAGCCAAGCGTGAGCATGAAGGTGGTGATGACGGCGACGCTAAGAAGAGGAGCCGTTTCATGAGGATGGCCCGCAAATTGCGGAACAAGGGGTTCGAGGTGACCTGTCTCGCGAAGTTCTGACGGGGACGCTCTGCTGGCACCCAAGACCTGGTGTTTTGGGTACGTATCCGACTAGGGGGACGCGAATACCTGGGGGTATTGGACACTGGCGCCACCATATCTATAGTGGCCAAGAAAATTTTACCTTGTGGGAGCCTGAAGAACACCATGACCACGGCTGCTATACGCATGGGGGATGGACATGTGGTGCACAGCTGCGGGGACTGTGAAGTGGAGGTACCTATGGGCTCCCGGACTATCGCCCATCGGTTCTATGTGATGGACACTGAGGCCTTCGACTTTGTACTGGGGACTGACTTCTTCGTACAGCAGTCCCAGATTCAATCCCTGACGCTGCAAGCGCCCTACCTCCTCTACGTGGACCACGGCAGTGGCAGAGAGTCTGTGCCACTGGAGCAGTCGGAACATACCTCGACTTACCTGAGGCTATCGAAGGAGGAGCCCTCGAACATGATGGCGGCCTCCAAAACTGAGGACTATCAACTATTGGGGGAAGTCCTAGACCAAGGTCTGAAGGAGTTGGGTTACTCTCGAGAAGACCTGAGTGTGGAGTTGTTCGCCAGCGACAAGCAGCATTTACTGGACCTTTACTGCAGCAAGGGGAAGAACTGCAGCTACAAATTTTACTGGCCCTCTTTCGGGATGGCCTACGGGAACCCCAGGTTCAGTGAACTGGGGAAGGTGCTGACCAAGGTGGCCTTGGAACGTTCCCGTATGGTCCTGTGTTCCCCCGATTGGGGAGCCCATGGGGGCAACGAGTACTGGCGAAACCTCCTGGACAGGCTGACTATCAGCTCTGTTCGTTTGCCTGATGAGGCCATCTACGTGCCTCTGGGACGCAACACGCCTATTGGGAAGCCTGGATGGGGGAGTATGCTCAGCGTGGTGGACGGAGGTCTTACCTCCATTCCCTGGGAGGATCTGGACCAGACTCTGGTCCAGGCTATACAACGAGAAAGCGACGGACTCGCCTTGGGTGACTTGAAGGATCGCCTACGACCTCAAGATGCTGTTGAAACTACACCCGGAGGAGATGAGTACGTCGTGACTGACACCAACGCCCCCAACTCTCCCTGTCATGTACCTGTTCCTGATGGAGTCTCTGAGTGTGGACTATCTGAGCTACCTAGCTCTATCCACTCAGATGACGAAACTGAGCACGACGCCTTCTTCGTGCAGACCTGTGTGGAGGAAGTGGAGAACGCCGAGTACGTCGCCCCACTGAAACCCCTACTCTCCATGAGGGTGGAAGACCCCGTGGACGAGGAGCTGGACCCTCGATCCAGGCTAAGGGAGTATGTGGATTCCAAGAGGAAGTTGGTGGCGAAAACGCTATGCTACGATAAGCCTACCCGCAGCTCATGGCCACTGAAGCAAGGACGTATGGGAGACCTATCCCAATTGAAGGAGGACCTCGAACAGAAGATCACCACCTGGCAAAGGGAGGTAGATCTTAAGCTCATGAAGAGCGTGTGGGGCGCCCATGTGAGGACCCCAGAGAAGGACGACCTCTCGGAGGAATGTGTATGTGAACCCCCTCGAGCGTGCCTATGTTGCCATCGTCCACCGGAGATGGTTGAACAAGACCTTCTATATGCCTACCAAGGGCTGAAGGACACTACCACAGGCGAAGAGTCGGTGGAGGACCACCTCCCGACGTCTATTCAGGGGGCAAGCAACTTACACTCTGACGAGGACAGAGAGGACAAGATCAAGGTATTGGACCCGCTGGTACAAAAGCTTATAAGGACCTATCTGGAGGTGTTCGGAGAACTACCCCCTCCAGCCTCATGTGACAAGCTGGTACAGATGGACCTCAAGCTGAAACCCGAGTTCGTGGGTCACAAGATCCGGAGGAGACCCTATCCAGCTCCTGAAGAGCAGGCCGACGAGATTGAGCGACAGATGCAAGAATGTATCGACGCTGGCCTAGTCCTCGAGTACAAGGGCGGGGACTACCCCCTACACTGCAGCCCCTGTTTCCTGGTGGCTAAACCTGGGTCTACAGCCAAACGGTTGGTAGTCGCTACGGAGAGCTGAACAAGAAGACGCTGAACCACTCAGGGTCCATTCCCAATATGGAGTCTACCCTGGAGAAGATAGCCTCCTGCCGCTACAAGACCAAGATGGACAAGAGGAGCGGATTCTGGCAAGTGGACCTGACGCCCAACGCACAGGAACTACTGGCCTTCATCACCCCTCAGGGGAGGGTGTTCAAGTGGAAGGTCATGCCGTTTGGCGTGGCTAACGCACCCGCTCTATTCCAAGACCTGATGAACAAGATCTTGTCCATCCTACGACGGAGACCTAAGGTGCAGGAGCTCATATCCCGTGGTGCCCAGATGGAGGCTCACATCGACGATGTATGCCTCCGGACCAATACCCAGGAGGATCACCTAATCCTCTTGGGTGAGTTCTTTGCGGTCTGCCAGGAGAACCACACACGACTCAAGCTGCAGAAGTGCAAGTTCATGCAGGAGACCATGCAGTACCTGGGGTTTGACGTTGGCTATGGGTGGTGGACCCCAGCGGCCTCTAAGGCCAAACCCCTGATGGATGCCAAGGTACGACACGAAGACCCCAAGAAAGGACTTCATGATGTACGCAGTTTCATTGGGGCGTGCAACTTCTATCGCCGCCACATCAAAAACTTCACCTACACCAGCGCCGTTCTGACTGACTTGATCAAGAAGAGTACTACTTGGCGCTGGGGCCCACAAGAGCAACAAGCGTTTGACGAGCTCAAAGACAAGGTAGCCAACGCTAAGTGCTTGGGCGTGCCTAGGGCACAAGGGGAGATTATCCTGGTGACCGACGCCAGCAATGTGGGCGGTGGTGGAACGTTGTTCCAATGGCAAGCACTAGAGAAGGAGGAGTTTGACTCGGCCATTTCCCAATGGGGGACGGAAGGTCTCAACCGAGATGGAACCCTCAAGCACAGCTACCCTGACAACAAGTGGGTCCTAGTACCTCTGGGCCACTGGAACTGGAAGTGGAACCAGGCCAGGGGGAACTACTCCACCTATGAGCAGGAATTGCTCGCGGGTATGCTGGTGCTATCCTCACAAGCACAACTGTTGGGGAGTAACCCTGTGGTCTGGCTGTGCGACCAAGAACCGGTCCGCAGTTTCCAGAAGGGTCCCCCACCTGAGAAGGCCAAGCTACGGCGCTGGTGGACCTACCTCAGTCAACTACGGCTGACGGTACACCATATCCAGGGAGTGAAGAACGAATGTGCCGACTACATCAGCCGCAACAACTTCGACGCCCTGATTGGTGCCCGGTCTGAAGCGCTGGCTAAGGAGGCCTTCAGCCGTATGGACGTCCACTTGGACCTCAACATGACGATGATACGCCCCCTGGATGGACTCCAATAATCGGAGTACCTGAAGGAGTTTGGGGATATCTACAAGCGCCTGGAGAAACGCCTTGAACCCCTCCTGGTCAACCAAGACCAGTGGAAGAGGGACAAGAGCTACCTCTGGCACGAGGTGGGCATTGTGGTGCCTAGTGACAGAGTCCCAGCGCTGCTGAAGTGGACGCATGAGTCCAGCGGTCATGTGGGTGCTGACCGTACCCTGAGGCTGTTCAAGCAGTGGTTCCACACTACGTGGACTGACGACCAACTGCGGAAAACCCTCCAGCCTATCGTGGACAAGTGCCCGTGCAGGTCCTGTAAACCAGGGGATATCAGGGACAGAGGTCTCTACTCGACCCTGCCCATCCCTCACTGTGCTAACAGTGTTCTATACGTGGACTACACGGAGATGCCGAAGTTCGGGGGCTAAGTCTTTGCCCTCGTGGTAACCTGTGGGTTGACCAGGTTTACCAGGGTGTTCCCATGTACCAAGCACATTACCGGGGAGGAGACTATCAAGATACTCCTGGAGGAGTGGTTTTGTGTCTATGGGGCGCCCAAGGAGATCAACTCCGATGAGGACGTACGAGTACGCTCAGATACCGGTTGGTACAAGAGGGTCCTGAGATCCCTCAATGTCCAGGTGTCTACGGGGATTCCCTACTCGCACACGAGCAACCCCCTATGTGAGCGACAGATTCGTGTCCTGAAAGAGAATGTACGGATATGGTGCAAAACTGAACGCACCAGAGACTGGGTGAGACTACTCCCCGTCATATCCTTGATGATGAACTCCCAAGAGAGTTCAGCTACTGGCTACTCGCCCCATGAGCTATTCCTAGGGCGCCCGGCATGGTTCCTACATGCTCCCTATCCAGAGGACACCCATTCTTCTGTGGGTGAATGGGTCCAAGAGCAACAAGCGAAGGTGGACAAGGCCAAGGCTATGCTCCAGAGAGTGAGGGAGCGTCAGTGGAACAAGAAGAACAAGCACCGAGTACCGGCCACCTACCAAGAGGCGGACTGGGTGCTGGTGCACCACAGTCGACTACCTGCCTGGCCACGCTCTACCAGCGATGACCCATACTTCGGGCCGTACAAGATTCCATCAGTGGATGGACACCGTATCACCGTGCGGTGTTCTCCCCGTCTAGCAGGGACCCTGGTGTGCGCTACTCAACACCTGAAGCGCTCCTATGATCCTGAAGACCTCTGTGGGCAGGAGTGGGAGCTGAACGACGAGGAAATCGCCGCTCTGGACCTACAAGGGGCTGCCAGCCCTATGGAAGTTGAAGGTGAACTCCCCGACATGAACGCCGAGGAGATGGCTAAGGAGGGCTTCTACCTGGTGAAGTCTGTCCTACGCCACCGCTATCGCCAGGGTTGGCGCTTCCTCACCCTCTGGGAAGGGTTTGGAGTCGAAGAGGCCACCTGAGAGCCCTTCTCTGCGTTTGTTCTACCGGAGGGACGCCTAAACTCGGTTCTGGTTGACTACTTGTCCCAGAACAACCTTGGTGAGTTGCTAAGGCTCGCTGAGACGCTTGCCTCCAAGACTAAAGCTAGGAACTGAACCTTACCCTTACCTGCCAAAGCGTATGTGTGAGTGTGCTATTCCTAAGGTCCTGAGAGCAAGCCGCAGAAGTGGTGTCCTAATTATACCCAAGTCTGCACGCTTGCTAAAACTGGAGGGTTGGCTTATTGATGCCACGGGGTACGCCCCGGGTCTCCCCTCCCCTAAGCGCCCAATTTCTGTGCTGGCGCAAAACCTTTGGGGAATACCCAGCGTACTAATCCAGGTATTGTTTTCCCTACCTATCTGTCTACTACAGGGAGGGGTGGCCAAAAGCTATGAAGGCATGAAAACGCCGTTTTGCTATGTGGCCAAAACACTGACCTAACCACTGCCACAGCCCACCAACCCTGCTAAAATTGCAGGAAACGGGTGAGACAGTGACACACGCACTACAGGTCCTACACACCCTACAGTGGCACCATCCTGGTGGGCGAGCACTGCGCAACTGGCTCAAGCCCCCACTCAGGACTACCACTCCTACACGCACACTCTACTTGGTGTTGTTGAAGAACATGTCATGGGTCCTAGCGACCCTCCTGTGAAGAGGACAAGAGAACACAGCGCTGCTAAGCAACTGTGGCCTAACAGGGGACGCCACAACGCGTTTCCCCTGCTAGGGCTTGCAGGGAAGAGGTGCTCTTGCGTGCACGGCGCAGATGTCGATGGAGTCGGACTCGCTGCTCTGCCACAGGCAGAGGGGAGTTACTTGTTTGTGTGATCTGCGCCCTTGTTTAGCAGGGCATGAAAAAAATGGTATGCTGCTGCACCAATCACCCTACCTGCCCACCTGTAAAGCAAAGGCAAATGAAGGGTTGTTTGCGGCGGAGGAACCAAGCCACACTTACCGTATTATACGGTTCTCACTGTGACCTATAATACACTGTCCGCAAACGCGCTGAAAGATCAGCTACCCTGTCAAGCAAGCAAGCGTTAAGGGACTCCTCAGGTTCTCTTAAAGAACGTACGGAGGAGCCCCTGGGTAGCCTAAACAAGGTTTACCGTGCGCACTTGGCGTGGCCTACCCTTTAATGCGTGTGTGAATGCGCGAGCATGCACCAGTGTCGTGGGCAAACCTGCCCATCTTAACCGCAATGTCGAACTCCACCAGGGGGTGGCCCCACCTGGGCGTACCTACCTTACCTACCGCTGGAGAGTGAAGCAAGGTGAGGAGAGAAACGGGGCGCACGCGAAGAACGTTGCTATGCACTTGTGTGTATGTCTAATCACCCTGACCTGACCTCTAATCATCTGCAATCTTTCTAATCAATCCCTCTATCGCGTCCTATCGTTGTTAGCGCTGCTACAAGACTCGTTCACGGAGAAACGAGACGAGCAATGTGTATGCGGCATACGAGAGGAGCATACCTGTAGTTTATACCTGATTCATTGAAGTCTTTTTCGTTGATTTTCGAATTCTTGAATTTTTGATACTTCTATTAGTGTAGGTGGAATCTGTATGTTTATTTATTAATGTGTGTCTCGTCATTTTCAAGACTACGTGAGACATACGTTTATAATGCCATTATTTCTGCATTTTCCGGCGCTTCGCTAGGAGCCGCTCCTGCGCGCGGCCCTTTTATGCGTAGGAATTTCTTGATTTAAAGAATCTAGAGATGACGATAATTTTTATAAAAATGTGCTTCTGATGCACAATTGGATTCTGCTCAGGTGTGTTGTCTTAGAAAATTTCTAGGCCGTCATTTGACGGATTTTGGTGTCGTCGCTTCGTTTTTGCGTGGATTCGTCCATAATTCTCCCATTCCTGCCTCTGCAGATACCCACGCGCAGCCTCGCTGAGTAGGCCGTGTTCTGGCCGAGACGCAGCAGCCTGGAGAGACTGAGCAGAACCCAAGACCCCACCAAGGGGCAATTCAATTTTTTTCGGGACTCCCTTCGCCCTAAGACAGGTCACAGGTCGCCAGCAGGTTTACGAGAACCCATGCGAGTGTGTATATTTTGTCTTGCATTGGGTTTGTGTCGCGCTGCGTCTTGGAGGGAGGAATGCACATGCACATGGTTTGGCATGCTCCCATACTAAGCCAATTAAGCCACAGGAGCCCCGGTAGCGCCATGAGCGCTGAGTCTTCTGTAGGAAATGTTACAAACAGAGCAGCAAAAGAGCGCCAGCCATGGTGAGCGCCCATTTTTCTGCGTGAGGGAAACTATGGGTATTTTAAAGTAGATGTGGAAACCAAGGAAAGGCCAAGAAAAATTCCCTTTTTCCTAAAATGCGACAGTGGTGGCCACCACAGCACAAGGGGGGAGTAAGAAAAAGTGCTTTTCCATTGCTTTGAGGCATACTCTAGTTGTATTAGAGATGCACTGAGCATCCAGGCATTTCTATCTTAGTATTGGCCCCACCAAAAGTGGTGATAACACATTTTGACCTATGGAACCAAACACCCAATCAGGATATGGAGTGGACCCCTTGATCCCCTTTCAATGTGAGGCAAATCACCTTTTCCTGAGTTGACTGAGAACTGACATATCCAAGGCAGAGCCTATGAATTTATCTATGTTTTTCCATGAATTCTTAGCTCTCCTAGTGGTATGCACCCTAGGGGGCTGGGCACCTCTTTTTGAGAGGTCCTGGGTTCAATTCCTGGTCAGCCTAGCTAAGTAGGAAGATCCCATGTGACATGGCAGTGACCTCATCGCCACATACCCTGCCACCTCAGCACATATGGGACCCAAAACAAAGAGTGCACATCTCCTGAGATGGCACTATGGAGATAGAGTGACCATGGGGCAGTTTTCCAACTCTTTTCCAAAACGTTTCAGCTATCTTTGTGAATATGCATTCCGATTTGACCTGAGTTGCAGTTTTTGTGAATATCCTTTCATCTTTCACTGTTTACACTGCAGCCCTTCATGCTTTGATCCTGATTCTCTTCTCCTTGCACACCTCTGGCTTGGGTTATCCTGGATTGACTATATTTCAGCAAACAAAAGGTTTTCATCTCCAAAAACAAGCAGCAGGAAACCCTACACCAGCAGCAAGCAGCAGGAGAGACAAAAACACAGTGTTGAAACCACTATAAACTTTTCTTCGACTCATTTTGTGACTGATACCACACATACTACCTTCGAAGGAGTCTAGGGCCCCTAAGGGACCTCTATTTACTCTACAACCCTTTTCCATGGTTGTCCCTACTTCTACATGTATTTTAATGCCTATTTGGTGGGTCCCAAGCATGTTTCATGTATTGGGGGATCCCAAGAATATACCTAGGCCTAAGCCAAGCCCCAAACACAAGAGGAGAGAAGAGAGATAGATAGAGGAGAGGCGCCTGGCGGCGACACCAGGAAGCACGTGATGCTTCCTAGGTAAGTCCTAACTAGGTGTATTTTACTACAAGAGGGATATTTGTATGGTGAGAGTGGAAGAGAGGTAAGGAGTGAACATGAGTCTAAATAATGATTGTGTTTCATAGTCCCTTTTTGCTATGGACTAAACTGGAAGACTACAATACTATGAACCCATTACGTTGCTGTTGTTGAGGAGGGTGCCAAATCTAACTGGTAGCAGAGAAAACCTGCTCTGCCTAAGTCCAGTATCCCTTGGATTTAATTTCGATTCAATTCCAGCCTGGAAATTTAGTAAGGGACGGAGAAGAATTCCTGAACTCAGAAAATCGAGTCTGAAAAATTCAGATGGACCCTGTGAGAACTCCAAGCAGCCTAGAAGCTACGGGCGCTTCTGAAAACGACGTGCAGTTCGTGATACCTGTCTCCGATGAGGAACTAGTCGCGGCTACCATGGCCGGGTTTGGAACCCCAGAAGTACCTCTAGACGGATCTCGATTCGAAGCCTATCGTTTTCCTGCGCCTACATGTCCTGAGTATGCTGAAGCTGTAGCTCCACGCCCAGTGCCTTCAGCGAGTAACATGACGACAGCTGAGCTAGCGAATGCTTGTAATCAGAACCTACTTGAGCATCTACTTTCTTACCCTGATCTATTGGATCTCCGCCACTTCAGCACCCGTATCTTCCATAGCACAGCACTGCAATGAAATCCGGAAACTCGTTGTGAGTCATCGTTCAGCTCTGATGACATGTTAAAACAGGCATCCTGTGACATGATACACAGAAATGGCACATGGATGCCTATTAATGAAATAATGATAAATCATTGATAATTAACTATTAAAAACAATATTTTTCTTCCAGTCAAAAATTTAAATCTACGCACAATAATCGCGATGCGCGGCTGCCATCTGGCATTTTCCGTCCGCAAATTTCGCGGGCCATTCAGCAGCCCATATTATAATAAAAATGCATAATCTACAATAAATTTGGAAACAAAATAGATAAGAGTATCTTCTACATTTGTGGACCCATTACACTCCCCCACCAAGCTCAAACTCAGGGTCAAGAGCTGAGTTTGTTGCTGAAAAATATGAATAATGGGGGCAAATGGGTAAGATACACCCAAAGCCAATCTGAGCTTTTTCAGCATAAACCTATACTGTACCTGTGACATGGTATTTACTACAACCATTATGTACAAAACAAAAACTTCTGCCACACCCCAGTGCCCTGAAATGGAAACCCACCAGGTGTCAGGGGCTTTTTGTTTTAATGTACAAAAAAAATCCCTGCTCAGGGGTTGGGGAAAAGCCTGCAGCAAAAGGCTATAAAAACCCCATTCCCTTTCTGGGAGGTGTGGTAACACACTTCCACCAAAACCTGTATATAATGAAGAAAAAAAAAACCCCGCACATCTTTCTGAGCTTATCTGTAACTTGCAGTCATTTCTCATTCAATAAAAACCAGCTCCAACTGCCCTAGTCAGTGCAAACACCCAGCCAGAGTTTCGAAACGATTTTCAAAACCCAACTGCAATTTCTGCCTAGGGAGCCTGGCCCAGGGTACACTGCCTAGGGGAGACCCCAAAAGGACAGAGACACACAGGCGCAAGGCGCAGAGCATGGGCGCACAAATATCGTATAAACAGATTCGGTTGTGTCCACTGTGTTCGCACCATCCTGGTGCCGTGCACAGTACTTTACAGAGTGCAGGTGCAGTGCACAACGTGCAGTGCACAGTACTTGTGCAGCATTGAACAAACGAACAAAAAAGAAAAAAGAACACGTCAGAGCAAAAAATATTCCATTCTTCACGACTCCTCCACATGTCATCCAGTATCAACCTCCCTCTCTCTTCACCATACATCTCTTCACCATACCATGCACGCTTACACATACCTCGCACCCACCAAGCAAAGTGCTCACACCCAGACACCAGAACTGAGGAACACCCTGCAAATTCAAATGCCAAACCCTTTCCCAAAATAAAAAGTGTAAAGTACAACTCTGCCAGCAGAGCAGAGGTTCCCACTGACCCACCTGCTCTCTGCCCTTCCACTGGGCCTGACGTCTTACGCACTGGCGTACCTGCTGACCTGGAGGGGGGAGGGGGCGTAGTTGGCGTCCCATACCCCAACCCCACTTATAAAAGTATTATGAAGGCTTGCCATGCCAGCCACTACATGTCCTCGGACCACCCAAAAATCTGCAGCAGGTAAAGAGTATAAAAAATATCCCCAGGGGTTGTAGAAGTTTTTTCAAGAAGAGGTTTTTTGGCTCTGGATCTCCCAAGGGGGCTGCTGCACTGAAGGGGGGGGTACCGTAAGGGCGAATTGGCCTCCCCTCAACCCATCTCCAACCCCCAACCCATCTCATGCAGCCCCTTTCAGCAAAAAGGCAGAAAAAATCTGGAGAAAAATTACCTGGAAAGACCTGTGAGTGACAAAGAGGCACGTGCATAGCCGTGCCACAAACAGAATACATATAGGCGCCCACACAGGGCCCAAACAAGGCCAACAGGCCCACAGCCCACAACGAAGGGCCCGCAAAGCAAAAACAGGGCATATCCAAGCCCACAGACAAAACAAAAACAAACCTGAACCTCCATACACTACCACAAACAACTTCGCATACTTTTTTATTATCCTACGACGCACGTTGTCATACCCAAATTTCACATTCTACTCATTTAGTCCACATTCAGCCATATCTGCAAAAATATCACAACAGCCACCAAAATCCAGCAAACCAACCATGAAGTTAGCAGGCTAACCACAAGAACGCCCGCCTTACCAACAGGCAAACAAACGCCGCACCGCCAAGAAAGCGAACATGTCCCATAACGCCGCACCGCCAAACCCACACAGAATCGTTTGCCCTCAGTCAAGCGCACAGTCGCCAAATCCACGTTCCACGTGCCCCTTGGCCTGCCTGCGCGCAACCGCAGCAGCAGACCGCTTACCACTTTTGCCTTTCGTGCGCTTTACCACTCCAGCACCGGCGGCCACCTTCAAGGCCCCGAAAGCCTCGTCCTCCTTACACAAAAGAACAACTGGTGCGTCTTCTTCGGCCACATCCACAAACTCACTCAAACGCCCATACAGAATTCCTCGCGCTGATAGCCATTTCCAGTCTTCACGTGCGATCGCTGCGTCCACGTGTTGGTCACTGAACGCCAGCGAGCGGCTCGAACCAAGTTGATCTTTGCCAGCAAGCACCTGCACCCGTGCTGCATTCTCCAGCGCCACAAAAGAATCCACCAAGTCCATCTCCGGCAGAGGATAACCAGTCGAATAACCCAAAGCGCGCAGCGCTTCCCATGTCAGAAATTCAATATCACAGCGAAAACCCAACTTCTCGTATCGACGCTTCAAGCAGACGAACATCTCTGTAAGCAAACCTTCGAACAAGCGCTGTTCAAGCACATAGAGACCCTTCCGGTGTTCACATTGAACAGCTTTGGTCGTCGCAAGCGTCGTGCAACCACTCTCTTCATACACCCAACAGCCATAGCAGACATTGTAGGCGCGCGGCAACGCGCTCAGACACACACTGGGGCAGACCTTCAGTGAACTCAACAAGTCCTTGAACTCCGGCATCCAGCCCACTCCACGAGCGCGATTCGCCAGGCCCAACTGCAGCAGCTTTGCCTGCAGCCACGGAACCTCCGATGAGGGTTGGTTGTCCCCGCCTTCCTGTAGAGAGCACACCGCAGATGTCAGATCACCACCGCGAAACGCGCAAAGGAACGTGTCCTCCTTCATGCTCAGCCAAGTCACGGACAGTCGCACTCAGCCGCGCGTTTGCATCTTTGAAGTGGTCAACATCAGAGTAGGCAATGTCTCTTTCACGTCGGTATCTCGTGCAGCGCTCACACAATGACTCCTCAGCAGCCACACTGCTCGCCACAGCAGCGCCGTAGAGTCGCTGCTGCCGGTGACTGAAGCACTGAAGCACAGACCCAATAGACAACAAAAGGCACTCGGATGAGCCTGTTTTGTAATCAGAACTTACTTGAGCATCTACTTTCTTACCCTGATCTCTTGGATCTCCGCCACTTCAGCACCCGTATCTTCCATAGCACAGCACTGCAATGAAATCCGGAAACTCGTTGTAAGTCATCGTTCAGCTCTGATCACATGCTAAAACAGGCATCCTGTGACATGATACACAGAAATGGCACATGGATGCCTATTAATGAAATAATGATAAATCATTGATAATTAACTATTAAAAACAATAGTTTTCTTCAAGTCAAAAATTTAAATCTACGCACAATAATAGCGATGCGCGGCTGCCATCTGGCATTTTCCGTCCGCGAATTTCGCGGGCCATTCAGCAGCCCATATTATAATAAAAATGCATAATCTACAATAAATTTGGAAACAAAATAGATAAGAGTATCTTCTACATTTGTGGACCCATTACAATGCTATGGAGGTCCTATCGTTGCTCAACCAGAGTGGTCGGTTGCAACAAATGGTTCAACAAATCGAACACCACGAAGGTTCATTCACTAATGCTCCACAGACTCATGAGTCCGGGACCACATCGTCTTCGACTAATCCTTTCCAATCTGTGCCATGGCGTTCTAATGTGACTTACGCCACTATGCCTCAACCCCCTATCCGTGGAGAACCTATTGTTCATGGAGTGCCTACCGGAGTTCCTGAGCCTAAGTTTTTCTCTGAGCCTCAAGCTCCCAAAAGGACTCATGTTTTCGAAGCCTCTCCTTCTTCGGAAGAGAGCACTATCCTTTTGTCGACCTTGCAACAACTCAAGGGTTGTCTTGAAAACTTAGAAAATAGGACTAGTGCTAACTTAACCACTAACCCTTGTGTACCTTACCACCCCTCGCCTCTAACCCGAGTGTGCACCGGGCTTGCCGGTGTGCCTCCTGGAGTCAAGTCGCCCTTTGTACCCCGTACCAAAGCACCCAAACCAGTGGCGTGCTTTACCACTACCTACGAAGTATACACCCTCGACCAAGCCCTCGCCCTAGGACTCGGTCCACTAGCGCCTATGGCGCTACTCCCCGACCCCACACAACCAGTGCCACACACCGGTAGAGGAACCAAAGCTTTTTTCAAACCCCAAACCGAACCCAAACTACCCAAGTTTTCGGGTAGAGACCTCGACGTTTACGCCGAAGATTTTTTGAGGTTCTTGAGGTCGACGGGACAAGAGGACCTCAACGAAAGAGCCAAAGCGGACCTTGTTATCAACGGTTGTGATAACAAGGACGTAAAAGAAGTGGTTTCGGGGGCACTCAAGAAAAGTGACTCTTGGGTAAGGTTCCTTATTACGCTCGAAAAGCTCTACCCTACTTACGTTACCGACCTAGAGCTTATTCAAGAGATAGAGCGTATCCCTCGGTTGAAGGAATACCCTACAACCGCGGACATAGCCCAATACGTCCAAAAGCTTACTACGCTTACGGACCAATTGGCTATGTCCTACTACGACGACTCCAAAGCCCTCCTACACCTCCTACCTCGTGTTCCGCCCAAAACCATGGACGAAATACGTGCTACTCCCGAGAGGTTATCTAGAATACAAACTTTCAACTCTCTCGTTGACCTCCTCTACGAGTTGGCCCTCCAGAGAAAGTCCGACGCTACCTTGAAGAACTTGCACTCGATGGCTCAACTCAAGTGGCTAGACGGCAACACCAACGCCGACTCCGACGCCCCTATGAACCAAAAAGAAGCCTTTGCCCACTCGCTATGTGAGGAGTGCTTCGTGTCTTTCCAACAAGCACGAGGACAAGCAAACGGCAACCGTGGTGGTGGCGGTCGTGGCCGTGGAAAAGGTGGAAGAGGCAAAGGACAAGGCCAAGGGCAGTGGTATTGGCGAAGGGAAGTCGAGGAGGAAAACTCCACCGCGCCCGAGTTCTTCGCCACCGTGTTTTGCCCCAATTGTGGGACAAAACACAACGTAAGAGACAAGGCGTGGCAAGACAGCCTTGACGCGAGGAAGGAAGAGCAAAAGCAAACGAAGAAAGGTCAAGGCAAAGGGGGAAAGGACCAAGCGAAAGGAGGAGAAAAAGGAAGTGGAGGAAAAGCGAACGGAGGAAAGGCGAACGAAGGAAAAAGAGGCAAAGGAAAAGACGACCACAAAGGAAAGCCTCAAGAGAAGAAACACTTGGAAGAGTTGACGGAAGGAGAGCGAGAAAAGAAGCAAAAAAGAGTTCTCAAGCTGGAAAGGCAAGCTAAGAACCTCAAGGACTTTCTCGCGGGTCAAACGCCGGGGGAAGCCTAGGTGGACACCGAGACGACGCACCGAGGTATTGCTACCTATTGAGGGTCGCTATCAATGGTGTATGGGTGGACGCATACCTTGATACCGGCGCTACAATCTCCCTAGTCTCCTCTAGGTTCGTACACTACGAGGACCTAGTTCCCAAAAATATTTGTGGGGTAAAAACGGGAGAAGGGGGAGTCACTCTCACCGAAGGCGAGATAGAAGGAGAAGTACAAGTGGGGGACGGAAAGGTACTTCAAAAGTTTCAAGCGTTCGACACCGACGCCTTTGAAGCCGTATTGGGGACGGACTTCTTTGCGCAAAACGAGTGGATAAAATATTTATCCCTTCAAGAGCCCACTCACTTGTTGGTGGTGAACGAAGAGCAAGAATGGGAAGCAATACCCCTCAAGGAGACAAAGTGTCCAGGACCTACGCTCAAGACTCTCAAGAGTTTTCCGTTGGCACTCGATAGCGAGGTGAACCAAGAGAGTATCCTCGCTACCTTGAGCCTACACCGAACAGAGAACTACACTCTCGACTCCGCCGCCAAGCATGACGCGTTTCGAGAACTTGGCCTTAACCCGAACACGTGTAACGGCGACTTTGTCGAACTCTTTGCGTCCAAAGAGAACGCCGACGCGGAGTACTTTTGTACTCCCAAAACCAACAACACGTCGTGGTATGACTGGGGAAAGTTGGGAGCTTGGAAGATGCTTTACGCCAACCCCCCTTTCTCAAAAATACTCCACACGTTGGTAAAGGTTTATGTGGACCAAGCTACGGTCGCGTTGGTTATTCCCGAAGGGAAAAAGTGGGAAGAAGAAGAAAAGCTATGGGGGCCTATACTCGAAAAGTTGACGGTGACAAAGTTGCTCTTACCTGACGTTCCTCTCTACCGACTTAACCCAAAAGAAGAGGTTTTGCCAGAGCCCCGTTGGCGAACCGCTATGTACCTAGTCTCGGGGAAGAACGTGTCCTCTAACCCCATGGAAAACGTGTCTGAAGAGATAAAGAAGTTCGTGCTAAAGCACCACCGTGGGTACGGAAAAGAAGAGATGATGAAAAAGTTTCCGGACGTGGACGAGAGCAAGGAAGAGTACAAGTTCGAGACGCCTAAGTTTCAAGTCGAGGAAGTGGTTCAAGAAAGTCCGAAAGAGGCAAGAGAAACTCAAGAAGAGAGCGAAGAAACCTCCGACGAAGGCGGAAGTATATCCGAAGCTCCTTCCGAGTCGACTATACCCTTTTTGAAGGACTCCTACACCACTATGGACTACGACGACTTGGTCGCCAACCTGTTCTTGGAAGAAGTAGAACCTCTAGAGGCTCCTTCGCCTCCTTCCGAAACTCCTAACCCCGAAAAACTTCTTTCACACGTTTCCGTCCCACTAGAATCGATGACGAGCGAAGGAGACGAACGTGAACTCCGTCTCCTACACGCACGCCGGAGTAAAAATTCGTTCCCTTCTTCAAAAGAAGATTTGGAAGAAACTGGTCTCCTTCGACTAAATCAAATTGACAGACTCCAAAAACTGGAGCTAAAAGAAAAATGGAAAAGCATGGTCTACCTAGACGAGTACGACGGAGAAGATGGGACGTATTTCGATGTCGGCGAAGAATTGGTCATGCTTCACGAACTACACGAAGCATTGGAACAAGAAATTGGAGGAGAAGAAGAAAAGAAAGAAGAAAGAAAAGATCAATTACGCCGGAAAGACATCAAGAGACTAAGAAAGAAAGTCAAAGAAAAGAAGAAAATTGATCACCAAGAGAATCAGATGATTTTGGACCCCGAACAGGTCCTAGCCCTCAAGAAAGTGACGGAGCAAGATGAAAAATCTAAGAAATAAGAATTAGGTGCGCCCAATCTACACGCATCTGAAGACCTCAAGATTTCGCTCGACAAAATGGATGTTGACGAGAGGATCAAGAAAATCATCCTGCATTTCTCTGACATTTTTGGTCCGTTACCTCCACCCGGATCGGTGAAGAAACTCGTGACCATGGACCTAGAACTAAGAGAAGAATTTCTCAAAGATCGAGTTCGATGTCGACCGTACCCAGCATCAAAAGATGACATGGCTGAGATTACTCGCCAAATCAAAGAATGCGTGGAGGCCGGTTTGGTTTACGGGTACAAAAAGACGGACTATCCTAAGCATTGCAGTCCATGCTTCCTGGTAGCTAAACCAGGGAGCACTGCAAAAAGATTGGTGGTCGACTACAAAAAGGTCAACCAGAAAATAAAACTGCACAGCGGCTCGTTGCTCCTGATGGAGAACACCGTGGAAACCGCTGCTGGATGCAGATACAAAACTAAAATGGACAAGCGGTCCGGTTTCTGGCAAATTGACCTAACGGAGCGTGCCCAAGATCTAACGGCATTCATTGCTCCGGATGGACGGGTCTACAAATGGCGGGTAATGCCATTTGGTATTGCTAACGCCCCGGCGTTGTTCCAGGAGCTGATGAATCAAATCATCGCCCTGTGTAAACGACGACCGGCCGTCCAAGAGCTCCTACAGCGTGGTGCTGTCCTGGAGGCTCACATCGACGACGTCATCCTAGGGACGAACACCATCGATGACCATCTCCTACTACTCCGAGAATTCTACACCGTCTGTCAAGAAACACACCTCCGCATGGAGCTGGAGAAATGCGAATTTCTCAAGACGGAAACAGACTACCTCGGATTCCACATCGGAGATGGATGGTGGAAACCGCAGGATCAAAAGATGAAGCCCCTGATGGACTTCGACCTAACGGATTATATGTCTAAAGCTGAAGGAGTTCAGAAAATCCGACAATTCATCGGATCCTGTAATTTTTACAGGCGGCATCTCCGAAATTTCACGGAAGCCAGCGCACCACTAACGGATCTCATCAAGAAGGAGACTCCGTGGCGTTGGGGACCTATTGAAAAGCAAGCAATCGAAGATGTCAAGAAGAAAATCCGAGAATGCCTAGTACTTGGAGTACCCCAACGCTACGGCGAGATGATTCTAATCACGAATGCCAGTAACGTTGGAGGAGCTGCTCTCCTCCGCACTGCTCTGCAAGCCAAATGACCCCATGATGAACATGGGATCCCGTGGCATCATTGCAGCCGTATTGGATAACGATTCCGACTCAGACACTGAAGCATCGAAAGGGAGAAACCGGCATTGAACCGCTGGTCTCCACTTGCCTGTTGCGTTCAAAGGTAGTCATCTCCACAAAGCTCACGAGTCTCTGCATTTCGCTATTCACGTATCGAAGGGAGGGACATTATTACAGTGGCAAAAGCTAACTACGGATCAATGTAAAGACATTGATTATCGCCTAACAGTTCAAGGTGTCACAAGAGAAGGATTCATGAAATCTGACTATGACTCCCAAGAATGGCGCCTAGTTCTACTTGGCCACTGGAATTGGAAGTGGAATGCAGCCCGCTCACACTATCACACCTACGAGCAGGAGCTGTTAGCTGGAGTTCTAGTCTTGGCTAGTCAACACAGGATCCTGGGTACCAATCCCATCACGTGGCTATGTGATCAGGATTCCGTGAAGTACTTTATGGAAAGACCACCGCCAGATGAAAAACGTCTACGACGATGGTGGGTCTACCTGAGCCAACTACGACTCGCTGCATTCCACATCCGGGGAATAAAAAACGAACTCTGTGATTATCTATCACGGAATTGTTTTGATTCCCTGGTGGGGGCAGACACCGAGATGATGGCCAAAGAAGCTTTCGCCAAGATGAATCAACATCTCGATCTCTTTACAAGGAAAGAAAAACTCATGTGCTGGAGTATGAAAGACCTGACGGCCGATTACTCGGACATCTTGGACCAGTTGACGATTGGGAGCTCAAAGATCCTGGATGGAGTACGATGGTCCCGCATGTCAACTCACCTACACAGGGAAGACCTCATTTGTGTCCCCAAAGACTACGAAGAAACTATGTTGGAATGGGCACACAAAACGGATGGTCACCCTGGGGTGGAGAGAACTCTTTGGTTCTTCCAGAAGTATTTCTTCGCTAAGAGTAGCGATGCATCTCTCAAGAAGATTTTATCTAAGATCATCGCTGAGTGTCCCTGCACTAAGGCTAAAGCTAACACTGCAGCGGATCGTGGTGAGGCAAGGAATCTCCCGATTCCGAACCAAATGAACTCCATCCTCTACGTGGATTTTATGGAGTTACCCAAATTCGCTGGCCATGACTTCGCCCTCCTGGTGACGGATGGACTCAGTCGCTACAGCCCAGTGTTTCCCCTTACTAAGAAGGTAGATGGTGAAGGATTATTGAAAGAGATTTTCGAAGGATGGGTACAAGTCTACGGATTACCCAAGATTATCCACAGCGATCAAGACATCCGGTTTACCAGCCCTACTGGTTGGTACCGAAGCGTCATGAGAGCTATGGGTACGGATGTCCAGTTCGGAACTCCTTACCTACGAACAAAGAATCCTCTGTGCGAACGCCAAATTGGCTGTTTCTAAACAGTCATGAGGATTCTGATGCTGAACCAGAAGAGCCGAAACTGGCTAAAACTAGTCCCATATGCTATCTACTTGATGAATAATCAAGTGAGTAGCAGGACTGGTTTCACTCCTACGGAACTGTTCCTAGGGAGGCCTGGATTCAACTTCGAATTCCCCTGCGCGAGCGAAGGAAATCCTAAAGTTGATGAATGGCTCACCGAGCAAAAACCGATCGCCGATCTATGCCGATCACTACTGGAAAAGAAAAGAAGTAAAGAGAATCGGACCAAGAACCGAAAAAGAAAAGAAGCTATCTACCAAATTGGTGACTGGGTTCTGGTACATCATACAAGATTCAAGGCATGGCCGCGTAACACGCTGGACAGCCCTTACTTCGGACCATTTCTGGTCACGGATGTAGCTGAAGGATCCGTGTGGATCAAAACTCATCCTAAGTACGGAGGTCTGGTTGAAGTGGGTTACCCACAGCCCAAGCACTATGACGTGCTAGACGACCTCTACGACTGGGAAGAAGATCTACAAGAAAGCCTGGAAGCTGCAGCCGAAGATTTGGCCGCGGATCCGACGGATGAGGATGAAGAACTGCCGCCTATGGAGGATGACGGTTCACTACGGATGCCCAAAAGGGACATCTCTCTCTCTAGACCTACTGTACCTACACCTACGGCCGTAGAGGCTAGACCCAAAAGAATAAGCGCTAGTGAACCCATTACGTTTACTGAATCAGAGATGAAAAAGCAAGACTACTACTTTGTTGAAAGAATCCTCCGCCACACCTACAAACGTGGTTGGAGATTCTATACAAAGTGGTCTGGCTATTCTATCTCTGACTGTACCTGGGAGCCAGTGACGGCTTTCATACTCGATGACGGTAACGTCAACGAGGTTTTTGCTGATTACTGCAAATCTCAGGATTTGCGTGACATTCTACAGTCAGCCCAAAATCAGGCCCACAAGCGTGCTGGGAGGTGAGACTACTCCCTCCTGTTTCATAGCACCTGTGAAAACGGTGCATCTATGGTCCTAAGGCCCTGTTTCACTGAGCAGTGAGTTCACACTCACTAGCCTGGGAGTTGTCGTGGATTTCCAAGGGAACTCCGAGGCTGGGGGGCAGGTTTCACCAATCTAGAGAGGGAGAGAGATGAGCGGTGTGTAACTGGCGCGCATGTGAGTGTCAACAGCCCCAACTGAGGTGTGTTGCCTAGGAGAGAAGTGAAACACTACTGCTAAGCAAGCCGATTCTTACGGGTGGTGAACACCTGGTTCCATTTTGGAACAGTCAAGCATCCACCACCGGAGGGGCAGGGTTGGTGCTCCCCAGGGATGGGACCTCCCCGAGGAACTGGGTGGGCTGCAGGATGAGCAGAGTTTGCATGGGCCGCCCAACCACGACCAGGGCTACCCCCTTGGCTGCAAACCTCCCCGCCTTGAGCACCCACCGTCAAAGACGCTATCGCCTGATCCTACACCGCAAGACACCCTGATCCTACAACTTCCCACACACACGCCCACGCCAAGGCAAGTCAAGTTGTAGCTAACACCAAGCATCCCTGAACAAACAGTGAACGCTTTGGGTGCATCTCGCCTCCGGTCCGATGAAACCCGTGCAAGTGTGGACACGGAACCGAAGCTCAACGTGATCCGTGCAGAGTGAGTGAATGGCGCGCAAAAGTGTGTTGTGTTGAGTATGTGTGTGTAGTGCTGTGCGTGGATGTGCGGTGCAGGGCAAGCATGTGTGTGAATCTACCTCAGTGTCTCTACCTTGGGGCTACCCAAAAAAAAAGAGAGAGGGTCACACACGGGGAGACCAAGAAAAAACCGTCAGGGATCAGATGGGCGTGGGAACAAGGGCCAGCGTACGCTGACCAACGCGAACGCCCTTGCCAATTCCAATCCCCTGCCTTCCCAGTCTCCCACTCGCTGATCCTTACGCTCTACAAAGGAGTAGCCCTTTGCAGGAGCGCCCCTTGCTAACGCCTCCAACCCACATCCCACTCTCCACTCCACACTCCTCCCACACTCGTGCAACTCAAACCGAACAACTTGCAAGTCGGGAATCTCACCCCAGAGTTTCATTGGACTTTTTGAGTTGCAACGATCCTACACTCTCTAAAACACGCTGCATGTGTGAGCGGCACGGTGAGACATGTGAGTGTTTTAGGTGCCTGCACGTGAGCATATGCATGCACTGAACGACTCACCAGGCATTCCGCCACAAAACCACAAACAGAGGACAGTGACGCATATAGCGGCGCCTCCGCTATGCATGCATGCTGTCCTACAGAGCGAGCAAGGAAGGTTCTCCCTACCTCCCAAACCTTGAATGTTTCCCTTATGAAGGTTTTACCCTCCATCCTACTTGGATTCGGAGTTTTTACGTGTGCACGACGCGGCGTACGCTGCTATTTTGCATGCGTGACGGCCTGTTTCCCTCCTGAATCCTGCCTGAATGCCAGCCCAAGCCAGCCCTTGCGAGGCACCAAGAGCGTGAAAAAGACGGCAAAGCAAGGTAAAAACACGCTACGCGTGTTGTGCAAGCTCTAACCAACACATATGTTTCATTTCTGTTGTGCTATGTGTGGCTGATGTTCAAACTCGCCTATTAAACGCACAGTGGTGAATTGATGCGCGCAAAACGTACAGTTACCCTATGGCTGTACTGTGCACCCTCCCCGCGCAAAAATTTTTGCCTGTCTGTATGCCTCATTTTATAAAATCGCGTTTTTCGTTGCTCGTTGTTTTCCAAATTCTTTGTTTTACAAAACTGCGCTTTTTGCAGCTTCAGAAGCGCTTTTTACAAAAGTTCAAAAGTTTTTGGACTTTGGAGGCTTCGCCCCCAGTCCCGCACGGCGGACGCGCGCTGTTACGGGAGTCGCCAGAACTCCCAGCGCTACACTTTGCGCTTTTCAGGTGTCCAAATATTTTTTCAAGTTTTGGTTCCTGGCGAGTTAGAAGCTCGGCTAGAGTTCATTTGGAAGTGCATTTCAAGCGTTATTCATTGCTGATTTCATTTTGATTTTCAAAAAATCGGTATCTGCATTTGTTATGTAAGGCTTCCCTAAGGATTCCTACGCCTTGTCCATTCTTTATATATCACTTTGAGCACAATTGTTCTGGAACTTCTGGTATTTGCATTTTTAGCTCCAAACTAATCACCTATTGTGCTGTGGTAAGAGTGGTATAGTAAGAAAGGTAACTCACATGTATGCTTTTCGAAGTCATTCCACTCATTCTTTGCTGTGGTACTGAGGTGCAGTGATCATACTTGGTATTGAAGGTAGTCCAATTCTGGACTGAATAGTAAATGCTAAGAGATTTCACAGGGCTGCATATGATTATGGCCACAAGATCATTTTTCAGCCTATTTTTCTGAGTATTTACTCCTGAATTTCAGGGCTTCAGTCGGGGGGGGAGTGAGATTGAGCCCCATGGAGTATATATTTTGAACTCAGAGTGTACTTTATTTGAACTCAGAGCAGATTCAGATCAATCATCATCATTCGTCATCATCATCATTCATCATGCATCATGTGTCATGTGTCATGCATTATGTGTCATGACATGCTGGCGCCCCAGCATGTGTTTTTCACATTCCAACCCAAAACTTCACTTTCGCTCAGAACTAACACAACCACAACCCCACTCTTATGGGTTCCTAAGAAGGTTATACTATTCATTTTTCATAACTCTTTGAATTTGGATGATCACATTTTTGACATCATGGATTGTCATGCATGTCATGCATGATCGACTCATTTTGTGAGTGATACCACACATACTACCTTCGAAGGAGTCTAGGGCCCCTAAGGGACCTCTATTTACTCTACAACCCTTTTCCATGGTTGTCCCTACTTCTACATGTATTTTAATGCCTATTTGGTGGGTCCCAAGCATGTTTCATGTATTGGGGGATCCCAAGAATATACCTAGGCCTAAGCCAAGCCCCAAACACAAGAGGAGAGAAGAGAGATAGATAGAGGAGAGGCGCCTGGCGGCGACACCAGGGAGCACGTGGTGCTTCCTAGGTAAGTCCTAACTAGGTGTATTTTACTACAAGAGGGATATTTGTATGGTGAGTGTGGAAGAGAGGTAAGGAGTGAACATGAGTGTAAATAATGATTGTGTTTCATAGTCCCTTTTTGCTATGGACTAAGCTGGAAGACTACAATACTATGAACCCATTACTTTGCTGTTGTTGAGGAGGGTGCCAAATCTAACTTAAAGTCCGATGATCTCAGGGTGTCCGTGGAGATTCCAGAAGCAGAGTCATGATTTCCTCTGCTACCATGTAACCGCTGCATAGTGGCGGATCTTTCTTGTAATTGCGAAGCCTGTAGCCTTGATGCCCCAGGGGTCGTAACGCCCGACACTGCCCCTGATATCTCCGAACCCAACTGACCCTCTTCAGACCCATATCCAGCCTCTGGGAGCGACATATGCGAAGCACTTGTAAGTCCATTGAACTCCATGGTGGAATATGAATAGTCAGAAAACCCGGTCTACAAAAATGGAGCAGACATAGAATCTCATTCTGCATCCATCGCACATAATGACACAACGTGAAATCATTCGAAATAATTTAGATAAATCTGATTGGGAAATCACGAAAGACAAATGCGACTCGGCGCGCGCTCACAGGCGACTTCTGGCGGCGAACGGAAAACATGAAAACAAGCGGAAAATTTACTGCACTAATGTACATCTGAGAATCATTGAAATTCTGATCACATTGATGTATAATCTGAGTGCTGTCACTGCTGCCGTTACACTGCATAGCTTTGTCCGAGTCCTCACGCACATAGATGGGGCCATCGGCAAGTTGCACTCTTCCCACGGTCGTTCGATCTAGCATACGGCGCCAGTAAGCATGTTCACCAGAGCAGCCCCAGTCAGGGGTGCACATGACAACCCTTCCTCCCTCATAAGCAATTTTGGTTAGAACCTTCGCGAGCAGGGAGAAGGGAGGGTTAGCATACGCTAGGCCCATTGCTTTCCAGAAGAGACGGAAAGCATTGTTCAATTGTTTCGAGCAGTACAACTGCATGATGTGCTGTTGTTGGCTCGCAAACAATTCCAACTGGATCTCATCCAGGTTTACCTGAAGGGCCGCCAGTCCATTTTCAAGAACGTGACGGGCCAATTGGTAGTTTTCAGAACGATAGTTAGTCTTGGATGCGTAGCGCAGCCCCCCAGACTCTTTTCGTCCTGACAGCTCCAAAGGTACGGAGAACAGCCCACTGCCAAAGTCGCAGTGCAAAGAATAGGGGCGCTGGAGAGACAGCATTTTTACCTGGGGGTTTCTTCGTAGGAAGTCTGTACCAATGACGATGTCAAAGGCGTCGGTGTCCAGCACTCTGCAGTGTTGGGTCACGGTTTTGTCGCCCAGGCATATAGTCACATCGACCCCCCCCAAGGAATGGATGGTACGCCCATCCCCTACTCTTATGGCCACGTTCTTCGTTTGCTTGAAAGTCTTTAGCAGGCGCCGGGCCACTATGGAAAGTGTTGCACCGGTGTCAAGCCCCGCTCGAAAAAACTTGATCCCCGATTTTCACGAGGATCCAGAAAACCAAGTCCTCCTCTTCGGAGCCGCCCCCCTACTCCTCATCAGGGAACTTGACATCCACCCCTGCAGCTATGAGGGACCTGGCCATCCAGGCCAATCATCTCTTCTTGGAGTTATTCCCCTCAGGGGTAGCGTTATCCCCCTGTGGGCGCTTCTTGGGATCACCTGCGGCAGAAGGGGGTGTAGCAGCAGGAGGGGGTGTAGCAACGGGCGCTGATGAGCGCCTCTGGGGGTTAGGGGGTCCACCTTTGCCACCCCCCTTGCCACCTCCTTTACCACCTTTATCCCCATTTTGAGGGTTTTTGGTGGGTGTTTGGGTCTTCTGGCGTTCAGCCTCCTGCCGCTTGAGTTTATCAGTCTCGCGTTTCTTTATGTGACATTCGTCTTCGTAGTGACGACGTTTGCCACAATAGCCACAGGTGATGGTACACCCGAAATGATCCTGATGGGTCACGGGTTTCCCATCCTTGGTATGCTGCTGTCGTTTCATCTGCAGCATACAGCTACTGCGTTGATCGCAGTCAGGGGCATGACAAGGCCCCCCCTTGTCATTGACAGGTTTGCAGTAGCACAAAGGGGGTGTACCTGCATCAGGTTTGACCTCATTCATGGCACGTAGGTTACCCCTCCCTTTACCACCGCCCTGGTTGGTGTTAGTGGGATTTTCAGGCGGTTTCCCTTCCCCACGTTCGGGGTTAGGGGTACCACCCCGACCCAAGTGCTTCTTGAGGAATTTCTCCATGTGGGAGTCATTCTCCCTCTCAAGAGCTAGCTCAATCAGCAGGTCCACCAGTTCATCGTACGAGTGGGTCCGGCTTTTCCTCTCAGAGGTAGCGCGGCAGTCATCCTACGTACGTTGGGGGATCTTACCCATGAGCCACAGGTGGGGCTCAGTGGCTCCGTAGGAGCCCACGTTCATCCGTGAAAACAGATACTCCAGGTCGCACACGTATTCAGAGATTCGCGCAGCGGAAAGAAACTCAGGGAGCATAGGTAGCTCCTCTATCTGTGTGCGCACACTGAGGTCAGTCTCATAGACTGGGAACGTTTTCTCCAACCTGTGGAGTACCTCTACCCAGGTTGAACAGGTTTTCAAAATCTGTTTCACCTGTTTTTGCAAAAATTTCTTTTTGCAGGAGCGTTTCAGCAAGGAGCATTTGGTGGCCACATCCACATGGGATTGGCCAGTGAGCAAAAGAAACTCAGCAAATTCTTCTGCCAATTCGGGCAAATATTTCGGGTCGAACTCCAGCAGTTGTAGGTGGATGTTCGCTTGGGAAATAGGTCTGCCCATCTTCCCACCCCCCGGGGTTAGGCCAGAAGGAGAAGGAGATACGCCGGCAAGAGGTGCCAGGGCTGACATCCCTCTTTTCTCAGTCTCCGTCACCGGCACGTCCTGTAGTTCAGCAATAGGGACTGTCTTGGCGCGAGGATGAAAAGGGCTGGGGCAAGTAACCTTCGGTAGCAACCTGGACACCCTTGATCTTTTGAGATCATCAGCCAACGTGCTCAATCCTGGTGAAGGTGAGAGTAGCGCTGGCTTGGGTAAGGGTTCAGTGATACCCAATTTTGCCTTGATAGCCTCTGACAGAGCAGTCACATCCGGGTTTTCCAATCCGGATAGAAGTTTGGCCAATAGTTCGGCCGTACGATCCAGAGCCCCATGGGTGGGCTCTGGGCGAGGTGGATCCATTATCGGCAGGTCTGGATGCCTTGCTCTCGGGTGTTCGTGTACTCTCGGTCGTCTCGGTAGTGATACTGTGTCCGCTATGTCTGTAGATGACTTTAGCAGGCCAGAGCACAACACCAATCCTTCAAATCAGGGACGCAGTTCTGATTTTGTCCTAAGACCTTTCATAGTCGCTGAATAACATGATAATAAAACAATCATGATATCTCGATAATTGTAACATACAAACACACACAATCTGAGCGTCTTTCATTTATCTACATTACGTAATGCGCAGCACTATGCGCCAATCTGAAGTGCGCGCGTGTGACTGCCGCACTCCCCTCCCAAGCTCAATGATACCCTTGTACCATTGGGCTGAGCCACAGTTTGTTTGTTATATAAAAGAGTGGCAGTCACACCCAAAAGCTTTGATACCCAAAATGAAACTGATATTGTCTTTTCATGCAAAAAAAAAATTTCCATGTTGCATGTTTGTATACCACCGGTTCCACTGTTTCCTTGTAACGGGTGTCTTTGGTGATGGGGATCCGATGCTGAAAAATCTCAGAAGTCTATTGTACAAAATTCAGTGGGGCTCAAGGCAAGCGCTTGCAGAACAAATGGAAACTCAAATGTAAATGTGCACCACAGCAGCCATGTGGACAAACAAAGAAACATTAATGCCAATGTACAAAACCCATTCACTGGTAATATATACATTAAATTACTTCTGAGATTCATTCTCTGGATCTTTCATTTGACTTTGTTGATGCTGATTGGACTCCTGAGCAGAAGTCACAATGGTTGGCCTCAAATGCAAAAAGGCGTGGAACCCAAAGAAAATGGTGGCATACCATGGCAACGTCGTTTTGACTTTGTTGACTTGTTGAACTCTTGTGATTCTTGGATGAACCTGAAAAATAGGCAAGGAGGAGGAAGCAAGCTTGTGTAACCTTTATTAGGGCCCTGCCCATTCCCTGGGTGGCCCCCCCTCCTTATTTGGTCACCGATACATTACATAATGCAGTGTTGGTGTGCTGCAATCCCGTAATGGCACATTGCCATGCAGAACACAAACACACACCCTGACGCAACCCTTGCGCTGTGTGTGCCGTTCACTACTGTTTCAGTGAGACCCACGCACCTGATCTAATGGATCAGTCACAACTCCACTTCCAAGATCCTCAATACACTGGTACACACACACACAGCAGAGCGCACGCACTCAAACACCGTGGATGTGCATACACACGCGTGAGCGCAAGCACTCGAACGCTAGGAGCGCACTCTCGTGCATATATGCCAGAAATTCAACGCCACAACGGAGAACCTTTAGAAAAATTTTTTATATCACCTTCAAGTCGACGCCTTTTCTTTTCGTCGTCGTCCTCGGATTCGAAGTCCTCGTGTCCGCGGTTGTGTTATCCCACCGGCACTCGTGGACTCTCGCGTCGGCCTCTCTTCCCTGGCGCCACTTGTGGACCTCAGCGGCGTCGCTTCGTGCGCGCCGGCCTGCGTTGGCGCAAACTCCAAACCTTCGGGACGACGTGGGCACTCTCTCGTGGACGCCGCCTGGTTTTTGCTGTCATCTTCGTGCTGACGCTGAACTCTTTCGTCTACGCTGCACCCAGCGTCGTTCGTCAGCGCCGTTTGCGGAGCGCAACCCAGCGCTCGTAACACACGAAGCACTCGAACGTTGCAGCTCTTTTCTTCCCAGGGCCTTGACGGTCTTGGCCCACCCAACATTGGCGGCAAACCTAAATCCAACGCTGGATCATACGCGTCGCTTAGCGCTACAGCCTGACACATCCTCAGAAAGGGCCCTTCATGATATTCACGTTCACGAACGGAAGTTGCATACCAAGACTCTTCTGTCCTCAACTCCCGCAGCACGTTGCGAAGCTTTCGCTGGTGTTCACCGTCGAGCATTCTGCCGCGTGTGCTGCTTCTGTAACGTTAACCCGAAGCGGACCACAGGCTGCGCGGAACATTCCTCAACTTGTCCTCTTCGGCGGGTTGTAGCACTGCCCTGTGCATATGTTCGGTGAAAGGGGGAAAAAATTTGTTCCCGAACTTCGGACGTAAATGCAGATCTCTGCGTCCTGCTCTGCTGCTTCCAACTTTTCCACAGCGGCCACAATTCTTCGCAACCTCAATCTCAACGATGTCCGAAAATTTTACCAGTTAGGACAAAGTTGTAGCAGGCCAGAGCACAACACCAATCGTTCAAATCAGGGACGCAGTTCTGATTTTGTCCTAAGACCTTTCATAGTCCCTGAATAACATGATAATAAAACAATCATGATATCTCGATAATTGTAACATAGAAACACACACAATCTGAGCGTCTTTCATTTATCTACATTACGTAATGCGCAGCACTATGGGACAATATGAAGTGCGCGCGTGTGACTGCCGCAATGACCCTGAATAGAGGAAGGAGCCCATCTCAGTTTGGGGCGGCGACCCGAGGGCATCAAGAGGTAGTTCTCCATCCTACGGGGGACAGGTGGTACTCTTCGTGGAGCATGAACTCGTCCATCCTCCTTGGTAGGTCCTCTTGTTCTTCAGGACCAACTCCAAGTTCGGAAGAAGACGAAGCTGGACAAGCCGACCGGGCGATGGAAGCTTCGACACGCCTGCGAAGCCTTTGCAGGCTGTCTTCACCATGGGCCGCTAAGGTTTCCATGGTTCATGGGATTGTTCTGGGTGTATTTAGTTCCGCCCTTCTGTGCTCTGGATCTTCTTCAGACCCAGATGCTGCTCTGAGTGGCGGTTCACTCACTGGGTGAGATAGTTGAACTTGTACACTTCTGATCGGCCAGGTTCGGTAGGACATTTTCAGTGTGTTTTTCTTGTGCTTCTGCTCAGAGTCGGTTCAAAAGGATCTCACGGTTTGCCTCTGCTACCGGAAAGATGTCCTTGATTAGTGCCCTATAGATTTTGATGAAATCTTGCAGGTTTTCGATGGTGAAATTCCAAAACCAAAGGAGCAAGTAGAGCAAGAACAGGATGTGGATCGAATCAATGAATAGTTTGAAATCAAGTGTAACACAGAAGGGCTGCAGATAGACAAAGCAGGTATAAACACAAAGATTCAATCACAAATGGATAATACAAAAGATTTTATACGAAAACTGGACTGACTCTAGCCTCCAAGATAGCATCAAGCACTTCATGTGCACTCTTTTGGGTGTAATGGTGCTGGTTAGGAATGTGGGGCATAGGTGTCAGGCTAGACACAGAATATGACTTGGCCAAGCAACTGAATTCAGAAACAGTTAAAAAGTAGAACCACAATAAGTGGTAGAAACAATTGAGTTTAGGGGTCTTCGGGTGGGAGACCACTGGGCTTAACCTCCAAGGCCTAAAGCATGAAATGCCTATTTTATTTCGGTATATCCTCCATGAAGGAAGATACCTCCGCTCAGTTGAGTGGTTGGGGTGAACTTCATGGGGGGCTAGGGTTACAACCCTAGTTACTTTGAGAAATTGTACTTTTGGCTTCAAAAGAGAGATAAAAATACTTAAGTTAGTCTTAGCATCAACAAAAGGGTTTTAAGGGGGGCTTGGCCTGGATCAAGCCCTCCAAGAAAGACATGGCAGTGACTTTTTCTTACTCAATGGCTTTGATTGTGCCGGAGCCCATGAATCTCGATACAATTGCCAAGCTTCAGGAAGAACTACACGCCTACATTGGTCAACGTAGAAATGATCCGTTCAATCGCCAAGATGGTCGAAAAACTAGGCGCTGCTACGACTGTGGCGAACAAGGCCACTTGGCCCGCGACTCTTCAAAGAACCGACCGCCATCTCGAGGAAGAGAACGTCGAGAACCAAGATCAGGCACACCTCGAAGAGATGTGAGTCGAGACAGTAAGAGACGATTAGGATCCCGCTCCAAGAGCACAGAACGGCCCACAACGGCCTAAAAAGCATCTTTGAAGACCTGGTGGTGGATGTCCTCGAGAACAGCTGAACTCCGCCATCAGTACCAACAAACCCGAAAAGAATTCGACACTTGGGAGTGTCAACGTCGAAGGAACGGAACCTGAGCATGCGACGCTGTTCAGCGTTCGGGGGCGCATTTGCACACGTCATGATGACTCATTTGACTGTAGCGTGGAATTGTTAATCGACTGTGGAGCGAAGAGTGACTTCATGTCGATGCAGACTGCAAAGAGGGCGCCACTTCCCCTCTACAAACTGACCGACCCTGGACGGATCTTAACAGCCGGAGGTGTCCAAGTCGAGGTGCGCTACTACACGCGAGCCTAAGTTCGAGTCCGAGAACTCGTATTTTGACATAGTTTCAAGGTTTTGGAGATTCTGCCCGGTGTGGTACTTGGGCTACCATGGCTTCGGAGCTATAATGTGACTCTCAACTGGAAGGAACGGTATGCGGACGTACGACATGGTTCGAGTTCATACTGATTGTCCTTCGACGAGTCAAGGCATTCCACCCAGCTGCAGTTTCAAGCCGCCTCGAAGTTGGATCTTCTTTCGACACTTTCATCCATTACCTCGAGGGCAAGTCTTGTTGGAAGCCCTACACCACATGCCAAAGGACGCCCTGATCTACACTCGTCGACACGCACCCAAAGTGGTGCTGACACGTTCGATGAGTCCGAAACGGAAGATGGCATCACCGATGAGGAGTGCAGCGACATGGAGATCGAGTACATCTCGTTGCCGAAACTTAAGCGGGGGATCCGTCGAGCTGATCTCACCGGTGATCAAGTGTTTCTGTGCTGCATGCCTCGACCCGTAGTGCCTGTCGATCAAATGTACAAGATGCAAGAACGCAGTGACAATGACGGGCTTGACCCCGTTCTACGCAAGTTGCCTATTTGAATACATAAATCGGCGGGCCTCTACGATCGGGAGACAGCGGAGTTCGGAGACCTACCTCCGCATTGACCTGGAAGAGACCATCGAATACGCCTCGATACGGAAGACAATCCACCGTGGGTACACCCTTACAAAATGGACCCTAGTCAATTGGATGAACTTCGACGACGACTGGACAAGTTACATCGATCTGGCCGGATTCGACCATCCTCGAGTCCATCTGGAGCAGGTTGCCTGCGGGTGAAACAAGGAAAGGGTAAATGGCGTATGTGCGTCGACTACCGAGCGTTGAATACGCGAACTGTTTGAGATCGATATCCGTTACCTTCGATCCAATATATACCGAATACACAAAGGGGTTCCACCGTGTTTTCGAAGATAGACCTTGTTAGTGGGTTCCAGCGGATTCGAATCCATGACGAAGATGTCGAGAAAACCGCCTTCAACACACAATTTGCCGCCTTCGCATGGGTTGTTATGCCCTTTGGCCTCCGTAACGCGCTTTCGACGTTCCAACGCGTCGTGAATGACCTCCTTCAAGACCACTTGGGGATTTTCGTATGGCTGTGCATCGACGACATCCTCGTCTTCTCGAAGGATGCTGAGGAACACCAACGACATCTCAATTTGGTACATGAACTACTACATCGACAGCAACTGTTTCCCTGCATTGATAAATCAACATTCTTCCAGAGCCGAGTACCCTTTTGCGGATACATCGTCGATAAAGACGGAGTACACATGGACCCCGAAAAGATCAAGGTCATTTGAGGTTGGCCTCCGCCAACCACCGTTAATGAAGTTTGACAATTTATCAGGTTGTGTGGACTTTACCAGCAGTTTGTCGAAGGATTCCAGGCTGTAGCGGCCCCTCTGACCGCGATGTTTAAGGCCGACTTCGAGTGGGAGTGGACAGCTGTACACCAAGCTGGCTTCGACAAGCTGAAGCAAGCAATGATCAATGCGACACATCTGAGCGCCAACGACCCCCGGCAGCCGTATCACTTGTACACGGATGCTTCAAAGATTGCGTGGGGGCCACGCTAGCGCAGCAATGTGCGCATGGGAAGTACAAAGGACATCTTCGACCTATTGCCTTTATGTCGCGGAAGATGCAATCTGTTGAAACTCGATACCCAATTCGAGAACAGGAGTTGTTGGCCATCGTGCTAGCTCTGAAGCAGTGGTTTCACCTACTTCGAGGACCACAGCAGGTGCATGTGCACACTGACCACGAAAGCCTTCGTTATCTTCAAATGTGTCCTCGACCACTGACACCACGACAAGCACAAGCACGTTGGTCCCAGTTCCACGAGAAATACAACCTCACATTGTGGTATGTACCGGCTCTTGAGAATCCAGCAGCGGACACCTGTTCCCGGCTGACTTCGCGACAGCTCATGGACATCGAGAATGCTACACGTACACGACCCTTCGTGGTACCTTTTGTTGAGAACTGAGTTTCGCCTGAAGGGGAACCCGTCGATGAGTTCCTACATGTGCTCGAAGACTCATTCGGACATGATGAAGTGTGGCCCCAGCCATACGACCACCTGTACATGTCACTCCGAAGCAGACGCTCCGTGGGGAAGGGACCTGATGTCGACGGACACGCCGAACCAGCCCTCCAATCCGACACTGAGCCAGCTGTCGAGCCGGAGGAACTGGAGCCACTGCCGTCGAACGAGGTGCTAGCTGAGGATTCACAGCAGCCTACAGTACATCTCGACGATGCTGGCAATGAGGTACCAGACATGTCGACCGACCCCGACGACCTTCCCGACATATACATGGACCGCCCCCTTTGCGTCACTTTTGGCAAAAAACTTCGATATGCCCCGACCTTGACGGAACTGATCCGCTGTCGACGCCACCGAGACGGCACACTACAACCAGTTCCCTTGCCCAAGGTTGGACGGAACACACCGTACCCTTCGAGTCTTAAAGGTACACACCGTCGAGTACACCGACACTATCAGTGTAAGGATTTGAGTTCGACAGCTGTGTGGGCAGCAGCATATCGAGAAGACCCACGTACGAAACACATCTACGAAATCGCGGGTCGAAGCCCTACGGCACGGCACCAACTCGGAGATGCCAAGTTGTCCTTCGATGATGGTAAGTTCTTCCACTTGTCGACAATGGGCAAACGTGCGCTTGTTCCTCGAACGCTCGTCACCTCCATTGTGGCCATGTACCACGAGTCCGAGTTCTATGGCCATTCGGGAGGACTTCGTACCATGGTGTTGATCAAACGTGACTACGTCTGTTCTCATCTTCGACATTACGTGGAATGTTACATCTTGAGTTGCGATGTGTGTCAAGCGGCTAAGTCACGGCGTGTCCACACCGCCAGACAGCCGAGGTCCCTGCCGGTGCCCGATACCAAGTGGCATAGCGTGTCCGTCGATTGGGTTTCAGGACTGCCGACGACCACCAGAGGCCATGACGCTATCATCACTGTGGTCATTCGATTCTCCAAACATGGAATGTTCATCCCTTGCCGCAAAGACATGACAGCCGACGACCTTGTCTATGTGTTCCTGCGTGAAGTGATTAGACTCAAAGGATGCCCCCGACAAATTGTTTCCGATCAAGACAAACTGTTCGAGTCCCAGGCGTGGAAAGGGCACAACGTTTCAAAATTAAGATGCACCAACTGGGGGCCAACCGCCCTCGGAGCAACGGCCTGGCGGGGCGCAGCAACCAGTCGATCCTTCAACGCTTGCGTACAAACGGCATCTTCGGTAACAACGAGTGGGATGTCGACCTTCCGTTCGCCGAGATTCAGTTCAACAACCTGACGTCCAACAGTCTTCGACTATCTCCGTTCGAGATTGATGAGGGACGTACACCCCATTTTCCATTGGATTTTCCCCGAATGACTTCTCACGCGCATGAACCTTCGACCGTGAAAAATTACATACATCGAGCTGAACGTACCTTCCATTCTGTGCGTGCAATGCTTGCTGAAGAACGTCGACGCCAGATGCATGTGGTCCTGCAAATGGACCGACACGTTCGAGTGCCTGAAGTGGGAGAGCGATGGTGGGTGTTGGTGCCCGAATATCGACACAAAGGGAAACTCGATGTTGTTTGGTGTGACCCTTACAAAGTTCTCGAGGTGCTCAACAAGGGCGAGAACGTTAAACTGGACATCCCTGCCCCCTTCCATGGGTTGCGAGTTTTTAATGGAGACAGCATAAAACCCTACATCCACCGGGAGGGACAGCGAGTGTTGGAATTCCCGATGCCGCCTGTCAAGGCTGGAGACTCCCCTCAACTTGTTAAGATTCTGGCTAGACGTCGAGTGGAATCTAAAAAGCGCCGCACCTTCCTGTACCACTCTGAATGGGATGACAACACGTGATGCCCCTGATGGGCAGTGAGGACCTCCTCCAGTTGCTCCACAACTCGCTGAAATTTGCCTGCACATTGTGTTCCAGTGCCCTGTTGCGACAATTGTGCTAACGGTAAGGTATGGGCAGGTTTTCGGTGACATACATTCTTTTGGTAGCGCACGTCATACGCAAGCATGGGCTTGTCTAAGCATGGGAGCCCATCTGACAGTCGTTTTAGTGACTTTCAGCGTGCTTGCGCAAAGGGGTTGGGGGGGGGGGGTACGCGGATACTAATCCGGTGTACCCTTTGCTCCGCCAGGGATCGGCCTGCCTCGGACGAAAGTGTATGATTCTGGTGCCAGCACCAACATGTCTCGGACATACAGCCTCAAGGCTCTCACCTTAATCTCCTGCCGGTAGGTGTGTGGATATTGATCAGCTTGGCCATCGGCGCAGTATTCCGGCTGTTGAGGTTCTCCTTGCGTCGTGTCGCATGGTACCGGACCGTACCAAAACAACCATTTCACACCGTGGCTTCCATTGTTCCATCAATGCTGCTTTGCTCTGTTGGCATGGCGTGTTTGGGTGTAGGTCCCATAGGCGCTGAGGGGGTACATGGGGTTGCTACCCCCGCCCCCCTTGAAATCTCCCCTCTTTTGTCGGGCCAGTTCCCTCCGTAGGGGGGGGGATGGTCACAAAACGGCGGTTCGCCCCCCCCCTTGGGGGGGGGGGGGGGCGCCACACATCTGTACCACAGTATCACAGTGTAAATCAGCTTCGGCGACTTGGAAAAATTTCTTTGGTGCCTTCAAACAGTGCACACATAGCAATATACACCAATTTACACCGAGAAACACGGCCCTGGTCCAAAGAATGGATGGTTTCAAAAAAAATTATGAGTAAATTTCCATTTGGCCAGTGGCCTGGCCAGTGATTAATTCAACCCTGGGCAATACATGGCTGCACAATGTGCAAACACATGACAAGGCTCAGCACTGCATTAAAAATATATGACCTGCTGTGGTGATAATTGTGGCATCATAAAGCTGCTGTCTCAGTGCACTGGTTTTCGCTTCACAAGCGGATTGCAGTGTTGTGTGCGCCACCCAAATCATGGTCAAAACAAATGTGTGTGTCTGCCCACCGTGCTGTGTGGAACCACATTGTCTGCACGTAGTTCACCGGTGTGCCTGCACAGTCCAATTCTTCAGCATCTCATAGGGTATGTCATAGGATACCACGATCTGAAGCTAAGCCCCATTTCCCCAAGTGCCACAACCAACTTCGTGTGTACTACGTGCATAAGCAACCAAACCAATGGTGAGGGACAGTAGGCATGTTTCCACCCTCAACCACCGAACCCACACCCCAGCCACCAGGGTCACCAATCTGTTGGCATGTGACAGGAACAAGAGAGTATCCTTCACCCCCCACCCTCCACCCAGTCTGCCGCTGCACAGGTGTGCAGGCCTTCGGTGGATGTGCTGGGCCAACTACCTCTTGATGGATCCGTTTCAGGGGCAAGGCGCCTGGTTTCAGGGGTAAAACCTAATTTTGATGATGTACTGCGGGATGGTTGATTTTGTGTGTTGCACCCATCGTAGGCAACCAAAACCCGTGCAACCAGCACATTGCACTCCGTTATCAAGGTAAATCCCGAAATCACGCCCTGACTCTTCAGTCAGTGGTGCAAGAATCAGTTAGGGGCGAAAACCCCCCACTCCAGGGGGGGGGGGCGGGGCAGCGGAGGTGGTGGCTTTGCCCCCTGCCCCCCCCCCCGTCCCCCCAGGGGAGGACGCCATGGGCAGCAGTTGCATTCTGGATTCCCCCCCCAGGAAGGTGGATGCCCGCGGCAGTGCGGATGCCCGCAGTAGTACGGATGCCTGCTTGTAATGGCAGAAGGTTCAAAGGTGAGACGCCAATAGGCGCTGCCACAGGCTAACAGAGCCAACCACCAAGGCCTTGTGCCACCCCCCCCCCCCCCGGCCGTGTTTCTCTACACACTGAAGGGGTCAGTTTCAACAAAAGCAATGCCCCAGAAGCACGTGGTCTGCAGTTCGATGCTGCGCCATGGTGGGGGACAATGTACAGGTTGAGTTCTAAATGAAGGAACACCCGGAGTCTGGCTGACTGCCGAATTGGTTGGGGGCATCGGGCAGCAGAAGTGAAGGAAGGGTTAGGGCCGTAGTAGTGTGCATCCTCACACAGGGGGAATCGGGCAATCCCTGCCTGGACCCAATACCTGGCCCGCGGGCTGTTGTACTGCCATTTCCATGCCCCACACCCACCATACATGGTGTACCCTACATCGGCAGATTACCAGGGAAAACTTCAGGTTAGGGTTAGAACACTTGTATCTATGAGAAAGTAACAACCTTCGGTGCAAATGCTCGCCATTGGTACAAAATACGGCACTAGCGAGGTCCGGCGTAGCACAGGCCCAAGTACTGTGGCAGGGTATTTTTCAGATGCAGTATCGCCCGTCTTTGATGAGGGTACTTGCTCAGGCGTTTACTGGTGTCAAAACACCAGCTATCAACCACGCACGAAATATGCCAACCCCCTCCACAGACAGAGGGGCCTCGTCGTTTGTGTAGCATTTGAAATGTCTCATTATCAACTGGAGACGTTGACCCAAACAAGACCTCAGCCAAGGAGATGGCCGGCCGCCAGTCCTTTCCGAAAAGATCGTAAGCTGGGCACACCATGGAATAATCCCGTGTTGGGAGGAGTTGAGGTTGATGGGTCTCCGCTTCTTTTCGAGGCTGAGCCTCAGGTCATCCAAAGGGAATGGTGAGGGGATGCTGGTGCTCCAAGGACAGAATTCACAGAAGGGCACGTGGGAAAGGGCTTTTGGCTTGGAAACAAGCAAAACCCCTTCCTCTTGAAGTTGGGCCCCTGAGTTCCACACGCAATAACTACACAACTTTTGGCCTCTCGCATCGCTCGGCCATCGTCCCACAGTCAGAGTAGACAGACAGCAGAGCATCTTTGAACTGATCCTCTCGTGCACATACGCACCGGCGCACTTCCTTGCCGTCATGCGTCGTCAAAAGTTCCCGCAGATACCGCTTCTGCTTCCCCACAGAGCACGTTAATTCATATGTGGGAGAATCTTTGGTATTGGTTGTGCTGCAATGACCGTACTGCTTGAGTACCTCGAGGTTGGTTTGCCTCAGTTCCAGACCTTTGTCACGAAGTTTCTCAAGTGTCCGCAGTGCTCCACGGGCATTGCCCCAAGAGTCATAAAATCTGTCATTTACCACTCCGACCCGCGGATACTTTTTTTGCGAATCAAAGAAGTCTCTCCACTCAAAGATTCCTGAGATACACAGATTGGGTGATGCCAGTGGAGATTTTGGGAATGAACAGTGAGGCGGGAGATGCAGCTGGGGAGGACAGTGGCACCTGACTGCCACATCGCGCATGACTCCAGTTGGGTCTACCCGCACATGCACAGATAATGTGCTGGCTTTGCGGGTGTGACAAGAAGTCTGCCTTCTCAGAAGCCACAAGCAGCACCTTTGGTGTTGGTGAATACTGCTGACATGCCTGGCGATGACAGCGGAGGTGCTGTCACCAGGGGCACCAAAAGGGGATGAAGATTCATCATGGGACATTGATGGCCGGGGGGGGGGGGGGAGCCCAGCACTGCCACAGAAACCCCTCAGGGTGCAGCACGGACCTGGGCAGTTGCCTCCCCACAGCCCCCGAAACAGCGGACTCAAGCACTGCCATTGCACACTCAGGGCCACCCAAAACTCACTGCCGATTGGTTCGAAACTCAGGTTCCTGTAAAGTGACCAGCCCCCGCTGGGCCCCAGTCAGTGATGGCGGGGCTTCGGCAAAGGATCTACCAGTGTGTGTCGCACACACCATGCGCACTTCGCTGCATTACAATATATATATATATATATATATATATATCTCTCTCGGGGACGATCCTGTTCCTTCCAACTTTGTGGGTTTTCACGGGTTGGCGACCTTGTTGCCTCATTTTTGCCAACTGAGTGTTCCGGAGGTAGGGGTATGTGGGGTATATCCGGAAAGCCCTTGAAAAGGGCTATTTGGAACACCCCAGGTCTGCTTGCTGGACTGACGACATGTCTGAGATTTTCGTCCGTTTCCGACGGTGCATGTGTTGCTTGCTGCCTCTTTTTGTTAACAGGCGGCTGCCATGTCCTCATACAAATTTACACCACGGGCTGTTGCTTCCCCAGACGCACCACAAAAGCAGTTGATGCGCAAAAGGGCTCGCTCTGGGGGTGAACGGTGGGTGCAGGTGGCTCGACATGTGCCCGGTAGCCAGGTAAAAAAACCCCGTACCGCCCGGTCACAGCCACCCGCATGCTCCCACAAGGAGCACGACATTCTGACGACCGCTGAGGTCACCGCTTTTGCTGCCCAGTTTTGGGATCAGAAGACGCACCCCACCAAGGCTTCGCAACATGAATTTTTGGCCACGTGCATTGACGTTGATGTGGAGAAAGACGTGAAGTACAACAATTACACGACGTACTCCATCAAGAGGGGTCATCGAACGAAATATTTTGTACCGTACAGGGGTATGCGTCGGGAGATTTGCAAAACACAGTTCTTGCACTACTTCAAAATATCCAAGTTTGTGGTTGAGTCTGTGGCCAAGACCAGTGGCGCTGGTTTCACCGCATTACCTGGTGCGTGTTCATTAAAGGTCATTCGTATAATCTTTGTGACGCAGCAGCACGGGCGATGGACCGGGCTCTGCAAAATGTTGACTACTATTATGGCCTGACTGACATGTCAAGCCTGACAATCCAGCACGTTGTGCGGAATAAACAACGCTTCGTCAGGAAACTGAGAATCCTGAAACGGTCCGATTTTTGGAACGTGTACAAGTGGCTGGCAGGCGCATACAGGTCGTCAGCCAGCCACACAGACCATCAACAGCAACCTGTGTTGATCCGAGACGATAAAGTTAAATGGCTGGATTTTGGCAGCACACCTGACCCAGTGACTCTACAGTGAGGCGATTCCCTGGCGCAAGGTGGGGTTGATCAAACAACGAAACGTGGACCTCACAACCGATGGCCTGTGGGCCATGCCCCTTAACGAGGGTTGGGTGCCCGTGAAAGCACGGAGGTTGCAAGATTGGCAAAAATTGAAGAAATATGTCCCTGTCCACAAACAGGGGGATGTCTGCCCTAATGGGGTCCCCGCCCTGCCTGAAAAAAGCAATGCTGACAGTGACAGTGATTCTGAATAAAAATGGATTAACGGTGCAGTGCTGTGTTTGTGTGCACCGTCCCATGTGTTGTGCTGCGCTGAAAAATGACAACCCCTCCCCCCCAAACCCATACATTTCTGAAATGGCGTTTTCTTGCAGATTTCAAAAAGTATACACATACCCCCCCCCAGGTGACGACATGTTTGCACGTGGAAGCAAAAGTTGCAGAAACTACCGAAAAGTGCCAAAACCCACAAAGTTGGCAGGTTCTGAATGTCCCCGAGAGATATATATATATATATATATATATATATATATATATATCTATATATATATATATATATATATATATATCCTCCAATCTACACCCCTCTCCCAACTCTAGGTGGCTCCACCACACGGCTCTAAGGTACCTGCGAAGGGCACAAAGTGGTGCATACATGTGGTGGAAGGGGCTAAACTCGGTCAAAACGGGCTCAAAACGGGCTAAAAACACTTGTTTGAGCATCCCAAATGGTCCGGGATCACTTCTAGGAAAACGCGTTTTTGACCCATTTTTGACCCATTTTTGGTCCCAAAATGGCCCATTTTCAAGGCATTTTGGGATTTTCCATGAGCCAAAACCCGTCGCCACGGGCTCAAAATGGGCTAAAACCACTTGTTTGAGCATCATAAATGGTCCAGGATCATTTTTGGAAAAACACGTTTTTGACCCATTTTTGACCCATTTTTGGTCCCAAAACGGCCCATTTTCAAGGCTTTTTGGGATTTTCCATGGCCCAAAACGCGCCACCACGGGCTCAAAACGGCCTAAAGACACTTGTTTGAGCATCCCAAGTGGTCTAGGAACAACTTTGGAAAAAATGATTTTTTTCGCCCCAGGGACCCTGGTGGACCCACCGTTGGCCCCCACTGTGCGTGGGCTGGCCGGCCCTCCTGCTGCACCAAGTGACCACTGGTACGGGGGTCTACGTGTCTCGTTGGGCAATTCTGAAGCTTGGAAACCATAAAAAGTGGGGGGTTGCGGGTGGACTAGGTGCCCTCGGAATTCGTTTTTGAGCCACGTAGGATTTCGGGGCGGTTTTGGGCCAAAAAAGGCTGTTTTGGGCCACAAAATGCGCAGTTCTGGGAGGGCACCTCCCGACTTGGCGCCCCCGCCCCCCCCGCCCCGGGGCGCCACCGGTGAGTTTTTGGCTCAAAACTTGGATTTGGCGAGGCCACCACCTAGGCTCTAGGATGGCTAGAGTAGAGTAGAGCCCGGAGCGATGAGGTGGAGCAATGGCCAAAACGGAAAGGAGAAGTGCTTGCTTGTTGCTTGCTTGTTGCTTGCTAGATTTAAGGGGAGAGGGGTGTGTGTGTATATATATATATATATATCCTCCAATCTACACCCCTCTCCCAACTCTAGGTGGCTCCACCACACGGCTCTAAGGTACGTGCGAAGGGCACAAAGTGGTGCATACATGTGGTGGAAGGGGCTAAACTCGGTCAAAATTGGCTCAAAACGGACTAAAAACACTTGTTTGAGCATCATAAATGGTCCAGGACCATTTTTGAAAAAACGCGTTTTTGACCCATTTTTGACCCATTTTTGGTCCCAAAACGGCCCATTTTCAAGGCTTTTTGGGATTTTCCATGGCCCAAAACGCGCCACCACGGGCTCAAAACGGCCTAAAGACACTTGTTTGAGCATCCCAAGTGGTCTAGGAACAACTTTGGAAAAAATGATTTTTTTCGCCCCAGGGACCCTGGTGGACCCACCGTTGGCCCCCACCGTGCGTGGGCTGGCCGGCCCTCCGGCTGCACCAAGTGACCACTAGTACGGGGGTCTACGCGTCTCGTTGGGCCATTCCGAGGGGTGGAAACCACAAAAAGTGGGGGGTTGCGGGTGGACTAGGTGCCCTCGGAATCGGATTTTGAGCCACGTAGCCCAAGATACGGTCCGTGCTTGGTTTCGGGGGGTTGGTGCATATTGCGCCGTTTTTGGGGCTTTTTGGCACCTTTTTGGGCCGTTCTCGGACATATCGTGGAGTTGAAGGGCACTAGAGGGCTCTTTGACACGGTGAAGTCAAGCCGCACGTGGAGTGTAGCAGCCGTTTGCCTTCGTTTGGGCGTTTCGCCCGGGTTTGGGGGCTATTTTGGGCGAAAATGGCTGTTTTTGGCCCAAAACAGCGCAGATTTGGGAGGGCACCTCCCGACTTGGCGCCACCGCCCCGGGCCGCCACCGGTGAGTTTTTGGCTCAAAACTTGGATTTGGCAAGGGCACCACCTAGGCTCCAAGATGGCTACATGGGCAAATGATCCGAAGCGTTGGGACGGAGCAATGGCCAAAACGGCAAGGAGACGTGTTGTTGCTTGTTGTTGCTTGTTGTTGCTTGTTGTTAGCTAAATTTAAAGGGAGAGGGGTGTAGTAATATATAGTAGTATATATATATATCCTCTAATCTACACCCCTCTCCCATACTCTACGTGGCTCCACTCTAAGGTACGTGCGAAGGGTACAACTTGGTGCATACACGTAGCGGAAGGGGCTAAACTCGATCAAAACGGGCTCAAAATGGGCTCAATTCACTTGTTTGTGCACCCCCAATGGTCCAAGATCACTTTTGGAAAAATGTGTTTTTGACCAATTTTTCACCCTTTTTTGCTCCCAAAACGGCCCCTTTTCAAGGAATATTGGGATTTCCATGGGCCAAAACCCATCCAAATGGGCTCAAAATGGGCTCAAAAAAACTTGTCCGAGCATCCCAAATGGTGCAGGATCACTTTGGAAAAATGCGTTTTTGACCCATTTTTGACCCACTTTTGGTCCCAAAACGGCCCACTTTCAAGGCATTTTGGGATTTTCGATGGGCCAAAACACATCACCACGGGCTCAAAATGGGCTAAAAATACTTGTTTGAGCATCCCAAATGGTCCAGGATCACTTTTGGAAAAACGCGTTTTGGACCCATTTTTGACCCATTTTTTGTCCCAAAACGGCCCATTTTCAAGGCATTTTGCGATTTTCCGTGGCCCAAAACACTTCACCACGGGCTCAAAACCGGCTAAAAACACTTGTTTGAGCATCCCAAGTGGTCTAGGAACAACTTTGGAAAAAATGTTTTTTTCGCCCCGGGGGACCCTGGTGGACCCACCGTTGGCCCCCGCCGTGCGCGGGCCGGGCTGCCCTCCGGCTCCACCAAGTGACCACTGGTACGGGGGTCTAGGTGGCTTGTTGGGCGAGTCTGGGGCTTGGAAACCACTAAAAACGGGGGGTTGCGGGTGGACTAGGTGCCCTCGGAATTCGGATTTGAGCCACGTAGCCCAAGATACGGCCCGTTCTTGGTTTCGGGGTGTTGGTGCACATTGCGCAGATTTTGGGGCTTTTCGGCGCCTTTTTGGGCCGTTTCTCGGACATATCGTGGAGTTAGGGGGCAACAAAGAGCTCTTGGTCACGGTGAACTCAAGCCGCACGTGGAGTGTAGCAACCGTTTGCCTTCATTTGGCCGTTTTGACGGGATTTCGGGGCCGTTTTGGGCCAAAAAAGGCTGTTTTGGGTCACAAAATGCGCAGTTCTGGGAGGGCACCTCCCGACTTGGCGCCCCCGCCCCCCCCGCCCCGGGGCGCCACCGGTGAGTTTTTGGCTCAAAACTTGGATTTGGCGAGGCCACCACCTAGGCTCTAGGATGGCTAGAGTAGAGTAGAGCCCGGAGCGATGAGGTGGAGCAATGGCCAAAACGGAAAGGAGAAGTGCTTGCTTGTTGCTTGCTTGTTGCTTGCTAGATTTAAGGGGAGAGGGGTGTGTGTGTATATATATATATATATATATATATATATATATATATATATATATATATATCCTCCAATCTACACCCCTCTCCCAACTCTAGGTGGCTCCACCACACGGCTCTAAGGTACGTGCGAAGGACACAAAGTGGTGCATACATGTGGTGGAAGGGGCTAAACTCGGTCAAAATTGGCTCAAAACGGACTAAAAACACTTGTTTGAGCATCATAAATGGTCCAGGATCATTTTTGAAAAAACGCGTTTTTGACCCATTTTTGACCCATTTTTGGTCCCAAAACGGCCCATTTTCAAGGCATTTTGGGATTTTCCATGGCCCAAAACGCGCCACCACGGGCTCAAAACGGCCTAAAAACACTTGTTTGAGCATCCCAAGTGGTCTAGGAACAACTTTGGAAAAAATGATTTTTTTCGCCCCAGGGACCCTGGTGGACCCACCGTTGGCCCCCACTGTGCGTGGGCTGGCCGGCCCTCCTGCTGCACCAAGTGACCACTGGTACGGGGGTCTACGTGTCTCGTTGGGCAATTCTGAAGCTTGGAAACCATACAAAGTGGGGGGTTGCGGGTGGACTAGGTGCCCTCGGAATTCGTTTTTGAGCCACGTAGGATTTCGGGGCGGTTTTGGGCCAAAAAAGGCTGTTTTGGGCCACAAAATGCGCAGTTCTGGGAGGGCACCTCCCGACTTGGCGCCCCCGCCCCCCCCGCCCCGGGGCGCCACCGGTGAGTTTTTGGCTCAAAACTTGGATTTGGCGAGGCCACCACCTAGGCTCTAGGATGGCTAGAGTAGAGTAGAGCCCGGAGCGATGAGGTGGAGCAATGGCCAAAACGGAAAGGAGAAGTGCTTGCTTGTTGCTTGCTTGTTGCTTGCTAGATTTAAGGGGAGAGGGGTGTGTGTGTATATATATATATATATATCCTCCAATCTACACCCCTCTCCCAACTCTAGGTGGCTCCACCACACGGCTCTAAGGTACGTGCGAAGGGCACAAAGTGGTGCATACATGTGGTGGAAGGGGCTAAACTCGGTCAAAATTGGCTCAAAACGGACTAAAAACACTTGTTTGAGCATCATAAATGGTCCAGGACCATTTTTGAAAAAACGCGTTTTTGACCCATTTTTGACCCATCTTTGGTCCCAAAATGGCCCATTTTCAAGGCATTTTGGGATTTTCCATGGCCCAAAACGCGCCACCACGGGCTCAAAACGGCCTAAAGACACTTGTTTGAGCATCCCAAGTGGTCTAGGAACAACTTTGGAAAAAATGATTTTTTTCGCCCCAGGGACCCTGGTGGACCCACCGTTGGCCCCCACCGTGCGTGGGCTGGCCGGCCCTCCGGCTGCACCAAGTGACCACTAGTACGGGGGTCTACGCGTCTCGTTGGGCCATTCCGAGGGGTGGAAACCACAAAAAGTGGGGGGTTGCGGGTGGACTAGGTGCCCTCGGAATCGGATTTTGAGCCACGTAGCCCAAGATACGGTCCGTGCTTGGTTTCGGGGGGTTGGTGCATATTGCGCCGTTTTTGGGGCTTTTTGGCACCTTTTTGGGCCGTTCTCGGACATATCGTGGAGTTGAAGGGCACTAGAGGGCTCTTTGACACGGTGAAGTCAAGCCGCACGTGGAGTGTAGCAGCCGTTTGCCTTCGTTTGGGCGTTTCGCCCGGGTTTGGGGGCTATTTTGGGCAAAAATGGCTGTTTTTGGCCCAAAACAGCGCAGATTTGGGAGGGCACCTCCCGACTTGGCGCCACCGCCCCGGGCCGCCACCGGTGAGTTTTTGGCTCAAAACTTGGATTTGGCAAGGGCACCACCTAGGCTCCAAGATGGCTACATGGGCAAATGATCCGAAGCGTTGGGACGGAGCAATGGCCAAAACGGCAAGGAGACGTGTTGTTGCTTGTTGTTGCTTGTTGTTGCTTGTTGTTAGCTAAATTTAAAGGGAGAGGGGTGTAGTAATATATAGTAGTATATATAGATATCCTCTAATCTACACCCCTCTCCCATACTCTACGTGGCTCCACTCTAAGGTACGTGCGAAGGGTACAACTTGGTGCATACACGTAGCGGAAGGGGCTAAACTCGATCAAAACGGGCTCAAAATGGGCTCAATTCACTTGTTTGTGCACCCCCAATGGTCCAAGATCACTTTTGGAAAAATGTGTTTTTGACCAATTTTTCACCCTTTTTTGCTCCCAAAACGGCCCCTTTTCAAGGAATATTGGGATTTCCATGGGCCAAAACCCATCCAAATGGGCTCAAAATGGGCTCAAAAAAACTTGTCCGAGCATCCCAAATGGTGCAGGATCACTTTGGAAAAATGCGTTTTTGACCCATTTTTGACCCACTTTTGGTCCCAAAACGGCCCATTTTCAAGGCATTTTGGGATTTTCCATGGCCCCAAACGCGCCACCACGGGCTCAAAACGGCCTAAAAACACTTGTTTGAGCATCCCAAGTGGTCTAGGAACAACTTTGGAAAAAATGATTTTTTTCGCCCCAGGGACCCTGGTGGACCCACCGTTGGCCCCCACTGTGCGTGGGCTGGCCGGCCCTCCTGCTGCACCAAGTGACCACTGGTACGGGGGTCTACGTGTCTCGTTGGGCAATTCTGAAGCTTGGAAACCATAAAAAGTGGGGGGTTGCGGGTGGACTAGGTGCCCTCGGAATTCGTTTTTGAGCCGCGTAGGATTTCGGGGCGGTTTTGGGCCAAAAAAGGCTGTTTTGGGCCACAAAATGCGCAGTTCTGGGAGGGCACCTCCCGACTTGGCGCCCCCGCCCCCCCCGCCCCGGGGCGCCACCGGTGAGTTTTTGGCTCAAAACTTGGATTTGGCGAGGCCACCACCTAGGCTCTAGGATGGCTAGAGTAGAGTAGAGCCCGGAGCGATGAGGTGGAGCAATGGCCAAAACGGAAAGGAGAAGTGCTTGCTTGTTGCTTGCTTGTTGCTTGCTAGATTTAAGGGGAGATGGGTGTGTGTGTATATATATATATATATATCCTCCAATCTACACCCCTCTCCCAACTCTAGGTGGCTCCACCACACGGCTCTAAGGTACGTGCGAAGGGCACAAAGTGGTGCATACATGTGGTGGAAGGGGCTAAACTCGGTCAAAATTGGCTCAAAACGGACTAAAAACACTTGTTTGAGCATCATAAATGGTCCAGGACCATTTTTGAAAAAACGCGTTTTTGACCCATTTTTGACCCATCTTTGGTCCCAAAACGGCCCATTTTCAAGGCTTTTTGGGATTTTCCATGGCCCAAAACGCGCCACCACGGGCTCAAAACGGCCTAAAGACACTTGTTTGAGCATCCCAAGTGGTCTAGGAACAACTTTGGAAAAAATGATTTTTTTCGCCCCAGGGACCCTGGTGGACCCACCGTTGGCCCCCACTGTACCTGCGGCTCACTGGTGGCTAAGTGGAAATGTGAAGTTGGGGCTCATTTGGGGCTCAGTTGTGCATTGCGATGTCTTTGTGCTTGTTTGTTGTGCGTTTTGCATGCTAGGTAATGTGCATTTAATGTTTTTAGAAGTTTTAAATACTCACTTGGTCAAGGTTCAAGGTGGGGGGTACTTTTTTTGGCAACGGCTCAGTTGACTGAGCGCCCGACTGAGCCGTCAGTGAGCCGTCACTGAGCCGGCTCACTGAGCGCTCACTGAGCGCTCACTGAGCGCGCCAAATGGCTCAGTGAGCGCTCAGTGAGCGCTCACTGAGAGCTAATTGGGGGCTCACTCAGGGCTCACTCAGGAGTTTCTCCCCCTTTCCGCCCTCTCTTCCCACCCTTGCTGGCCCACACTTCACCCTTTTCACACCAACATTGGTCCGCAGTTCTCACCACGTCTTTTCTCCAAGAACTTGAGCGTGCATGCACACATACATACTTGCATACATGTACCCGTGGCGACAAACATACAAACATCCAAACACACACACTTCGTCAGGGACACAAATATCCAAACACATACACACACATACACCATACACACGTCCACACACACATGCACATGCACAAATTGACAACCACATTCATTCTTGTGTGCAATTATCTTGCGTGTACATAAACACATGGCCACATTGAACCATGTGAAGTGAAGGGCTAGGGAGAGATGGTTACGGGGTTGGGGTTTGGGGATATGAACCTAACCATTTGCGAGGGTGTTCCTTGTTGCCTCATGACAATGGCACCCCCCCCCCCCCCCCAGACACACACACACACACGGGCGCGCGCGCCATGAAGCACAAATAGGGCACAGAGGATATTGCTCGCTTTTGTGAGGTTGATCATACAACCATCGTGACCTACACCATGACACACTCATTCCCCTCCGTCCTTATCCCCCCCCGTCCCCTTTTGCCATGCCTGATCCCCCCGCTTACCCCATGCCAACCCCTTCTCTTATCTTGCCTGTCGCGTCCCCTTGCCCAGCCCTTGCCATGCCTTCCCTATTTATTGCCATGGCATCGAGTGCATGATGGTGGCGGCAATGACGATGACCTTTGCAGGTATGTTGTGCTAGTGTGTGTGTTCGCGGGTGTGTGCTTGTGCCCATGCGTATGTGCGCAAGTGTGGATGATTTGTTCCCTCTTGGTCTCTCTCATTTAGTGTGTTTGTATGTATGTTTGTGTGTGAGTCGGGGGGGGGGGCGGGGGCTTGCTTGGATCGATGCATGGGTGAAGGTGTCCTTGTGCGTCACTGTGAGTGTGTGCCTGCATTCTTTGGTTTCCGGTTGTCTAGGTTTGTTTGCGTACGTGGATTCGTGAATGTGTGTACGCGCAGGTGTGTGTGTGTGTGTGTGTGTGCCAATGTGTGTGTGTGTGTGTGTGTGTGTGTGTGTGTGTTGCAGCTTTTGCGGCTGTTGTTTTGGATCCTGTTGTTGGTTTTCGTGTTGCGTGGCATAGGCTTTGATTGTGTGCGCATAACATTGTGTTTGTGGCTGCAGATGCAGGTATGCTTGTGTTTGTGGTTGTGGCTGTGGTTCCAGGCTTGCGTGAGGTTGTTGCCATGGCTGTTGTGGTAGCTGTCGTTCTTGGTGTGGTTATGGTAGTGGCTGTGGTTGCGGCTTTGCTTGTGGGTGTGGGTGTGGGTGTGGGTGTGGGTGTGGGTGTGGGTGTGGGTGTGGGTGTGGGTGTGGGTGTGGGTGTGGGTGTGGGTGTGGGTGTGGGTGTGGGTGTGGGTGTGGGTGTGGGTGTGTGTCTGCAAGCTGTGTTGTGTGTGGATTTGGTTGTGGTTGTGTCAGTGTGTGTGGCCCTGGCTGTGGCGAAGGCTGCAGTTGCAGCTTTGACTGTGGCTGCAGCTGTTCTTTGGGTGTAGCTGGGGGGGGGGGGGGGGGTGGTAAAGGACTACAAAGAGGGGGGCTGAAATCACCATCCACCCCCTCCCAAAAAAGACCGCACCAAGTTTACAGTGACAGTGTACAGTGACAGTGTACAATGACAGTGTATAGTGAGAGCATACAGTGCGTGTAGAGTGACAGTGTAGAGTGCTAGTATAGAGACTTGGGCGTTGTGGCGCACGTACTGTGCGTGGGGATACATTCTATGAGACCTTGGGGAGTACAGTGTACAGAGTACAGTGTACAGTGTACAGTGTACAGTGACAATGTACAGTGATAGTGTATAGTGACAGTGTGCAGTGGCAGTGACAGCGTACAGTGCCAGAATACAGTGTACCATGTACAGTGACAGTAGATAGTGACACCATTGACCGTGTACATGGACAGTGTACAGTGACAGTGTACAGTGACAGTGTACAGTGACAGTGAACCATGAGTGAGCCCTCACTGAGCGCTCACTGAGCCATTTGGCGCGCTCAGTGAGCGCTCACTGAGCCATTTGGCGCGCTCACTGAGCGCTCACTGAGCGCTCAGTGAGCGCGCGAAACGGCGCAGTGAGCGCTCAGTGAGCGCGCCAAATGGCTCAGTGAGCGCTCAGTGAGGGCTCACTCATGGTTCACTGTCACTGTACACTGTCATTGCACACTGTGTATTGCACACTGCACACTGCACACTGTGTATTGCACACTGCACACTGCATACTGTGTATTGCACACTGCACACTGCACACTGTGTGTTACAAATTGCACACTGCACGCTGCAATGCACACTGCCCACTGTAATGCACACTGCACACCCTGTAATGCACACTGCGCACTGTGTATTGCACACTGCACACTGCACAGTGCACCGTGTGCAGTGTGCAATACCCAGTGTGCAGTGGCACAGTGCACACTGCGCAGTGCACCGTGTGCAGTGTGCAATGCCCAGTGTGCACCGTGCAGTGTGCAATACACGGTGTGCAGTGTGCATTACACAGCGTGTAGTGTGCAGTGTACACTGCGCACTGCACACTGTGTACTGCACACTGCACACTGTAATGCACACTGCACGCTGTGTATTGCACACTGCACACTGTAATGCACACTGCACACTGTGTCATGCACACTGCACACTGTGCATTACAAACTGCACACAGCACGCTGTCATGCACACTGCACACTGTGTATTGCACACTGCACACTGCACACTGTGTGTTACAAATTGCACACTGCACACTGCAATGCACACTGCACACGGTGTATTGCACACTGCACACTGTATACTGTGTATTGCACAGTGCACACTGCATACTGTGTATTGCACTGTGTGTTACAAATTGCACAACGCACACTGTAATGCACACTGCACACTGTGTAATACACTCTGCACACTGTGTATTGCACACTGCACACTGCACGCTGTGTATTGCACACTGCACACTGCACACTGCACACTGTGTGTAGTGTGCACTACACAGGGTGTAGTATGCCGTGTGTGATGTAATCCACACGGCACACCGTGTAATGCACACTCCACACTGTGTCATGCACACTACACCCTGCACCGTGTGTATTGCACATTGGGTATTGCACAGTGCACCGTGTGCAGTGTGCAATACCCAGTGTGCATTACGCAGGGTGCGGTGTGTAGTGTGCAATACACAGTGTGCAGTGTGCATTACAGTGTGCAGTGTGCAATTTGTATTGCACAGTGTGCAGTGTGCAGTGTGCAATACACAGTGTGCGGTGTGCATTACAGTGTGCAGTGTGCAATACACAATGTGCAGTGTGCAATACACAGTGTGCAGTGTGCATTACAGTGTGCAGTGTGCAATACACAATGTGCAGTGTGCAATACAGAGTGTGCAGTGCGCAGGGTGCAGTACACAGTGTACACTGCGCACTACACACTGTGTAATGCACACTGCACACTGTGTCATGCACACTGCACACCGTACAGTGCAAGCATTTGGGCGCTCAGTGTGCAGTGTGCAATACACAGTGCGCAGTGTGCATTACAGGGTGTGCAGTGTGCATTACAGTGTGCAGTGTGCAATTTGTAACACACAGTGTGCAGTGTGCAGTGTGCAATACACAGTATGCAGTGTGCAGTGTGCAATACGCAGTGTGCAGTGTGCAGTGTGCAATACACAGTGTGCAATGACAGTGTACAGTGACAGTGAACCATGAGTGAGCCCTCACTGAGCGCTCACTGAGCCATTTGGCGCGCTCACTGAGCGCTCACTGCGCCGTTTCGCGCGCTCACTGAGCGCTCAGTGAGCGCTCAGTGAGCGCGCCAAATGGCTCAGTGAGCGCTCACTGAGCGCGCCAAATGGCTCAGTGAGCGCTCAGTGAGGGCTCACTCATGGTTCACTGTCACTGTACACTGTCACTGTACACTGTCACTGTACACTGTCCATGTACACTGTCAATGGTGTCACTATCTACTGTCACTGTACATGGTACACTGTATTCTGGCACTGTACGCTGTCACTGCACACTGCACACTGCCACTGCACACTGTCACTCTACACTGTCACTGTACATTGTCACTGTACACTGTACACTGTACACTGTACACTGTACTCTGTACACTGTACTCCCCAAGGTCTCATAGAATGTATCCCCACACACAGTACGTCCGCCACAACGCCCAAGTCTCTATACTAGCACTCTACACTGTCACTCTACACGCACTGTATGCTCTCACTATACACAGTCATTGTACACTGTCACTATACACTGTCACTGTAAACTTGGTGCGGTCTTTTTTGGGAGGGGGTGGATGGTGATTTCAGCCCCCCTCTTTGTAGTCCTTTACCACCCCCCCCCCCCAGAGCTACAGCCTGAACCCAAAGAACAGCTGCAGCCACAGTGAAAGCTGCAACTGCAGCCTTCGCCACAGCCAGGGCCACACACACTGACACAACCACAACCAAATCCACACACAACACAGCTTGCAGACACACACCCACACCCACACCCACACCCACAACCAAACCCGCAACCACAGCCACTACCATAACCACACCAAGAACGACAGCTACCACAACAGCCATGGCAACAACCGTACGCAAGCCTGGAACCACAGCCACAACCACAAACACAAGCATACCTGCGTCTGCAGCCACAAACACAATGTTATGCGCACACAATCAAAGCCTATGCCACACAACACCAAAACCAACAACAACATCCAAAACAACAGCTGCAACACACACACACACACACCTGCGCGTACACACATTCACGAATCCACATACACGCACGAACCTAGGCAACCAGAAACCAAAGAACGCAGTCACACACTCACAACCACTCACACACAAAGACACCTTCACTCACGCATCGATCCATGCAACCCCCCCCCCCCCCCACACACACACACAGGCAGACATACAAACACACTAAATGAGAGAAACCAAGAACGAACAAACCATCTATAGCTGCGCACCTGCGCATGGGCACAACTACACACGCACGCAAGCACGCACACACGCACCCACACACATAATAGCACAACATACCTGCAAAGGTCATCGTCCTTGCCGCCACCATCATGCATGTGATGCCATGGCCAAAAAATAGGAAAGGTAGGACAAAGGGGACGGGACAGGCAAGAGAACAGAAGGGCTACGCACGAGGGAAGCGGGGGAACGCAGCATAACGAAAGGGGAGGGGAGGGGACAAGAAGGGAGGGGTATCAATGTGTCATGGTGTAGGTCACGATGGTTGTATGATCAACCTCACAAAAGCGAGCAATGTCCTTTGTGCCCTATTTGTGCATCACGGTGTGTGTGTGTGTGTCTGGGGTGGGTGGGTGCCATTTTCATGAGGCAACACGGAACACCCTCGCAAATGGTTAGGTTCATATCCCCAAACCCCAACCCCGTAACCATCTCTCCCTAGCCCTTCACTTCACATGGTTCAATGTGGCCATGTGTTTATGTACACGCAAGATAATTGCACACAAGAATGAATGTGGTTGTCAATTTGTGCATGTGCATGTGTGTGTGGACGTGTGTATGGTGTATGTGTGTGTATGTGTTTGGCTATTTGTGTCCCTGACGAAGTGTGTGTGTTTGGATGTTTGTGTGTTTGTCGCCACGGGTACATGTATGCAAGTATGTATGTGTGCATGCACGCTCAAGTTCTTGGAGAAAAGACGTGGTGAGAACTGCGGACCAATGTTGGTGTGAAAAGGGTGAAGTGTGGGCCAGCAAGGGTGGGAAGAGAGGGCGGAAAGGGGGAGAAACTCCTGAGTGAGCCCTGAGTGAGCCCCCAATTAGCTCTCAGTGAGCGCTCACTGAGCGCTCACTGAGCCATTTGGCGCGCTCAGTGAGCGCTCAGTGAGCGCTCAGTGAGCGCTCAGTGAGCCGGCTCAGTGACGGCTCACTGACGGCTCAGTCGGGATGCTCAGTCAACTGAGCCGTCGAAAAAAAGAAACCCCCCCGGTGAAATCCTCTTGGCCTAGGGATTGGGATCCCTTTGGGGACATTCCAAAACCCCAACCCACCCCCGAAAGCCACAACTTTTCACATGAAACCCCTTGAAAAACACCACTTAGCCCCAAATGAGCCGTTTTAGCCCCAAATGAGCCCCAACTTCACATTTCCAAGTGAGCCGCAGGTACAACCGTGCGTGGGCTGGCCGGCCCTCCGGCTGCACCAAGTGACCACTAGTACGGGGGTCTACGCGTCTCGTTGGGCCATTCCGAGGGGTGGAAACCACAAAAAGTGGGGGGTTGCGGGTGGACTAGGTGCCCTCGGAATCGGATTTTGAGCCACGTAGCCCAAGATACGGTCCGTGCTTGGTTTCGGGGGGTTGGTGCATATTGCGCCGTTTTTGGGGCTTTTTGGCACCTTTTTGGGCCGTTCTCGGACATATCGTGGAGTTGAAGGGCACTAGAGGGCTCTTTGACACGGTGAAGTCAAGCCGCACGTGGAGTGTAGCAGCCGTTTGCCTTCGTTTGGGCGTTTCGCCCGGGTTTGGGGGCTATTTTGGGCGAAAATGGCTGTTTTTGGCCCAAAACAGCGCAGATTTGGGAGGGCACCTCCCGACTTGGCGCCACCGCCCCGGGCCGCCACCGGTGAGTTTTTGGCTCAAAACTTGGATTTGGCAAGGGCACCACCTAGGCTCCAAGATGGCTACATGGGCAAATGATCCGAAGCGTTGGGACGGAGCAATGGCCAAAACGGCAAGGAGACGTGTTGTTGCTTGTTGTTGCTTGTTGTTGCTTGTTGTTAGCTAAATTTAAAGGGAGAGGGGTGTAGTAATATATAGTAGTATATATAGATATCCTCTAATCTACACCCCTCTCCCATACTCTACGTGGCTCCACTCTAAGTTACGTGCGAAGGGTACAACTTGGTGCATACACGTAGCGGAAGGGGCTAAACTCGATCAAAACGGGCTCAAAATGGGCTCAATTCACTTGTTTGTGCACCCCCAATGGTCCAAGATCACTTTTGGAAAAATGTGTTTTTGACCAATTTTTCACCCTTTTTTGCTCCCAAAACGGCCCCTTTTCAAGGAATATTGGGATTTCCATGGGCCAAAACCCATCCAAATGGGCTCAAAATGGGCTCAAAAAAACTTGTCCGAGCATCCCAAATGGTGCAGGATCACTTTGGAAAAATGCGTTTTTGACCCATTTTTGACCCACTTTTGGTCCCAAAACGGCCCACTTTCAAGGCATTTTGGGATTTTCGATGGGCCAAAACACATCACCACGGGCTCAAAATGGGCTAAAAATACTTGTTTGAGCATCCCAAATGGTCCAGGATCACTTTTGGAAAAACGCGTTTTGGACCCATTTTTGACCCATTTTTTGTCCCAAAACGGCCCATTTTCAAGGCATTTTGCGATTTTCCGTGGCCCAAAACACTTCACCACGGGCTCAAAACCGGCTAAAAACACTTGTTTGAGCATCCCAAGTGGTCTAGGAACAACTTTGGAAAAAATGTTTTTTTCGCCCCGGGGGACCCACCGTTGGCCCCCGCCGTGCGCGGGCCGGGCTGCCCTCCGGCTCCACCAAGTGACCACTGGTACGGGGGTCTAGGTGGCTTGTTGGGCGAGTCTGGGGCTTGGAAACCACTAAAAACGGGGGGTTGCGGGTGGACTAGGTGCCCTCGGAATTCGGATTTGAGCCACGTAGCCCAAGATACGGCCCGTTCTTGGTTTCGGGGTGTTGGTGCACATTGCGCAGATTTTGGGGCTTTTCGGCGCCTTTTTGGGCCGTTTCTCGGACATATCGTGGAGTTAGGGGGCAACAAAGAGCTCTTGGTCACGGTGAACTCAAGCCGCACGTGGAGTGTAGCAACCGTTTGCCTTCATTTGGCCGTTTTGACGGGATTTCGGGGCGGTTTTGGGCCAAAAAAGGCTGTTTTGGGTCACAAAATGCGCAGTTCTGGGAGGGCACCTCCCGACTTGGCGCCCCCGCCCCCCCCGCCCCGGGGCGCCACCGGTGAGTTTTTGGCTCAAAACTTGGATTTGGCGAGGCCACCACCTAGGCTCTAGGATGGCTAGAGTAGAGTAGAGCCCGGAGCGATGAGGTGGAGCAATGGCCAAAACGGAAAGGAGAAGTGCTTGCTTGTTGCTTGCTTGTTGCTTGCTAGATTTAAGGGGAGAGGGGTGTGTGTGTATATATATATATATATATATATATATATATATATATATATATATATATATATATATATATCCTCCAATCTACACCCCTCTCCCAACTCTAGGTGGCTCCACCACACGGCTCTAAGGTACGTGCGAAGGGCACAAAGTGGTGCATACATGTGGTGGAAGGGGCTAAACTCGGTCAAAATTGGCTCAAAACGGACTAAAAACACTTGTTTGAGCATCATAAATGGTCCAGGACCATTTTTGAAAAAACGCGTTTTTGACCCATTTTTGACCCATTTTTGGTCCCAAAACGGCCCATTTTCAAGGCATTTTGGGATTTTCCATGGCCCCAAACGCGCCACCACGGGCTCAAAACGGCCTAAAAACACTTGTTTGAGCATCCCAAGTGGTCTAGGAACAACTTTGGAAAAAATGATTTTTTTCGCCCCAGGGACCCTGGTGGACCCACCGTTGGCCCCCACTGTGCGTGGGCTGGCCGGCCCTCCTGCTGCACCAAGTGACCACTGGTACGGGGGTCTACGTATCTCGTTGGGCAATTCTGAAGCTTGGAAACCATAAAAAGTGGGGGGTTGCGGGTGGACTAGGTGCCCTCGGAATTCGTTTTTGAGCCACGTAGGATTTCGGGGCGGTTTTGGGCCAAAAAAGGCTGTTTTGGGCCACAAAATGCGCAGTTCTGGGAGGGCACCTCCCGACTTGGCGCCCCCGCCCCCCCCGCCCCGGGGCGCCACCGGTGAGTTTTTGGCTCAAAACTTGGATTTGGCGAGGCCACCACCTAGGCTCTAGGATGGCTAGAGTAGAGTAGAGCCCGGAGCGATGAGGTGGAGCAATGGCCAAAACGGAAAGGAGAAGTGCTTGCTTGTTGCTTGCTTGTTGCTTGCTAGATTTAAGGGGAGAGGGGTGTGTGTGTATATATATATATATATATATATCCTCCAATCTACACCCCTCTCCCAACTCTAGGTGGCTCCACCACACGGCTCTAAGGTACGTGCGATGGGCACAAAGTGGTGCATACATGTGGTGGAAGGGGCTAAACTCGGTCAAAATTGGCTCAAAACGGACTAAAAACACTTGTTTGAGCATCATAAATGGTCCAGGATCATTTTTGAAAAAATGCGTTTTTGACCCATTTTTGACCCATCTTTGGTCCCAAAATGGCCCATTTTCAAGGCATTTTGGGATTTTCCATGGCCCCAAACGCGCCACCACGGGCTCAAAACGGCCTAAAAACACTTGTTTGAGCATCCCAAGTGGTCTAGGAACAACTTTGGAAAAAATGATTTTTTTCGCCCCAGGGACCCTGGTGGACCCACCGTTGGCCCCCACTGTGTGTGGGCTGGCCGGCCCTCCTGCTGCACCAAGTGACCACTGGTACGGGGGTCTACGTGTCTCGTTGGGCAATTCTGAGGCTTGGAAACCATAAAAAGTGGGGGGTTGCGGGTGGACTAGGTGCCCTCGGAATTCGTTTTTGAGCCACGTAGCCTAAGATACGGCCCGTTCTTGGTTTCGGGGGGTTGGTGCACATGGCGCAGATTTTGGGGCTTTTTGGCGCCTTTTTGGGCCGTTTCTCGGACATATTCTGGAGTTAGAGGAAACCAAAGGTCCCTTGGTCACGAGAAAGTCAAGCCGCACGTGGAGTGTAGCAGCCGTTTGCCTTCGTTTGGCTGTTTTGAACCCTTACTAGGGCTATTTTGGGCGAAAAATGGCTGTTTTTGGCCCAAAACTGCGCAGATTTGGGAGGGCACCTCCCGACTTGGCGCCACCGCCCCGGGCCGCCACCGGTGAGTTTTTGGCTCAAAACTTGGATTTGGCAAGGGCACCACCTAGGCTCCAAGATGGCTACATGGGCAAATGATCCGAAGCGTTGGGACGGAGCAATGGCCAAAACGGCAAGGAGACGTGTTGTTGTTGCTTGTTGCTTGTTGCTTGTTGTTAGCTAAATTTAAGGGGAGAGGGGTGTAGTAATATATATATATATATATATATATATATATATATATATATATATACATATATATATATATATATATATATATGGCTTATGAGAGCTCTGCCCCCCCCCCCCTGTCTGCCCCCCCCCCCCCCAGGGTGCATAGTGTCTACAGACCCCAGACCGCCCGGCCCCTCTATGCGGGTAAACCATGGCAGCGGACCGTTTTGGGGGAAGGGGGCCTTCGGCCCCCTTCCCAAATATTGGCACTTTGCGTCTACAACATGCCGACAACGTCTACAATTAGCAGGCCGCATCTACCTGTGGTGCACAGTGTCTACAGACCCCAGACCGCCTGGTGTGTGCACCGCCTTGTGTGGCAGACAGTGTCTACAAACTACAGACCGCAATTCCTATGATCCACGGGTAAACGGAAGGGGTATACGGGTAAACGGAGTAGCATTCGGTGTAAAATGTGCATATTCTTGCATATTGGGGGCCTTCGGCCCCCGGCCGGGCGCTACAGACAGTGGGGGGGGGGGGGCAGAGCTCTCATATACCATATATTACTACACCCCTCTCCCCTTAAATCTAGCTAACAAGCAACAAGCAAGCAACAAGCACTTCTCCTTTCCGTTTTGGCCATTGCTCCACCTCATCGCTCCGGGCTCTACTCTACTCTAGCCATCCTAGAGCCTAGGTGGTGCCCTTGCCAAATCCAAGTTTTCAGCCAAAAACTCACCGGTGGCGCCCCGGGGCGGAGGCCCCAAGTCGGGAGGTGCCCTCCCAAAACTGCGCATTTTGTGCCCCAAAACAGCCTTTTTTGGCCCAAACCGGCCCCGAAACCCAGTCATAACGGCCAAACGAAGGCAAACGGCTGCTACACTTCACGTGCGGCTTGAGTTCACCGTGACCAAGAGCTCTTTGTTGCCTCCTAACTCCACGATATGTCAGAGAAACGGCCCAAAAAGGCGCCAAAAAGCCCCAAAATCTGCGCAATGTGCACCAACACCCCGAAACCAAGAACGGGCCGTATCTTGGGCTACGTGGCTCAAATCCGAATTCCGAGGGCACCTAGTCCACCCGCAAACCCCCACTTTTTGTGGTTTCCAAGCCTCAGAATTGCCCAACGAGCCACCTAGACCCCCGTACCAGTGGTCACTTGGTGGGGCCAGAGGGCAGCCCAGCCTGCGCACGGCGGGGGCCAACGGTGGGTCCACCAGGGTCCCCCGGGGCGAAAAAAATGATTTTTTCCCAAAGTTGTTCCTAGACCACTTGGGATGCTCAAACAAGTGTTTTTGGCCCGTTTTGAGCCCGTGGTGGCGCGTTTGGGGCCATGTAAAATCCCAAAATGCCTTGAAAATGGGCCGTTTTGGGACCAACAATGGGTCAAAAATGGGTCAAAACCGCATTTTTCCAAAAGTGATCCTGGACCATATGGGATGCTCAAACAAGTGTTTTTAGCCCATTTTGAGCCCGTGGCGACGGGTTTTGGCCCATGGAAAATCCCAAAATGCCTTGAAAAGGACCCGTTTTGGGACCCAAAATGGGTGAAAAATGGGTCAAAAGCGCGTTTTTCCAAAAGTGAGCCTGGACCAACTTGGATGCTTAGACAAGTGTGGGGGGTGGCGGGTGGACTAGGTGCCCTCGGAATTCGTTTTTGAGCCACGTAGCCCAAGATACGGCCCGTTCTTGGTTTCGGGGTGCTAGTGCACATTGCGCAGATTTTGGGGCTTTTTGGCGCCTTTTTGGGCCGTTTCTCGGACATATCGTGGAGTTAGAGGGCACCAAAGGTCCCTTGGTCACGAGAAAGTCAAGCCGCACGTGGAGTGTAGCAGCCGTTTGCCTTCGTTTGGCTGTTTTGAACCCTTACTAGGGCTATTTTGGGCGAAAAATGGCTGTTTTTGGCCCAAAACTGCGCAGATTTGGGAGGGCACCTCCCGACTTGGCGCCCCCGCCCCGGGGCGCCACCGGTGAGTTTCTGGCTCAAAACTTGGATTTGGCAAGGGCACCACCTAGGCTCTAGGATGGCTAAAGTAGAGTCAAGCCCGAGACGTTGGGAAGGTGCAATGGCCAAAACGGAATGGTGACGTGCTTGCTTGTTGTTGTTGTTGCTTGTTAGCTAAATTTAAGGGGAGAGGGGTGTAGTAATATATATATCCTCCAATCTACACCCCTCTCCCCAAGTCTAGGTGGCTCCACCATACGTCTCTAAGGTACGTGTGAAGGGCACAAAGTGGTGCATACATGTGGTGGAAGGGGCTAAACTCGGTCGAAACGGGCTCAAAATGGGCTAAAAACACTTGTTGGAGCATCCCAAATGGTCCGGGATCACTTTTAAAAAAACGCGTTTTTGACCCATTTTTGACCCATTTTTGGTCCCAAAACGACTCATTTTCAAGGCATTTTGGGTTTTTCCATGAGCCAAAACGCGTCACCACGGGCTCAAAATGGGCTAAAACCACTTGTCTGAGCATCCCAAGTGGTCTAGGAACAACTTTGGAAAAAATCATTTTTTTCGCCCCGGGGGGCCCTGGTGGACCCACCGTTGGCCCCCGCCGTGCGCGGGCCGGGCTGCCCTCCGGCTCCACCAAGTGACCACTGGTACGGGGGTCTAGGTGTCTCGTTGGGCGATTCTGAGGCTTGGAAACCATAAAAAGTGGGGGGTTGCGGGTGGACTAGGTGCCCTCAGAATTCGGTTTTGAGCCACGTAGCCCAAGATACGGCATAAAAATCATGCCAGGATCGAGATATCCTAAAGTTCATTGCGTCCAAAATGGACAAGGACAAGGAATTCGTGAGCGATAATGAAGATGATGAAGATGAGTCACTAACACCCTGGGACCATGTGGACGACACACCGAGCGTACCACCGGGAAGCAGTGGACGCCCAACCCCAACGCCGCTGGCGCAACGGCCGCAAACGCACACTACCGATGGAAAAGGAAGCGAGGTGATACCGGAGACCCCACAATCGCCAGACCCATCCCGCCGACTATCTCTGTCAAGTGCTACGAACACTCCAATGGAAATCAGAGACACACGGAAACGACTGGAAGCATCACCAGGAGTGAGAGCAAAGAAGACTGGCTTCATACACGTGCCGTCGAGGGCAAATGTCAATGAGACCAACGAATGGGTTGCCTACAGAGTCACCATACTGTCTACCATCGATGACAACAAATGGTGGGGAAAATTGACAGATTTCTCGCCGAACACGCCGCCTATCCTCGTAGAAAAATCCTGTTGGTATGAGGACCAGGAGGACTCCACCGCTGCGCTAGCTGCACGCATGTCCGGCAAGCGCCCGCAGACTGGGGCCCATACACCGGCGCCCAGCAGACCCACGACAGTGATATCCTAATGACTGATATTGAAGCATGCCGTGCCTCCTATAGGCAACTGTTTGTCCACCCTCACCCACACACTCCCTCCCCCCTCTATCTGAAGGCTTTTCGCACTTTCACCAAGAAGACAACAACCTCTGTGCACTGGACTGACTATGTTTTCTCCCAACCCCTGCACCCTCCACTCATCCCACCGCTACCCACACTGCAGCAACCTGCAAATAATGCGCAAGCTATTGCCATTACTGCGTCGCTGTGTAGCAGAGCGTGATGAAACGGAAAGACAGTGGTTGCTCAGGGTGCAACATAACATCCGACGACACAGAATAGTCCTCGAACGGTCCATGTATGGGGCCGCCTCCATTGATGTTTCGTCTTTTGACAACAGTGCCCCCCTCTTCACACTCCACCCCCACCGAAAAATGCTGCAGCTGCTCCAGCAACACCTGCGTACATCACCAACGCTTAACCGCGCATGGCAACGGTATGCCGACCTAGAGTCCATCTCGAATTGGCGACAAGTTGCTGCGCTGGATGCCCATGATTTCACTGCTATTGCACACACAATACACACGCAGTACCATGACACCAGAATCTTTTTCCAGGGAAGCCACTGGGCTATACCCCGACCATGGGAGTACCTATGGCGACAAACGTTTAAACTAGACACTGTGATTGGCATTACGCCCAGTAACACGGGAGCACGCCGTGTGACTGCCTTCGTGCCGGCGGAAAAACTAATTGGTTGTATCGCCGAGCCTGATTGGATTTTCAGCTCCCCAGAGGACTGCCGTTGCCTCTCGCTCATCCAACCCGACACGCACGCGCGCCTGCTCCATGCACTGCGGGCCAGAATGGCCCAGAATGACAAGAAAACCAGTGTCATTATATTGTGCCCTGACACGCACCCCTTCCAGCCCACACTACGGGCATGGTGCGATGAACTGCCCATGCACTGCTGTGACATTCTCACAGGCACGGTCAACACACTACCACTGCTGCGTGACCACACACACAAGCGCACACAGTCAGCTCAGGTACACGTGACTGCGTACTGGATTACGGGAACCACTGACACACTGGTGTCAATGAATGATATTACGTCACACATAGGGACCCAAGCATTGACACGCACCATTAGAGCGACATTCTCCCCCCCCCCCCACCTGGGACATGCCTGAGGTCCAATAAAATGAAACTACGTGATGAGTTCTGGACACAGTGGGACACACTCACTACTGAGGCACGAGGGGCCCACAGGTGGCCCCAACACAAATGGGTGACCCACCTAAATGCCATGAATCAACTCCTTGCGACGGCGCCATGCCGATGGCTTCGTAGACTCTACGCCCTGTGTAAAAAACCCTTCCTCCCACTAGACACTGAGGGTACGTGGATCTACGCCATCTGGTCCACCCGCACCCAGCGTATATATGTAGGCCAGACTGGTGGCATTGGCCAGCTCAAGAAAACGATTGTCCGCTTCATGCAACACATCAGGTCTGCCAGATCCTGGCACAGCCTATATGGCCGACGAGGTGTCAGAGGCATGGGGCTGCTATACCCCACCATGTTCCGCCTGGGTCCAGAAAATTTTGGGATCATAGTACTAGAGGCCTGCCCCAAAAACATGGCAGATGTGCGTGAGCTTTTCTGGATCAGGAAAATGGGACACACCCTGAATGTCCGTGGCGTCTACCCCACAGACCGCAAGTGGAAACCGTTGCTCAACGGCAACCTTGTGCTACCCAAATACACCAAGGCGCAGCTTGCACGCATGACACACCACATTGCTGATAAACTGAAATGCAATGTACCACTACATGTGCAACTGAAAATTCTCACCTGGGCCAAGAAACACTTCCAGGGGCCCTTGCGAAACCGCTGCTACCAAAAAGTTGCACACCGAATGAAGGTACAAACAGGGCTGTCACTGCCCAACCATGTACCGCTGCGCATACCTGCCATGACACACACGCACGCCTTTCCCCTATTGCAAATGTTCAAGGATTTCCTGCGCTCCTTACCACTCCCCACGCACTATCGCAATTACTTGGTACAAAGCACACGCCTTGTTAACACACGGAACCCCACTGTCAGCCAGCTGCTACAGGATGACGTCCGTTACGACACGGTTGATGCTATGAGACAAGCAGCGTCCCAGCCATGCCACTGCGCCCGACTGGGACAGCAATTCAATATACTCCTGGTCCAGGGGCACTTGTTTATCCGCCACCCCCAGCTGCTCCGCAAGATGTTTGGAGTGGACTCCAGAGTCCTATTACAACACGGTAACAACGATGTTTGCCCCACCTGGAACTCGGTCCGCAAGTCTATCGTGCAGTCAGCCAGAGATATACTAGTCAAACTGCTTCCTGAGCGTATAGGAGATAAGCAAGCCACCCAACTGTATTCCTCCCTCCTGTCTTGTGCACGCCAGTGTTGGCGAGCACAGCACATCACGATGCCGTGGTACGGATGGGAGCAATGCGTACGAGCCACCCGTGATAAATGGGCACCCCAATGGGTGTTCGAGGGCTGTGACAAGAACATGGGTAAACTGGCCGCCGTTTGTAGAGTAGGAATGCTCCAACGAACGCTACAAGACCTCCAGGACCCCCAGCAGTTCGAAGTACTGCATATCGCACCGTCGGCACGAGATGCGCGCATGTGGGCGCTGCAACGCATCAAACACATGGCAGAACTCCATGGAGTAGACCGCCATTGGGTCAACGGCAAAAAGAAGGCCCCCCCCACGGTCCGCGACGTCCCGAAAAATAAACTCGATGAACTCAAGAACTGGCGAGTACCCCCACAGCCTTTCTGCATTGACGTACTGCCCGCCCACCTCTGGAGAATTACCATCTGGCCCTATCTCTGCGATGTGACAGCATTCTGGTCCCTATGTGTGGCCAATTCCTTTATGCTACTATGGGCCTGCCGACAAATCTTGCACACAATGCGCTTCGAGCCATGGGACAGATTATATTGGCGCCTAGCCAGGCTACTCCGCCGACTCGTAGACCATCCACACCGCCTCCCTAACCACTGGGGTGCTGCCCCTAGACTCCTGTCACCCCTACGCCCTATAGATTGGAAAACTAGATTGATTTTTTCTCACTACCGCCACCCCCTGCGCGCGCGAGGTCGCCACATCAGCCGCTGCCTCCAAATGCTACTCACAGAGGGTGCCAGGGTCCTGCATACACTAGAGATGCCACACTGTAAAGACCTCCTGCCCACAGTCCGCCTATGGAACGGTCAGCTGAAAGAACAATGGCTACAGGGTGACCTCACCAGGCCTGTTGCACTTTTTGAGCTGGATATCAAAGCTATGTTTCCTTCCCTTGATAGGCAAGATGTCTGGACATCCATTTCCACCATTGCAGATTTGGTTGCACGGGCACCAGGACCACGGGGCCGACCGAGAAGAGGAATGCTGCGTTTTGCAATCAACCGTATAGATCGCAAACTCGATAGAATAGGATCAGGTAGTCCGGATTTGTACCATAATATCGACATTCACCAAGTGCTCCGCTATGTTTATTTCGACGTATTCTGTAACGATGCCTTCGTATTTTCCAACTGGGTTTTGCGCCAAAAACGAGGCCTGGCGATCGGGGGACCCTGCTCCTCACAACTGGCCAGTGCCAAATGTATGCTCAGTGAGCACCTGTATTTCCCACTGTACTTACCCTTTGCACCCACAGCCCCACACACCACACATCCCTGCCACCTGCCCACCACACCAGGCTGATTTCGTGATAACATTAATGGTATAATGTTTGCAGACACCCCAATTGACTTGTTGCAGACCAATTTTGAAGGTATCTACAACCTGGACCTCCAATGGGAAGGAGGGGGTGACCACTGGATCACCTTGCAGGGCGATATGACCATGGAACCCCAAGACCCAGCCCATCACCCGCCCCGAGTGCGACTGCGCCTAGCGGATAAAAGCCTGAAACACACAGCACCACACCAGTTTTTAATGCGCTATCCCGATGCCCATGCACCCAAAGCAAAAGGAACACTCAAGTCCCTCGTGCCCACACTGGCGAAAAATTCAGGATACTACAGGGATACCAAAGCAGATGCACAAAGTAATGTCAAACTTGTTACCACCGACCTTGCTGTCAAAGGTTACCTGAACTCCTGGTGGACACCTCTATTGCACAAAAGCCTGCGCAAGTGGGGACTGTCACCAAGCACGTAACAATGCAGTGGAAGTCGAATTGTATGCTTGCATGCGATGACAGACTGAGACCATGCACCATAGTGCACCGTCACATTCTGCAGACTGATTTTGCTGTTTGCCCACATGCACCAAACCTGCACTGCACTCACAGGCAGAGCCACGTTCATTGCAGTGACCCCAGTATGCTGAAAGTTGATCCCACACTGTTTCACTGCAGAAAAATGGATCCTATGGCCTTCAAGGCGCTTTGTGCTGTGCTTGTGTGCCACTGAAGAGGTTACTGGGTTTGCAGACCAACAAGACAGGAGTAGTTGCCCGTTCTTGGTTTCGGGGTGCTGGTGCACATTGCGCAGATTTTGGGGCTTTTCGGTGCCTTTTTGGGCCGTTTCTTGGACATATCGTGAAGTTAGAGGGCACCAAAGGTCCCTTGGTCACGAGAAAGTCAAGCCGCACGTGGAGTGTAGCAGCCGTTTGCCTTCATTTGGCTGTTTTGAACCCATACTAGGGCTGTTTTGGGCAAAAAATGGCTGTTTTTGGCCCAAAACTGCGCAGATTTGGGAGGGCACCTCCCGACTTGGCGCCACCGCCCCGGGGCGCCACCGGTGAGTTTTTGGCTCAAAACTTGGATTTGGCGAGGGCACCACCTAGGCTCTAGGATGGCTAGAGTAGAGTAGAGCCCGGAGCGATGAGGCGGAGCAATGGCCAAAACGGAAAGGAGAAGTGCTTGTTGCTTGCTTGTTGCTTGTTGCTTGTTGCTTGTTAGCTAGATTTAAGGGGAGAGGGGTGTAGTAATATATATATATATACTCCGCATGTGAGTCCTGACTGAAAATCCATCCGACACTTTTATTTTACAAAAAGTGCCCAGCTGGGGGTTCGAGCCCAGGTCCCGGACCATAGGAGGTGGTGCACAGTCCACTCGACTACCAGGCTACTGGTGGTAATGAGCGCCGAGTCAAATGTCAAACTTGAAAGCAAGTGTTTATCCGTAGCATTGCAAAGAGGGGCAGGCTGGGTGGGGTGTTTGGACACCCACCCCCCCCCACAATTTCCAAAATCACCCCACCAGCCCCCCCATTCCGTCCCGTAGCACATCCCTGTTCCCTGTGTCCCTCCCCCATAGGTACTGCCTACAGACGTAAGCTATAAAGGGGGCTTGGTGCAATGTGGTATGTTGGGTGGACGGCAGGTTCGAGGCAGACGCAGAAAGGCATGCAACGGTTTCTGTATGGGGACCAGCTCCAAAACAGCCTCGGGGTTCCATTTGTAATTGGCGCAAACAAGCACAACCACAAGAGCGGTCCCCAGCTGCATGGACTTTTTCTTTACCTCAGTGACCCACCCCGAGCCAATGGGCAGACTGTTTGGTGAGGAAAGCATCGCTCGTGTGAGGGACTTGTGCTGCAGGATCGTCCACAACCACCAATGTGTGGCTTAGCAGGAGGGACCCCACCTTCCGTTGGAGGCAGATGTTGGAGCACACCTTGACCAACTCACAAGAGCACGCTCAGCACCAGCACAACTCCTCAGTCAATACACAATATTGCTCAAGGCACAAGGGCACAAGTTGGTATTGTTCTTTTTGAATGGCGCACTGCTGTGCTCAACTAGGACGTGTTGCTGCGTACAGCTGCCACTGCACATGGGGAATTCACATGCAGCTCCCAACATTTGCCAGTTGTGAGTGCCATATGTTTCTGTGCAGTGCCAATGGCAACGTTATCCTCTCTGTCACGACAAGGAAGTTTGCACTGCATCCTCTGATCTGGGAACTGGCAACCCCAGACAAAAAGCTCTTCTCATGGGCACCTTCAGCAACAACTGCGGAACTAACTGTGTCGGCTCGTTCTATTGTCCCGGACCTCAACACCTACACAATGTTAGGTATACAACTAACCATGCCCCCCTCTCTCCACAAGTTCCGTGGCCAGAGAAGTAGTCACCCTGGTCAACCAACGGTGGATGGGAGTAACAGAGGCCAATGATTTCACTGGGAGACCCGCCAAGTCTGCCCCAGTAACCTGAGCCACAGGATTTATGATCATTCGACGGTCGGCAGCTGCGCTCCTGAACCTGAGGCAATATTTGTGTTCCCGCCCTTCAGCATGGTTTGAAACTGAAGTTTCAGCTCCAAAAGTAGTCCTGACCTCTGCCATCGCCCTTGTCCGGAGCAGGCTGGTAGGCTCTGTGAGGCATTGCATTCGTCAATTGCAGATGGCTTTGTGGTCGGTGTTCGCTGTTATCGGCTGTACTCGCTTTGCCGATTTTAAAAAAAAAATTTGCACGGAGATTCTTCGAATCTCATGTGATACACTCAGTAACTGAGGTCGAGAGAAGTTGTTTAACAGTATTCCGGCCTGTAACCGCCATAAGGTAGCACCATGGCACAGATTTCTGAGAGGCTAATTTTACAAAGTATCTTGCAACAAGTACCCTTCCCTTCACGACAACACTGCCATAGGCCACCAAAAACTAGTCAGCATCGAAAGCTGAAAGAAAAAAAAAGGGTGGCACACAGACAAACCTACTGCTTCTTCGGGTGTGCAACTCACAATGTCTCTTCGTAGGATGTCGACGGTAAATTTACCGGTTGCGAAGGCCAGGCTGGCATCTCGTCCCAGCGCGGCTTCATAATTGGTGTTTTCGCCATAGTATTTTCTCCCGGCGGTGACATCATACACCTCACCCAATATGGCCAAATACGGCGGAAGCACCGTTGAAGAACCGTCATATTTCTCCAATTCGGCAGGCTGGAACACAAGAGGCCTGTTTCCACTTTGTGCACCCCCGAAAGGCCACATTCTGAAGTACCAAGGTCCGAGGAGCAGCACCAACACTGCGAGTCCACCCGCCGCTTTTTGATTCCGCTTTATGAAATTCTTCAACTTTGTTATCGATTTCGTAAAATTTGACTTCTTCACGGTTGGACGGGATGGGGTTGCAGGCTGTTGGCTGGGAACCGACGAGGCACTCCGTGTACTCCGTGTCGAGAGTTGACTGTTCATGTTGTTATTGGCAAAACATCGCCTTTTATGGTGGTTAGTGCAAGGAGGGCAGAGCAGCACACGTAGTAAACGACCGGTCGACTATCCATTTCAGAAACTAATATTTGTGCTGCTATTGTTTTGCTCATTGTTGTCTTGCTGCTTTCGTTGACCTTCCTCTCCCTTAGTTGCAGGCTCCTCCATTGGGGGAGGGGGCGGCCCGAACTCTGATCGGCCCCCTCCCCCAGCCCCTCTACCTCTCTCTGTACATAGGTCTATGGACGATAAAAGGAGTCGAACCCTAGTTGCAGGCTCTTGGAGTCTACGTTCCAAAACGTTTTCGCGGAACTGCCGAACTCCCTGACTCGCGGATGCAGAACGTGGCGCTTTCTAACTAAATGGGTTGGGAACAAGTCAAGGTTTTTCGTCATGAAGACGGTAAGTTGAACCATGTCTTTGTGGAATACTGTCAGACCCAAGACCCAAGACTGGATGCTGCGCTCAGAGCTGCAAAAAGACTGTCACAAAAAAGAAAAAGATCTGGGGGATCTTGTACCGATCAACTGTGTAGGCGTGAAGAGCAACCATTTGATGCAACGGGCATTCTGACCTATTGTTTGGGGTGACACAGAAGGGGTAGTACCAAGGTCCCCTAGCTTTGGGATCCCCAAGGGCCCCAAAAACATTTTGTCTACAGGAAACGTCCAATAGTGTCCCAGCCGAAATCAAGCCAATTAGGACATTACTATCTACCAAAAGCCGCGCCGTGGCATTTTGCAGCGAACAAACATTTTGGAGCGCAAAATGCCACAAAGCGGCTTTTGGTATTAAATATACGAGGGGGCTACCGATTTTAGGCCTCATGGCGTGTGTTTTCGTTGAATATTTTCTGCCTGTGCTGGCATTCCGACTGTCTCATGGCATTTGGCAACGTGGCATTTGACAATGGTGGCCATAGCAATATGTGAAATTGGCAACCTTACCAAGGCAGAAATGGACCAGTGAGCGCTTGTTGTAGTTGTGTGCTTTGCACTTAGGTAGCACTTGAGTGGAGGAGGCACAAGGAGTGTTTAGTGGTGGAATGTGTGTTGGATTGATCTTACACTTGAAGCGGTAGATTTAGGTTAAACGTGAAAGTGACAACTGCAACAAGGAGGAGTTCAAAACCCATGAGCTCATTTTGTAGTTAGTTTAGGGTTGTGTGATTTGTACTTAGTTAGCAGTTGAGTGGAAGAGGGACAAGGAGTGTTTTGTGGTAAAGTGTGAGTTGGATTGAGCTGACACTGGTGGCATCAAAGATAGATTTAGGTTACCGAGCTGGGTTTACCCTGTCGAGGTTTTACACCCCTTTTTAGGGTCAAGGGTGCACAACACGTTTTAGCAGCAGCAGCAAGCAGCAGCAAGCAGCAGCAAGCAGGCGGTCCAAAAGTCCTTGTGACAACATGGTGGCTCAAAACCGGCATCCAAGTAGCTCAAAACGACCGGGGAGCAAAGGCGCATCACCACAAACAAGTTTGGTTGCATTTTGAGCCGTCTAGCCTGTTCTACGGTCGATTTAGTGTCCAAAAAAGGCCGTTTTGGGGCTGTTTTCAGGTTGATCGTCCTGAAAACTCAGGACGATCGTTGGTGTGCGGCGTAGGTGTTTCTATTGAGGGCCGTTGTTCTTCCATAGCGATCGGGCCATCAAAGGACTGCAAAGGGGTGGGGAATAAGGCGTGTGCCATGCCGTGGTGCCAAGGGGTGGGCGATTTCGAGGTGAAAACAAGCCGTTTTTGAGCCATGCTTCACGACAATCGTCCTGACCGTGGAGGAACATCTGCAAAGCAAGCGGGCTTTGCTCCACTGTGATTTCCAGTGCGTTAACCAAGACTAGGACCCAGCTCGGTCCTAGTCGTGAGTCTTGATTAAATGTGAAAGTGATAGCTGCAACAAGGAGGAGTCTGAAGCAAGAGACTGTTTAACGTAGATTGTTTAAGGTCATAGGCTATGTGCTCACTTGTTTTATCAGTGAAAAAGGCACAACAAGTGTTGACATACGTGTGGATTGTAAGTTGGATTCAGGCAGCACTCTAACAGCAAAGCTAAAACTTGCACTGATTGTCAAAGTTGCATCTTGATGAGCTGGAATTGAGACTAAGTCTACAGTAGATTAGTTGATTGAGCTGTTGTTGGGGTGACATTCTATTTTGTTATTGTTAAATCGTCAGTAATTAAAATTCATTCAACAAGGAGTGCCGCTCGTGCGACTCACTGAAGATTCCGGGCTTCCTCAAAGAGCCCTTGATCCCACAGAAGCCTCGCAGTGCCGCAAGCCAGGGCAGCCATTTCAAGGCATACCTGCTGAGGGAGGGAGGCATGGAATCCAACCCAGTCCCTCGCACATTGCAGAACGTACAAGCCGGCACTTGACCACCCCCCTGGTATATTTAAGACTTCTCGGCCACCCATCTGATGATGCGATGAAACCATTTTGGGACATCACCAGATATTTTCCGCGGCGTTAGCAAACTTTTTTGTCGATTACGCTTATTCAGCAGATTTACCAACTTCGGGGTTGTTAAGCAGATTCATGTTTTGAGCAGATAGATCGGTACCAAGCCCCGTGGATGCCACACACACGACCTTTTGCTATGCACCCACCAGGAGAAGTTTGAGTCCATGTGATAATAACCGAACGCTTTTAAACCGCTGCTTGACTAAAGTCCGAAGGATGAGGCTCGCATGCGTCTACCTCGTTGGAATCTCACGCAGCGGCGGATACTCCCCCCCAGAATGCACCAACAACCCTCTTGTTTGCAGCTGACCAGTAGTCAGTCTACATCACCTACGGAAAGTCATGCATCACCAGTTTCGGTCACGGAAGTTGCACTGTTCGTTGTGGCGAAGCCGACATGAAGCTAAGTTTGTAACACTGTTGCGCGAAAGAAAACGCCCATTCTTGGACTTCAAAAATCCCTCCCCCCTTTGCCACAGGATGCATTCTGTTTTCCTTGTCATCTGTGCTCTCCTTCTTGGCACCGTCCACTGCCTTTTTGAAGATGAAGTTGGCAAGAGAGACTGGTTTGTTTGTACCTCTCTCTTTCTCGGCCACCTGCGCCCCAAAATGTTTGTTGAGGCATCGTCAAGTCATCGTTTGTTTGGTCAGGTATAAGGAGAAGATTGGAGAAGTTCAACAAGTGGCGTTCCCCACGCACCCAAGACTGATAAAGAGGAAACTTTTCTACGTTGCAACCGCAGAACATACGGTTGCAGCTCTGCACGTTCAAACAGGTGCCTGCTGTGTCGTGTCACGTTGCACGCGGCCTTCAAACCGCCTGGAAACACGCGTGAAGTTAGAGGGCTCGTTTTGTAGCACTGAGATGTCCAGATGCCTCAATGTATCAGGTGATGTGGTGTGGAGAAGAGTATTGGCCAAGGATGAAGAGGTGAACAGTTTTCGACTGTACGAAAAAGTATGCCCGATTTCTCGACTTCCTCCTTCAATGTAACGAATTGCCTTTTCGAGCATTGCTTTTGGATCGTGTCGTTTAGGTTTTGGTCGTCGTTTCGGACAACCGCTTCTTGACGGCGTGGGATGCGGAAGATGGAACAGTCTTGTGGAGCGCTTTACTAGAGTCCGATTACGGTGGAGAAATATTGTTCAAAGGTGTGCCCCTTTCGCCTACAATGGTTTACGCGTTACCGCGAATGAAGTGCGGCGAAAAGCGAATATGTCCCTCCTCAGGTTTCCTGGCTGCCCAAGGGCGAACTGCATCCCTGGTGGGGGTTGATACCGAGGCCGCAAGGTTACAAGTATTTACGTTTGATTGGCCTGGTATGTGGTGTGACTTTGGGGGGGGGTTTCCGATGCGAACAGAAATGTTCCCTGCGGGGGGTCACGGGTACAAGGCGAGCGCAGAACAACCGGGTCGCATTTTGTCCCTCCCTCCGTGGGCCGCTTGTGTTGACAGATGGTGGAAACCTCGGGTCGAAGCTGATCTCTTTGCCCGCCGACTTTTGGGACGGAATGGGACCGTTTCGTGTGGGATGGCGTCGCGAGAAATTCGTCAATCTGCTCACCCAAATGTCCGTGAACGGAATGCTTTTGGTCAGCCCCATCCAAAGTAAGGCTACATTTTTCAGTGGGTATGCCTGTGGCCGACTCCACTGGGCGGGGGTTGGTGCGGTGGGCGAGGTTCCCACGCGTCCGTGGTGAGACAAGTCTTCGTGCCCTGTTACAAGAAAACATGGACTGGCCATCTCTTTTCTGTCAGGGTCGACGGAACTTTCTCGGAGCTGCTGCATTTTGCATCACTTCTTCCTGAAAACTCAACCCCAGACGCTCTGCTGCTGCCGAATGCTCGACATTTCTGCAAGAACTTTCTCCTGCAGCTTTCTACGACGCAGGCCTTGGTCATTGGTATGCTTGACTCATTTGGCTGCAGTTCCCCCTTGAAGCGGTCTGAATTGCCCGGAATTGTCTTATGCCTTCAGAATCAGGCTGGGGTTTGTCAGAGTCACGCCACCCCACCAAAAAATCATCAAGCAGAGCCAGGTTTCCACCCCCCCCCCCCCCCCCCCCGGAATACCTCTTCTCTCTTCTCTCGCCTCTATTTCCAGACACACATCACGTGTACTGTTTGCACACTGTATCACGATAGTACACCCCTCGGGGTGGCCCCAGCTGGACGGTGTCTCTGCGCCCACAGCCTTACAGGCGCCGTGGGGGGGCGGAACGGCTCCGGACGCCCCGTGGGGGGACATGTTCCCAGACACAGCACATGTACTGTTTTCATGTGCTGTTGTCTATCTGATGCCCAACATGTAGTCGGACATGATTGTCTTTTCTGACTGTCTTTGAGACAGAGCGTGTGTTGAGGTTTCACCAGGTTCGGCATCGAGAACAAAGATGCACTTATGCATTACTGTGGAGTGCATTACCTCAATCTGCAGTCTGGCTGTACTGCACGTCTGTTTTTCTACTTTTCAATGCTCTCAAATTAATTAGGTCTCACCCCCCCGGAATACCTCATCAAGGGCGTTGAGTGGCTTGGTCACCCGCAACACTTTCTTGATGCCGTGCTGTATGCAGACAACACCCCGAAAGGCAGATACCCGCCAGATTGTCGCTCTGAAGTGCGTGTTTCACGCACCAATTTGCATCATCCCTCCTTTCCGCTCCTCTTTGCATCATCCCTCCCTTCCGCTCCTCTTTGAGGTTCTGTGCCTTTGATTGGGTGCAATCCAGCAGCTTTTGGGGGTGGCTGTGTGAAACGGGTCAGTCGAAGGTTCCACCTTAGCTCACCTTGATTTGGTTTTACCCCCCCAATTTGCTGATTCATTGCCAGAGCAACAGATGCCGAAATTTGTGGTTGCGGCGTCGTGTCCTGGTAGCGTCCATTTCTGCTCAGCAGAGAGTGCGGCCCTTGGGGGGCATGTTGTTGTGGCGTTGCGTTCAGTTCTGTTGGTGTGTGTTCTGTTCTGATGTGTTGCGCTGTTCTTTTTGGACACTGCAGTTGTGGAGGAGGATGGAGGCTTTGGATGTGGGGGGTGGGGGCGCCTTGTCCCGCACGACACTGTGCCATCATTTATCACATCCCTGTCTCACACCTCCCAACAAGAGTCGAAATGTAACGGAAGTCCGGACCGATTACCACAGAAAGGGCCGATATGGACAACCACTACCATCTGATTGATCCGTATGATGCATGACCGGTACCCGAGAGGTACCCGGTTCGAATCTTTGGAAGTACCTTTCATTTTGCATTTTTGGGCGCAGGTATTTTTTCAGATTTTTTGAATAGCAAAAGACATTCAAGCGAAAACACCTCAACAACCCCGGAATTCGAACCGGGTACCCCTGCTTTATGTAATGTACGAGGTCTGCACGCCCACGCCCCCGTGCCCGGCCTGTACCGCCACTCCCATGCTCATGTCCACGAGGTATCGCTACGCCCTGTGGCGGCGTCGTGTCCTGGTAGCGTCCATTTTTGCTCGGCAGAAAGTGCGGCCCTTGGGGGGCATGTTGTTGTGGCGTTGCGTTCAGTTCTGTTGGTGTGTGTTCTGTTCTGATGTATTGCGCTGTTCTTTTTTCTGCTGAAACCGTTTCATTGGCATTGTCATTGTCACTGTTGCCTGGTTGTGCAGGTGTCACCGATGGCCGATTGCGGGCCTCGCATAGTGTGTCTTTGAGCGCCACAGATGCAGTGAGTGTTTGCGACAGCTCCATGGAAGACGAGCGGCTTCTGGTGTTGCGGGCCAAGGGCGATGCGTCGGCCACCGACATTGGCTTGTATGCAATTAGTCCGAACGATGGTGTGCTGCTTTGTCAATCGGCCCGGGTGGTATTGCATCCAGTTCTCTGCGCCCTCGTTCTCTGGGTGCCTGAAAGACCCCCGTTGGCACTGAGATGCGTGCTCGTGCAAGCCTGCTCGTCGTGTGGCGTGTGTTTCCACCGCCCAAACCACATTTCTCCCGAGGCTTTTTCAGCGTAGGTGTAGGTGTGGTGGATGTTCGCCGAGGTAGTGAATCCCACAAAGTACGCCTCAGCATTGCGTTGCTTTGGGGATCGTTGTGGTGATGAATGGTGCTGAACAGGAACCCCCGCAGGCCCTGTGCCACCACCAACACCCGTTCTTGTGGGGCTGTTTGTGGTGTGGGGCGGGGGATGTCAAGTTGCCCCAGCGAAATGGGGAGTGGAGTTGGCCCAAATGCCCCCAACGCGGTGGGATAGGTGGCAGTGGGATGCCTTTCAGGGTGTCAGTCCCCCAGACGGCAGGCGTGTGTGGTGCATCAAGGGATAAAGGGGCACGGCGTCCTTGCACATCTCTGGCCTCCCCCCGATATGCATTCCGCAGATGGGGTCAAGCGCGTGGACTTTTCAGCGGAGGAGTCGCAACTCATCGAGGCCCAAATACCGGGGGCGATGCCTGCAGCATCCGGCACTTTCAAGCTTGCGGCTGTGCAGACGTACAGTGCAAAGCGGGACGGTCTGCTCGGTATGTTGTTGCGATGGGCACCATCGTCAAGTGGCCACAGACCGCACGCTCGCCCTGGCCCCAGCGCTTGGTGCCGGAGAGCATGAAGTCCTCAGGCAGGGCCCGGTTTAATGCTTTCCACTCGGGACAGCAACCTGCGCTGGTCACTGTCCGCGTGCCCCATTGATGTTGCGGTGCGCATGTACATGCCCGTGGGCTGTTGTTGCGGGTGTTGCTCGAGAAAGGGCCGAGGACCCGAGAGAACGCATGCACCATCGGCGAGCAATCACGTACCAGGGGCCGCACGCGTCGCATGCTGTGGGTAGGATGATGTAGCCGCTCCATGGGGCCCCCAACGGTGTTGAAGTTTGAAAACCCACCCGCTTTGCTCAAGTTTGTTAAGAAGTGGCGTTTCGCGCTCTGCTGGGCCCCATGTCGAAACCGCCAGCTCCCGGAAATCTGCCTCGTTGCACAAATGAATCCGGATTTCCCTGGCGCCCATAGTACGTCCATCCGCGGACATGACCCTCCAACCATCTCGTACATACCGTGGCACACGAGCCTTGGGGTCCTCTTCCGCTGCCTGTGACCATCCTTGAGGGCTGTTGTGTGGAGGTGCTCCAAAATCCGTTGATGGAAGTCTGGGCGCACAAGAAGCAATCAGCAAAAGGCGCAGAAGGCAAACGAAAAAACCGTGGGTCTTTTTCGAAAAAAACAAAACGTTCGACACTCACCCCCCGCACCCCGTATTTGAGTGCCGTGCGCCAATCACGGGATCTGCTTTTCGCACTGGTCCATCGCAATCCATGGACCAGCTGTGAAGCCCCACGCTTCACCTGTCGCCACTTGGCATACCTCGCCAACCAAAACATCATTTCCCAGCAGAGTCTCAAGCGCCAGGCGCAGGCCTTGCCGCAGCCTAAGGCAGGGCTTGAAGTCGTTCCCAAAGGCCCATTGTCGGCCACCGGCAAGGGCTAGACATTGGAGATATGACCCCACCTCTCCGGACCATACAATGGGGAGGTTGGCATGGGGTGTGGCCCGCACCGAAGCAGTGGTGCGCCGCATGCGCAGTATCCCCCCTCAACAGGCACCATTTCCCACATGAAGAGCCCAGCGGTGTATGGGGGATGGGATACCTCGGCGACAAACCCTCCGTGCTCTTCCCACCGCCCTCACAACCTGACCATATCCAGCCTGAGGATGATGGGGATGGCATGCCTTCGCTCAGTCAAGATGTCGTTTTGGGGCTGGGGCCATCCAGCGGTTGTGGAGGAAGGTAAACTACCCTTGCAGCATGATGAATGGCCGCTGCACAGCCCCCACTCCTCGCTTCAGGATCCCACACCATGCGGGCTGTGGTCCAGACGTATCATTTACATTGCGCGTTCCACCATGCTGCACAATGTGAGGGTGACAACCCCACGCATGGTGGGGGGAGGTGTGGGCAGGGCGGTCCTTAAGGGACCAGATTTTTTTTTTTGTTAAAGACCACCCTTGAGGACCACCCCAAGGGACCACCAACCGCAAACCACCAACCGCCAACCGCCAATCGCGACCAACCGCCAACCGTCAACCGCTGCCAACCGCCACCAACCACCCATCACCAACTGCCAACTGCCGCCAACCGCCGCCAACCACTGACCGCCAACCGCCAACCAGCAATCTCCACCAGCCGCCATCCGCCAATCGCCACCAACCATGGTTGAACATATGAGCTACACGCAGTCCTTGGAGGGGACCCCTTCTGTGGCATATGCAGGGTACCGGGCCGTGGTGGTCATGGAGGATGCCACGGTGTCCCTGGTGGAGAAGACCGCCAACGTGTGGCACCGCGTGGAGGGCCTGGCCTCGATCCAGGACGCGCTGTTCGTCAACCTGGCCAAGGCGGGCGGCACGGAGGACCTGGAGCACAGCAACGTGGTCATGCGGTTCGTGCACCGGACCATCTTTCAGGTGTTGAGGCTTGGACTGCCTGCTGCCATCCGGTTTGGGGGGGGTGCCAGACCGTTGGGGGTCTGTGGCCTGGGGCAGCGCATCCGGGTAGTCCAAGTGGCGGACGCGCAGGGGAGCCTGGCACGAGGACCACCTGGACGGTAGCCTTCTGCCAATCCCCCTTGTCGAGGGGGTGGGCCTCATCGGTGCTGCATAGCCCCCCCGACAGGGGCTTTTGTGTGTCTCCTCGCTGTCCCCAACTGTTGACCCAAAGGCTGTCCTAAGGCTCCGAGGGGCCCGCCGCAGGAGCCGATTTCTGAGCCCCCCCCGGCAACAGCCCCACACGCAGCGGTGTGCCCGCCAGTGGGGACAGGGGCGAGGGGGTACCTGCGGATAGGGCCCAGCCCCCCCCCCCCCCCGCCACTGGGGAGGGGGAGGACTGGACTGGGCCGTGCACCCGGATCCATGCGGCCGGGCAGCACGAAGCCAACCTCCCTCTGCGTGTTCAGTGCGGCGGGTCCTGGCCTCGGGGCACTGGGGGGGGTTTCGCTTGCGGGTGTCGGTGGATGTGCGGTGCCCCTTTTAGTGGACTTCAGTGGGGCTGCAGCGGGATGCACTACACCCCGCGCCCTGCGGGTTCCGGGGCAATCTCTTCATGTGGACTGCAACCCCAAAAAGGGCCTCTGGAGGGGCTGTAGTGTTGAGGCTGATGGCATGCCACCCCCCGCGAGTGGGGCTGGCTGATGTGGGTTCGGGGCCGGGGCCATTGGGGGGGGGGGGGGGGGCGCAGTTTGACAGTTATGAGTTGATACCGGGTGCCTGGTGGCACCATCTTGCTGCTGCCCTGTACCAACCAGATGATAGATCATAGGACCACAGGAGTGGTGGGCCAAACAACATTCCCCTGCTGTCTTGTTTGCTACAGTGAAAGGCGCCTATGACATGTCACTGAAGAGCTTTATTCTTCGACTTTTGCTTTGCACTTCTGCTCTGCTTTGAGCAGTGCCGGTCATGCACACGCATCTGTTTCCCATAGCGGGGGCGCCCACGCGGTGCGACGCGACTGTTTGGGTCTGCCGCGGGGGGCATCACCACCACAGCAGCAGCCCCCGCGCCATCACAGGGCAACGCCACAGGAACGGGGAGACGCAAGCCCCCCCCCCCCGCCCATTCAAACTTCACGGTGCCCGAATGCGAAGCGTGTTGGCGCGAGCAGGGGCACCAGGAGGGCAGGCTGCGGTGGTCGTGAGCAGTGGGACAGGCAGTCCCCTCTCACCCACAACACTGCACTACCCCCCGCCCCTTCACCATCACCACCATCACCACACCACAGGCATTTTATACCAAGTGCTGCCGTTGAACTGCGCAATCTTCGAACGCTTCTTTTTGTTTCATGTGCTTTCGCAGATGATTACATTTAAGGAGAGCCTGCAGTCGTTTGCCCACTGGGTCGCAGAGGAGACCATCCACCGGGTGAAGGGAGTGACCCCACCCAAGCAATGGGCAGAAGATGATGTTGGTGGTACGCATCTGCTGTCGGGGTTGCGGGCACGGGTCGGTTTGGGTGTTGACAGGGCCTCTGTGCCGGTGTCCGGGTGTGAACTGGAGGCCGAGGAGGTGTGGCCCTGGTCATGTCTGTGTGGATGTCAGTAACAGAGGGGGGGGAGTCCACTTTTGTGGGCCAACAATGGTCCGTCCCTTTCAATGGTGGCCCTCCCCGGAGCTATCGTGGTCTGCATGTTCCAAAGCACCGGGGGGGGGGGGGTCTGGCGTTCAGCTCCAGCCCCCAGCCCAGGGGTATCATCTGAGGCGGCCTTCGATTTTGACCCAGTGGGTGGGCCAAGGGTGAGTTCAACACTGGCCAGGCCACTGGCCCAATGGGAGATACACACGCAAATGCGTGTGTTTTTCGAAAACCTCCGTTTTGGGGCCACGGCCGTGTCCATTGGGGAATATTGGGCGAACGTTGGTGTGTATTGATGTTGATGCGTGCGCTGTTTGACGATGGATTTGGCAGTCAACACCTTTTGCGTTCTTGAACTTTGTTCTACAAAAAGAAACAAAAAGTAGAACAATATACGCCCCAAAATACAATCTGTGGCCGCTGGGCACCCCCCTTCGGGCCGGTGTTTATTTCCCCCTCGTGATCGGCACTTCCGTGCCCAAGCGCTTCCCCTGCCCGACGACCCACGGTACAGCCACCCCGGGGGCGGTCCACAGTGCCCCACGTCGTGCCCATGCCCACGCCCATTGCACCGGGTCCCCATGGGACGTCCCAATACCAGCCCCACTAGTGCCCCCCGTTGCCTCTGTCTGTCTGTGTGCAGTGGATGGACAAGAGCTGCCCATGACTCAAGACAGTTTCGGGTTCCGGAAGCTGATCCTCGCGCACTCCAGGTCTGTGCCCGGCGTGGGGAGCGGTGCCGTGGGGTGGCACCGCCCGGAAGAGAGGCCCCCCTGCCAGGCCCATGCCCAGGCGGTGCCGCACGAGCGCCAGGCACACCGCACGGCCCTGGAACCCCCAGAGACCCGGGGGTGCACGAAGGGCACCAGACGGCAGCGCAACCCACTCCTCTGAGATGCAGGTCTCCTCAGTCATAACACTGAGGACTGACAAGGAATTTGCAGTGAATGCAGAGCATTCAATCCAGAGGGCCATGCCAGAGTCCTGGCATTACCCAGTCTGGCCATGCCACAACACCGTGGTGTTATCGGGGGCCACTGCCACGGCACCCACAGCATTGTTCACGGGGTTCATGACAGCATTGTTCATGCACTGCATCCAAAAAGGAAACGAATTGCGAGTGCATGAAATGTTGCAATGCCAGTGATTTCTTTGGATGATGGAAGTGGAGTACGTTTCTTAGCTTTCTATTGCTCTGGGCAACACGTAGCATTGCTGCAACAAAATGATTTGCATCACGCCAGAAAAAAACGTGCACTGCAGCGAAGGCAAGGTGATGCTGGCATTCTGGCATTACAGGACAACCATTTCATCGCAGTAGAATGAATACAATCGCGCGACCTGCACGCCCATGTGGTGCGGACTGCTGAGACGTTTGCTGGCCCATTTGCCAACCACAGCGCAGGGCAGTACAGGCGGTGTGCTGGGTGCGCGAAACGCCCAGACTTTGGGCGCCTCGTGCGCTTGCCGACAATGTGCGCGACTGCACCGGCAGTGTTCCCGGCTGCCGCAGCCAGTGACGCTCATAGAAGCGCCGGGAATTGTCAGCTCACATTGGAAGCCTGGATTCCGCACGGAGACCTGGCGTGAGGTCTCTTTGCGGACCACTCGGCCGTTTTCCGATCGCCTGGATCGCGTGTTTGATGTGCAGCAGTCTCCGAAGGGGGCGTGCCACGACAACGGCAGCGGTATCCAGAGGGGTCGGAAGGCACTGACATCGAGGGCTCAGAAGCGATGGACTAAACTGACGGGATGACGGGAAAGGCAGCAAATGAGGCAAGGGGCATGGGGGGGGGCATTGGTACCACCTGCTCAACCGGCATCAGGTGTGGGGTGTCTCCCGCAGCCCAGATGGGCTGTTTGCGCAACAAGAGCGGGAGCCCATCAGGGGCAGACCAGCCATGAGAGGAAAGGGACATATGGTGTACGGCCGGGACAACGCCAGGACACCTGGGCCTCACGCACACAGAAACACAGCGAGGCAGGCTGTGGACGACCTGTGGACAGAGGCGCGTGGACAGCAAAAACAGTCAAACGACCCCGGCAACAACCAGCACAACCTCAATACGCCAACTACTGGGCGCCACTGACGCGCAAACGGCACATCATGCCACATCCAGCACAGCCCCGGCACACCAACCGCTGGGCTCCGCGAGCGCGGAAACGACACCAGCAAGAGCACCGGCCGCAGCGGCCGACAGAACGCAGCGACCCGACGCAACATGCGGAGGGAAGTACGGGTGACTGTCCAGGGCCCCGTAAAGGAACAACAACCAGACAGAATGTCACACAGGGGGCAGAATCACCCTCACCCCCCCACCCCACCCACCCACAGGAAGCGCTGGCAAGATGGACAGAAGGCGATGACAGTCACGGGGCAGGCGCGGCCAGAGCCTAATGCGGACACTGCAACCGGACCGTTTGAGGCCACCTACAGACCGAACCATCAGAACAAAGAGGCGCCCTCTGCCACAGCGTAGCACCCACGGCGCTGTCCAGGGAAATGATCCCACGCCATCCACCGGGTCCACCCTGCGGGTCATGGCAGAGCATTGTCCAGGGAGGGTCATGACAGCGCCCACGGCACGGACGAGGGGGTTGTGCCCGTGGGCCGCACGGTCTGTGCCGTGGTACGGGCCCTGCTTTTCACATGCTGGGCCTTCCGCACAGCCCGGCCTCATGCCGCAGGCAGAGGGGGGGTGCCCCCCCCCCCCCCGCGCCCGGATCAACCGTGCCAGTTCTGTCTCCCCTCCTTCCCCCTCTGGCTCCGTGGGGCCGTGGTGAGCGATCCCTTTCTGCCGCCTTCTTTGCCGTTGGAGCCCAACACAACACCACGTGTTTGGGGTTAAAAGCGGTGGTCGTGCTTCAGCATCACTCGTTCTGCCGAAGCGACGGGTCTCCCGTTTGGTTCCAGTTCCGGACTTGCTCCGGTGCATGATCCCCCTTCCTCTCAGGGCGCCAATCCTGTACGCCATCCACACGGCAAAAGGGCAGATCGCCTGGAAACGCTTCCTCAAGTACGACGCCGTCAGAGTTTTGCTGCGGAACAGAGACAAGCGCGACCTGGACACCGAATCGTTCATCAGGTGCGTTGTCTTGACAGCATGTGCTCTGAGGCATGTCCGTGTGTCAGACGTGACTTACGAGGTGGCAACCACTGATGGTCGTCTGCCACCGTTTTGTTGGTGAACAGACGGCGGACGGGGCTGCCGGCCGCCTCCCTGCGGAATGCACACACGTGATGCGAATGCACATCAGATTACGCCGCCGGGGGCGAACCCCGAGTGCGCGTGGTTCCTCTGGGTCGCACTCGGCTGGTGGGTGCTCTGTGCGGCGCGACCCTTGGTGCGGCGGTCGCGCGGCGCGGCGCCCTGCCGAAGGTGGCATGCGGCTGTCCGCTTCGGTCTGGGGTCCGCTCTCTCTGGGAGCACTTCCTACTCCTCCACGACTGGCTCAGGTCTGGCAGTCGACTCAATGCCGTCGACGTCGACGGAATAGGAAAGTGTTTTGCATGGAAACCTGTGCGCCAGCCTCTCCATCCGCCAATCCAACCACCGGGTCACGAAGGTATGCGAGCTGCTGGTGTGCAGGTGGCGCGCTGGGCCGGTCTCCACCGGCCCCCCCCGGACTGCGCCCCACACACACACATGACCGCCTGCGAGACCTCTGGGATCGCGCGCGGTTGGGTCAAGTCTGGCGCCGGCGGCGGGTATCCGGCACCTCTGGAAGTTCATCCCGGCGCCCTCTGATGGGGGCCTGGACTACTACGACCGGGAACATTTGCGGACGCTGCTGGCCATTGGGACAAAGTCCCCGTTCTCCGAGCGCCGCGATTTTGATTGTCAGGGAGACCTGGTCCAGCGCCGGAGCCGTACCCATGCGTCCCGCTGCCGAAGCGGTTCGCACTGCTTCGTGGACGGTGCTCGGCCACCTGCTGTCCATCGTCCTCTTTGACAGAACGCACTGATGGTCTTGGAATGGCCCCTGACGAGGCCCTGCCAGTTCAATTGCTGTGCGCGTGGGGGGGGGGGGGGGGGGCAGCAAGGGCTGGTGACGCCCCAAGAGGGCGTGGCGGGCAGGGAGTGAGCAGGCATTTCAAGGTGTGCAAGCCTGCTGCTAAAGTCCCCTGGGAGGGCTGAAGGGCAAAGACCTACACGAACTTGCTTGGCTCGGTGGACTCCTATCAGTTATGATGACTGTGTCGGCACTCCGTAGACACCCTCCCCACCAAACAACTCATGGTGCGACGGGGGATGGACGGAAAGTGGTGACGGTGGTTTGTAGCCAGTTGGGGGCCTACGGGTGCCCATAGGCTGTGGCCCCTCATCACAGAGGTCTAGCCGCCGATCAAACTGTGATAGCTTACAGTGGCAGGAGTCTTGTTTTTCTTTTGGTGTGTGAGTGCGTTGGCACTCCGTAGACACCCTCCCCACCAAACAACTCATGGTGCGATGGGGGATGGACGGAAAGTGGTGACGGTGGTTTGTAGCCAGTTGGGGGCCTACGGGTGCCCATAGGCTGTGGCCCCTCATCACAGAGGTCTAGCCGCCGATCAAACTGTGATAGCTTACAGTGGCAGGAGTCTTGTTTTTCTTTTGGTGTGTGAGTGCGTTGGCACTCCGTAGACACCCTCCCCACCAAACAACTCATGGTGCGATGGGGGATGGACGGAAAGTGGTGACGGTGGTTTGTAGCCAGTTGGGGGCCTACGGGTGCCCAGGGGAGGAGCAGCATGGCAGCAAGCAGCAAATAGTAATAGCAAGAGCAAGACCGCCACCAACAAATACAACAAGAGCAAGAGCAGCAGCAAGGGCATACTTGCTGCTGCTTGGAGCTGCTGCTGGCTGCTTCATGCTTGCTGCTTGGTGCCGCTTTATTTAATTTTTTTTTGATTTGCTGGTTTGTTGCTTGCTGGCTGCGCTCCTTGCTGCTGCTGCACCTGGGGGAGCGGGGGTTTTCACCCTTGACGCCAAATTTCACTCCTCATTGGCCACACCAGCCTGCATGGTTGGATCGCGCATTGTCACGTCCTTGCCCCTCTTCCGGGCACATGAATTGTTGTGCTTCCTCAGGTTCGCACACAAATGCAAAGTGTCGACCCTGGCCTCATACCATTTGGACAGCAAGCAGGGCACCCACATGAAGCACGAGTACTTGATGGTCCTTTCTGTGAGTGTTTACGATGGCCCTGAGTATGCCACCCTGTGGTATGTGTTCCATCCCCCCAACCCCCAGGCAGACTGAGGGGATGTGGTTTCACAGTCTATGCAGGACTCCAGGTGCTGCACTGCTCCTAATCTGCCAGCTGGAATCCCTTGGGGCGGGATTGTATTGCTGCAGCCGCTGGAGGTTGTGCTAAGACTGATGTTGGTGCTGCAGAATCTGCCCAAAACTGCTGCTGTTGCTTCTGCTGCTGCCGTGCTGCTGCAGGTAGTGCTTTTTTTTTTTTGAGTGACTTTCGGCTGACCCATAAAAGGCTAAGACAATTGTTGACAAAAATGCAAGCAGATTGGTTCATTTGTGTTATGTTTTTGGAGGAAGTCCCATGCTGTGCCATGATCTGAACGTGCGTGTGATTGCATTTCTGACAAGTCTTTGCATGGGCTTTAGGGCTGCGGGGATCAGAATCCCCGCCGCCCTGAATTCAGCTATGCCCTTCCATCCAGCCACCCACCCGGGACCTGGATGTGCCCCGGAAAAAGCCTTCATTTTGCTTTTGCTCTGATTGCTGTTCCTGCTGCTGCTGTTGTTGTTTGGTGCTACATTTGGGTTGATGCTGCTCCTGCTCTACAATTGACGGCGGTAGAAACACCCATGCTGCTCAGGCTGGCCGCCAGCCGCCGTCACAAGGCTGGCCGTCAGCCCACGGGGGGGTGGCCGGGCCCGGTCCTTGTATGCGACCCCCCCCAGCCCCCCCCCCCCCCCCCGGGTTTTGAAAGATAGTGGTGCCGGGTCGGCCACCAACAAGTGTCTCTAGAGAAAACTGTCTGGCGCCGAAGGCGCCAAAATTTTTTTTCATACTATGTGTTTATACTCAAAATACTCAAAATTTTGTAGAGAAATCATATTTGTGTTAAAACAACAAGAAAAAAATTTGACCTGAAGGAGGGCTACAAGAGGGCTGCAGGCCCTAACAGCAACCACAACCCTAGCCCTAACCCTAACCTTAATCAAGACTGAATATTGGGACCGAGCTGGTGGGGGAGGGAACATTAGCTATGACTGGTGAGAAACACCAATGAGTCACACATTGAAGGCCGTTGATAGAGTGGAATCAGCTTGCAAGTGATCCCCATCACCACAAGGCCCACTTTCAAGGCTTTTTTGGACTTCTGAGGGGCCAAATTCCCCCAACATGGGCTCAAAATGGGCTCATTTCACCCGCTTGGGCACCCCAAATGGTCTAGGATGAGTTTTGGAAAAATGTGTTTTTGACCCATTTTTGACCCATTTTTGGTCCCAAAACAGCCCATTTTCAAGGCATTTCGGGATTTTCGGAGGACCAAAATGGGCCACCACAAGCTCAAAACGGTCCAAAAACACTTGTTTTAGCATCACACATGGTGTAGGATCATTTTTGAAAAAAGTCATTTTTTGCCCCTACTGGACCCTGTTGACCCATTTGGGCACCCACCTGTTTGGGCTTGAGCTTGCAGCTTGCCGCAGCCTAGTGGGCCTAGGTACGGGGGTCTAGGCGTCCATTTGGGCAATTCTGAGGGGTGGAAAGCACAAAAAGTGGGGGGTTGCGGGTGGAGTAGGTGCCCTCGGAATCGCGTTTTGGACCATGTAGCCAAAGATATGGCCTGTTCTTGGTTTGTGGCTATCGGCAGCCAATCTACACAAAATTTGGGGCTTCTGGGGTCTTTTTGGGCCGTTTCAAGGACACATGGTGGAGTTAGAGGGCCGCAGAGGGCTCGTTGACACAAGGAAGTCAAGCCGCACGTGCAGTGTACCCACCGTTTCCCTTTGTTTGGCCGTTTTGAATGGGTTCTAGGGCTGCTTTGGTCCAAAAATGGTTGTTTTTGGCCCTAAACTGCAGTTTTTGAAACTGAGGTCCGCCACTTGCGACACCCGTTCCCGGCCGCCACCGTTGAGTTTCTTGCTCAAACTTTGTGTGATTGTACTTCACACCCATAGGTATCATCCACCAAAATTTCAGCCGAATCCGAAGCACCACGACGGAATTCTGATTTTTCCCCATTTCGCGCGTGCTTGCTGCTTGCTTGCTGCTTGCTGCTGCTTGCTGCTGCTTGCTGCTGCTGCTGCTGCTGCTAAACCTGGTAGGTCCACCCTAGACACTAAAAAGGGTTATAAAACCAAGACTGGTTCCACCAGCTCGGTAACCCGAACCCTAACCCCCCCCCCCCCCTCACCCCTGGCTGGACACCCCCATGACCCCCGGCCAGACCCCCCCCCCGACCCCCGGCAGGAACACCCCCCCCCCCAAGCCCCAGGAGGAACCCCCCCCCCGCCCCCCGCTGGACCCCCCCCCCCAAACTGCCCCCCCCCCCCCCCCCCCCCCCCCCCCCCCCCCCCGAGTTTTGAAAGATAGTTGGGGGGTGGGTCGCATCAGGCTCGGTTGTAGTCACCCCCCCGTGCGTCAGCCGCCGTCACAAGGCTGGCCGTCAGCCGCCGTCACAAGGCTGGCCGTTATGTGCTGGCACAAAGGGTGGGTATGTTCAGGCATGATTTTTCATTGAATTGAGGTGTTGGATATTGCCCGCAATGCGTAGTGTGCACTGGGCATACTGATTGGTCTTGCATTGAACCATCATTACGCTGAACGGTGGCCGACGCTGGGGTTGCTTGGAGAAAAGGGTCATGAGAAAATGCACGATGAACGGGATCCGCAGGAGCGTTGAGCACGCACATTTGAAGTGGTGATGTGCATGACTACCCTGTGCCAGCTTTGAGACGCCATGTTGCGGGGGGGGGGGGGGGGGGGCTATTGGCAGGCAGTTTTGAGCAGGTGTTGCAGTGGCAAACACCAACAGGTTGACGACAGATGCGCTGTCAATTTGGCAGCGCTACAACGGTCCATCTTCGCTGCGTGTCCCATTGCTCACAAGCATCGCACAGTAAACTGTCCAATAACAAGTCCCATTGCAAATTGGGTGTCTTTACCCCAGAATTGCTGGACATACTTTTTGGGAAGCAACAATTGGTGCCTCTGCCACACCACTTTTGTTCCATAAAAAGCCCCCCAAAACGGTCATTTTGCCCTAAAACCACCTGAAAACATAGACCACCGGCTCTTCAAAGGCAACAACGCTTGCCATCACAAACGTACAAAGTACACATTGCAAATCGGTCGTCTTTGGCGCCCCCGAAGAGGACACTCGGGAGGGGGCGGGTCGAGGGTGTGTGGCCCTGTCCCGGTGCTGTTGCATTGCCCTGAAGGGGGGGTGGGGGGGGGTGCCCTGGTACATGGCCCAGGGGGTGCCCCAGGGCCCCAGGGCGGAGGGCACCCAGGGCACCGGAACTGTAGCATACCGCCCCCGTTGTGTCCACCCCTGTGCTGGTGCTGGAAGCTGGCAAATGCGGTCATCCATTCCCAGAACTGTGGAGGTGGCATGTTCACCACCGATATGGGAAGGGTTGGGATCCTCCGATGTCACCCATCGGTAGTGTGCTGCATTTCCAGGCGTTTGCTGGTGGTGGAGCTAGTGGTGTGCCCCCTGTGCAACCATCTACAGTTCACCATTCCACACTAAACGCTACCGAACACACCAACTCACCACATCAGGATTCTTGAAAGTTGGGAAAATGTGGGGGAACAGGGGGAACGGGGGGAAGTGGGATTTGGGGGTCGGGGAGGGGGGGGGGGGGGGGGCAGAAAATTGAGGGTAGAGGAGGGTTGTGAAGGCTTGTGGCAGCCCAAAAGAAACACAGCAACAAGCCTTTAGAGGAGGAGGACAGCAGGACAGCCCCATGGTATTGGGATGGCATGGCATACTCGGGCTGGAATGGAAAATGCGCCCTGACCACAGAGCATTCAACCGTCTCGGTCGGTTAGGTTCTCTGGAGTGCCTGCAGGCGGGCCCCTCACCTCCAAAACGGCATCCCTCCCCAATGCCAAGAGACACAAATGACCCCAGCCGCCAAATCACGTGCAAAACATGCCACTGGACACGGGGTCACCGTGCGGCAACCGGCCATCCTACATGGAACAACCCCCCCAATGAGGCCCTCCCAGAGAGTACGTTAGCGCGCCGGGCACGCGCTGGGCGCGCAGGGCAAAGTTTTCCCAAGCTTTGGTGTCGCCCCTCGAGTTGGGGTTAAGAACTCCCACTCTTCGGTGTGGCCACTTGAGTGGTCCGTCACACACAAGAAGGGGATTCTTTGATTTTGAGGTGGGTGGCCATGATGGGGCCCACAAGGGCAGGGTACATGTGATCATCCCATTTGTTGGGAAAAACAATGGGAACTTATTTGATTGCCAACAGTCATACAATGTGCTTGTGCTTAGGGTTCCTGGGCTAGAGGAGGGGGTGATGTTTGGGGGTAAAGCATTGTGATAGATGGCCGCAACATTCATTTGGATGCTGGGCACGCCGGGCGCACCGGGCATGCGCCGGACAAACGTACCCTCCCACCCTCCTGCCCACCGAGGGATGAAAGCCCCTCCCCCTTTGTGCACGTGTACGCGCCATTTGGAGGGCACGGTGTCGTCGACAGGGTCATGCACGTCCGCATCAGACCGTTGGTCTGCCTCATGATGCAGGGGTGTGGCCAAGGAGGAGCACACCATCGTTCTGACTTTTGAGGTCCAGAAAGGGGAGCTGGTGGACTCGGCCGTGTACCCCGTCGGTCTGCTGCACAGCATGCTGGTGCCCTTCCAGTACCACTTCGGTGTCCCGGACGACGGCACGTCGTCGGTCCCGCTGCTGCTGGTGGACACGGATTTGAAGACCCATATGTACCCAAAGAAGCAGGTCCACCCCCGACTGTCCAGGACACAATGTGCGACGTGGTGCGACTTGGTTCAGCGTCTTGGCACCCAAGGCATTGTACCCCCCCCCCCCCCTCTTGTAATCCCCCCCCTGCATGGGGGGGACCGTCACTTGGCCCAAAAAGCATAGGAAACACCAGGCGCCAAAGGCGCCCAAGAAATTTTTTCCTGAGGTTACACTGGAACTGGGGTTGGGGGGGACTGTCACTTGGTGACCGAAGCCCCCCCCCCCCCCTTGTGGGGGGGCTGGCCTGACATTAGGGGAGGAGGGAATTACAAGGGGGGGCGGGGGGTAGCAAGCGTTGCACCTTTGGATTGACGGTGGGTGGCCATGCAGGCAGCCCGCCATGAAGGGCTGGGGAGGATGAGGGGAGGATGGCCACACACCCGTGTGAACTGCCGTCCACAACACCGCCTTTCACACGTCCTCTTCCCCCCGACCCTTTCCCTTCCAATCCGCCAGTCGGAGCAAGTCGTATGCCGCCGGTTGGCCCTACAGGCCCTCACCGCACGCCAACGGCACAGTTTTGGGAAGGGGCTCAAGCAGACTCCACATCCCCTGGCCCCCTCCCCAGAGTTTTGCTCAACAACTCAGCATCTCCCGGGGGCTGACACCCCCCACCCACCCACCCTCGGACCCCCCCCCCCCCGACCCCCTCCCTTTAATTGATTGGGCAAATTTTTCTCCGGGTCTTCAGCCAATCAAAAATTTAGGCCAGTTTAGGCCAAACAATTTCTTCGGCGCCTTCGGTGCCTCTCACAACTCAGAGTCTCCTGCGGGGTCCCACCCACAGCCCCCCCCCCCCCCACCTACCACCCCCCCCCCTTAAGGAAACCTCTGCCCCTCCCTCTGCCTGGCCTGCACCACTCCATGGGGATGGGGATGGGGATGGGGATGGGGATGGGGATGGGGATGGGGATGGGGATGGGGATGGGGATGGGGATGGGGATGGGGATGGGGGTGGGGATGGGGATGGGGATGGGGATGGGGATGGGGATGGGGATGGGGATGGGGATGGGGATGGGGATGGGGATGGGGATGGGGATGGGGATGGGGATGGGGATGGGGATGGGGATGGGGATGGGGATGGGGATGGGGATGGGGATGGGGATGAGGATGGGGATGGGGATGGGGATGGGGATGGGGGTGGGGATGTTTTTGTTTTGTTTTGTGAAAAACGCTTTGGCCAGGGTCGTACTGGTCCCCTCCCGGAGATTACCCATCTTCTCTTCGGTGGTGCGCTTCCCTTACCTTTGTATTACCCGTTCCCTTTTTTTTTTTTTTTTCCCCGAAAATTTTCATGTCTTCTTGAATTTGTACCGCCAAAGAAAACAAAACAACCTGCCACTGGCTTGTACCGGCAGGTACCTTTTCTGGTTTTTCTCATGTCTTTCTGGTAGATGTTGTTTCTGCTGTGGATTGATTATTGTACCTGTTTTGGTGTGATCTTGACTCTTCTTTCCCCTGCCTACCCCCTGTACAGGACATGCACTGCACCATTTGCTCATGTGATGTCTCTGCTGCTGCACTGTTTCTCTGGGGCCTTTGTGCCAGGGCCTGCTGCGTTGTGGCAGTGCTCTGTGCAGAGAAGCTTTGTCTGTCTGTGATGTTACAACGTCCCACTGCCACATGGTGGCTCTGTGGTGTGCTGCCCGTGCTCGGGAATGCCCTGCTGCACTGTGGCTGCTTCTGGCATCTGGAGTACCTGATCTGGACCTGTGCACGACGTTTGACTTACTAGACATACATACGGCTGCTCCCTTCTGTTGGGACTTGACCGTTGACAGGACTTTTTATATACGTCACCTGGGCTTCTGTGTCTGTTGCTGGACATTTTATATACTGCACCTGGGCATTCTTGTCTGTTGCTGGCTGCTGTTAATGCTCCGATGTTGCTCATCGTCTCGTGTATGGCCGCTGCCATTGTTTGGGGTACCCCTTGGTACCTCCTTTTGGGCCTCTGTCTCCTTTGGCCCACGTTGCGCTGCGAGCGTACCTCATGGCAGAGCCTTTGCCTCCTTTTCCTTTGGCTTCGTGATGTCCTGCAGAAGAGTCACAGCGTTCCTGCACACATCTGGCTGCACTCCCTTCACTGTATCCCGGTCCCTGATCACCCACTTGACGAACTGCTCGTTTATCTCCAGACACCACAGCTGCATGCCACTATCCATTCTGCACCCTGTCCATTCCCACGCACTGCCAACCAGACACCAGTACACCCCTCTCCCCTGGGATCCTCTGCTTTGCGCTTCTCGTATAATCTGACCTTTTTCTCCTCCATCTTCTCCTACCCACACATCCGGTACTCTCCTGGTCCATTCTGCTGCTCCTATGCCTTCTGGAGATTGCACCAGTAGTGCCACCACTGTATCTGCTCGTGGCCTTGTTGCTGAGATGAGGGTCCACCATGTGTGGAGGGCCATGGGTTTGGCTGCTCTTTTTCGTTTTTTCACTTGACCTACTGCTATTCTGCAGTTGGTTCCTGCTTGCCAGTCTGCCAGTAGTCTGTTGTGCAGGTCCACCTTCATCTCTGATTCCTCCGCTGCATACACTATGGCATATGCCGCTTCTAGGGTTCTGAACACCACTGATTTGGGGTGCTGTACCCCCACTCTCGCTAGTGGCACTGTGATTCCTTGCACTGGACCTATGCCCTGCGACTCTCTGATCCCCTTGACGTAGGACTTCACTGTGGCTTCCTGTTCGTCTTGTTGGCGGCTGTACTCTTTCCCCTGCCAGGGTTAGTGTGCCACTGTCCTCAGTAGGGCATGCCATTGTTTGCACTGGGTGGTAGCCCCCTGTTTTGTGTTTTTTATTCTGCTTGTTGAGCCCTTTGTACGCCTTGGACTGAGTCAGCTGTTGCAGTACCCACGGCGGTGCATCCTGCATCCCATGTCCTCTGCTTCTGACGACCACCTCAAACTGATCTGCTGCTTTGTCCCACTCACTCTCTGTGGAGTTTAATGAGTGCCTTTCGTTCTGTGATCCTTCTGGTCTCTTTTGAAAACTTTTCTGAATACCCCATATGCCATGTCTCTCTGCTATTTCTGCAATGTCCCGTTGGGCATCTTCCATGCCTGCTGTGAACGTCACTGTTCCTCCCATTTCTGTGCATTGTCCAAATCCCCACAGGGATATGAATGCATGTTGTGGACTATACGGGGGCATGAGACACCACACTGTTTGATCTGTGAGTGCATCCACAACCACACCTGTCGCTGCCACTTCCACTGCCGCTTCCGGCTTGGTTTGCTGTGGTGAAGGGATCCTTGCCGCAATCTTTTTCAGGCCATCCAGCATGGATAGCTCCTTGATTTCTATTTCGTCTGACCGCTGCATGGGGTCTCTCGCTGCAGAGACTCGAAATGAGTCCCTATACGCCCCTGATAGGGCCGTGTCCAGTTGTTCCCCTGGGACAAACATGACTACTTCATTGTATTGTCTTTGCATGTCTCTGAATGTCCTGAAGTCCAGCGACAACATCCCAAACACTTCTTCTGCTGCCGAGTACGAGTCCATTGCATCTGTGTATTGGAACCCTGTCAGGAGCACTGGTCGAAGTCGTTTGGCTCCTCTCGTGAGTCGCTGGACTACCACTTTGTTGACTCCTTCACCCGTTTTCCACACTCCTGTCGGGGTATCGGCTGCTGCACTGCCATGGGACGTGTCCTCCTTTGCCGGGGGCCTCTGGTTGTCCTGGACCTCTTCTGCCTGATCCTCTACATCCTCATCGCCATCTGTCTTGTTAGTGTCATCTGGCAGTATTACCCTTTGGGCTGCGCCTTGATTGTTCTTGGCATACTTCCTGCTCCTCTCCGTCGGCGTTGATGACTTTTTGGGTGACCACTTTCTGGCTTGTGCTCTGTCTCGATCCTGTTGTTTGGCGTGTTCCGCCTCCTTTGCCCTCTGGGCCCTGGCCTTGTCCTCTTCCTCTACTCGGTCTCTTCTGACGTATCTCACATATTTGACTAGCACTTTGGCCCACCATTTGACTTCTGATTGCGTCGCCTCTGTGATTCTTTTCCGCACTGCTGAGTATATGCCCGTCGCTGGTAGCAGTAGTATGGCCATGTCAATCTCATCCTCGTATTCTTCTGCCACCAAGGCTTGCAGTCTGTCCTCTTCCGGGATGTTGAGGTCGTGCAGTGATTCCAGTAGGGCCAGTACTTTTTTCATTTCCGTCTGATCGGTGTCTCCTCTGGGTCTTTCCTCCTGCTGTTTGGCTGTCGAGGGGTGGTCTCCTTCATCCCCTGGTTCTGACCTGGCATCCAGGTCTCTATACATCTTGGGCCATGCCATATTCCACATCGCCCTGGCCTCTGCGTCCTTCATGATGATGCCCGCTGACCATGTGGTCAGCAGTCCTTTGTCGGAGACTCGTCTTACCACTTCTACTGTGGCATCTAGTAGTGAGTACTTGCTGCGGATCCCCATCAGTCGTGCTCCTGCCTTCGGGGCTATGTCTTGTACTACATCTTTTTCCTCATCAGGTTGCAGCTTCAGCATCATTGTGTTCCAGGTCGCCGTCTCCACATCTGTGATCTCTATTATCACCGCTTGTTCTACATCTCCACAGAGGAGGTGCATTGTCATGAGCCTGGCTCTATGACTGCCTGGTTGCAGCCATAGTCCCAGGGTCTCCGTCGCTGCGTCTCCGTTCTCTGGCTCCCATCTTATTTTCTTGGGATCGCCTTGTACTGCTCGTACTTTGCCCCACGATGTTTGTATGGCTGGCGGCATCGTGTTCCTGTATAATATCAAGAGTACTAGTGTTCGCAGTGCTCTGTGTCTCTGTTTACATGCTGTCGGCAGCCATCGTAGCTTACTATCGACGTCTGCTTTGCTGTTGTGCAGTCTGGCACCCGTGTCCAGCTGCTGGTGCTGTGCTTGCCAGCCGGTTTCTCTCTTATGGGGCTCTCGTGACCCTCTTCTCAAATTTATTCTTGCTCTTCTCTGCTCTGTGCAGCCATTGACTCGCCCTTTTACCCCAGCACTCGGGTACTCGTGACCCTTGTGGCTGTCTGTCTGTGCATCGGCTCTCGCGGCCTGCTTGTACCTTGTTTGATTTCCGTTCTCTTGCTTCATGTTTCTGGGTACTCATGACCCTTATGCACTGTCACTCTGTTTATCTCTTCGGGCCATCGTGGCCAGCCCACTTTCGTAGTGGTCTCTTTTCACGTTACCTTGTGTTTTCTGCACAGACCATGTCATCTGTGTTTGACTGCTGTTCGCTCCGTGGAGTCCGTGCTCCGTTATGCACTGCAAGCACACACGTGGCACAGATTGATGAGGTTCCGGGCAACTGCCCTAGTTGTACATGGTTGCACAGTTCTGACGTTTCATGTCTTCTGGAGTAGCCAGTGATGTGGTCTGTTGTTCCAGGCATCTAGCTTCCTCCCTGTCTTGGACAGGTGGAGTCTAGGCATCCAGCTCCGTGCTTGCCGCACTCTTGAGTCTGGGTCTCATCACCGGTCGTTCCGTTCGGTGGCATCTAGCTCCCTGCTCTTTGCAGTTGGAGTCTAGGCATCCAGCTTCTTGCCTGTGGCACTCGAAGTCTGGGTATCTGGTGATATCTTCTTTTCTCAGGCCTCTTCATCTGGACTATTGTGGGGTTGCTCCTTTTTGTCCAGGCATCCAGCTCGCTGCTCGTAGCAGTTGGAGTCTGGGCATCCAGCTCCGTGTATCCCACACTTGGAGTCTGGGCATCTGGCCCTGCACATTGCTGTGACTGGGTCCAGGCATCCTCGCTGGTGCGCTGCTGCACAACTCAGCTGGGCATCTTGGTCACCATTCCTGTTTTTTGCTCTCACCCTTTTGTCTTTCGGACCGTCGGTGGTTTCCACCCGTCCTGACTTCTTGTCCTTCACCCTTGGCTGTTGATGTCTGGGCTTCTTGTGTAATGCCCTGGGCACTCACTGTCCTTGGACCCGGTTGCTCTGCCGGTTCCAGGCAGGTGTTGCTGTACTTGGGGTTATCACCTGGTCTATATGTGTGTGTTTCCCCTTTTCCATAAATCTCGTTCCCCTCCAGTTGCTGGTAGAGATTTGTTGCCCAACTGTCTGCCCTGTATACTCTCCAGTTCTCATCTCGTCCGTAGTGTCCAGTCCTTTGGGGCTCACCTGACGACAGGGCTTGACAATTCGCACCTGCACAGCCACTGCAGGGCGCTAAGGGGCATTCTTAACTTCACGGCGGCGCCGCAAAGAAAGATTGCTGTTTTGCAGAAACAAACCAGAGCCGCCATAGGCATTGTTGACCCCTCGGGTTTCCATCCCGGCGCCAACCCTGGTTTGCTTCTTAGGCTGAAAATTGCCGCGCCAAAATAGCGGAAAACAGAAGAAAACGAAACAATTGTTACTGCACCTACCTATCTTTACTAGTGCTGCTCTCTCACTATACCTCGTCAGCGTTCTTTACCCTGTCACCCCGGTCTCCCGGCTCTTTGTCAGTGCACCAGATGAGCGGTGCCATGAGTTTTGTTGTCCTTTTCTTGTCTTGGCCGCACGACACCACGACGCCCCGCTCACCCAACCGCCACGAGAGACGGAGTAAGGGTGGATCCTCTTCAGATACAGCCTGAGGCTCTGCTTGAGGTCTGGGGGGTGTGCTTTCGCGACCACCTACAGCTGGAGCCCACGCTCAACCACTGCAAGCGCCGTGGCCGGACCATGATTGCGAAGCCACACGGGGACCACAAGGCCCACGGGGGCTGTTGCCTAGGTCGGGGATGAGCCGACCTTCCTTGTTCTGGTGTATTGGGCTGTTTTGCCCTCCCAGCAGAAACCCTCGCCCGGCAGGTTTCTGCTTTTTACCATACCGGCAACTCGTGGCACCACGTGGCACCACGTGGCACCGGCGAGTTGCATCAATTCCACAAACAAATCGGTCCGCATACCCGCCACGTGGCTGGGCCCCAGGTCTGTCGCCCAGGGTTGGGAAGGGAGACTTTCCTATTTACAGCAAACCAATATCTTGTTTGACCCAAAGGTTCGAACCGAACTTGCCTATTTAGGCACAATGGTCTATTTGGTTCACAGTGGTCAAGACAAAGCTCTCCTTCACTCCAGTGACATCCTATTTACCACAAATCAATATCGTGTCTGACAGTCACCTGCCACCCTGTGGCTAGGCCCCAGGTCACTTGCCCGGGTTTTGGAAGGGAGAGCATTTTGATAACCCATTGTTAACCAATAATTTGTTTGTACCCTGTTTGATGTGGATTTTCTTGATTTCATCGTCGCTGCATTAATCCACGCTCTGGTCACTGATCACTTACTCCATTCACTCGTACTGTATCGGACGTCTTGCTTTTCAGATCCTATAAGAGAAAAACAGGCATACCTCCCCTAACCTTCCCTGTTTGCAACCACCTTCGCAGAAGAGGGCCCGGTTAAGGAAATGGGGGTGGGGATGGGGATGGGGATGGGGATGGGGATGGGGATGGGGATGGGGATGGGGATGGGGATGGGGATGGGGATGGGGATGGGGATGGGGATGGGGATGGGGATGGGGGTGGGGATGGGGATGGGGATGGGGATGGGGATGGGGATGGGGATGGGGATGGGGGTGGGGGTGGGGATGGGGGTGGGGATGGGGATGGGGATGGGGATGGGGATGGGGATGGGGATGGGGATGGGGATGGGGATGGGGATGGGGATGGGGATGGGGATGGGCCTCAGCAGCCCCTTCCTCGTGGTGCGTGCAGGAGGCGGAGGAGGCCATTGTGGCCCAGGCCTCCAAGATCTTCTTCTACATCACGGACTCCATCACCGGCCGCGTCACGGGGTACAGCCTGTCCCGCGACGCGCGGCGGGCGCAGGAGGTCTGGCGGATCGGCGTGGACCTGGAGAAGGGGGAGGACATTGTCGCCGTGTCGTACCTGGACGCGGACCGGCAGAACTTCGTGGTCCACAACTCCGTGAAGCTGTTCAACAACGCGTCCCGGAGCAACCCCAACGCCCCGGACTACGGGTGAGGCCCTCCCTCCCCCTGCCCCGCCCCGACGCCGCCCGCCCGGGGGCTGCTGTGCACCGGCGCGGGCCTTGGGTGGGGCAGACACCCACTGCCCCTCCACCTGCTGCTCCAACTGGGGGATGGCCTGCGGGGGACCGCAGGGGCCTGTGGGGGTCTCTGGGGAGGA
>OZ038391.1:24789452-24799695 GCA_964036045.1 Eutreptiella sp. 'Long Island Sound 2002'
CGTAGTGGCCACCGGGCCCATGTAGCCCGGGCCATGGGACCCCCGACAGCCCATTTAAATTGCCGTTGTTTAAGTGGTGTGGGCCACTGCCCCGGGATGTGCAGCGGGTGCAACCCGCTTGCGACCGGGCGCCGGGGAGATGGGCGGTGGGCCCAGGCGTTTGTGCCGGACCTGCTGTGCTGGGCCGGTGTGCCCGCGTGGTTGCCCTGCCCGGGCGACGTCTCGTGGGCGGAGCTGGCCCTCAACTACCAGGCCTTTGTGGGATGGGCGCTCCCGGCGCCCCCAGGCCACCAACTCCGGGGGATGCGACTCCCGTTGGAGGAGCGGGCGCAGCTCCTGCGCAAGGCAGCCGGCCAAGTGGACACGCACCCGGCGGCGAGTCCGCTGCTCGGCGGGGGAGCGCAGGGTCGCCTCCCTGCTCTCCCTTGGGGGCCGCGTCTGTGCGGGGCTGTCCGCGCACCCCTACTTTGCGGCCCGCCCTGAGATGGCTTGGCAGCTGCCGCGGCTGGCGGTCCACTGCGAGGAGGCGTGGGTCCGGCGGCGGCGAGCGCCGGCACGACTGTGCCCAGCGGGTACCGACTGCTTCCCCATGGACCACTACCCACGGCTGCCGGAGGGCGGACAACCGCTACTGCCCCATGCGCGGCAGCTGGCGCAGGCCCGCGCGCCCAGCGTCCCGCTGGCGCTGGGCAGGTGCAGCGGCCATGTCGGTGTGGTTGGGGCATGCCCGCCCGGCTTGGGAGTCACTGCCTAGCCAGCGGATGGTGCACACAACCCCCGCGTGTGAGAACGCTTTTCCTGTGGCGCCTGCGGCACCTGCGGCGCGCCAAAAGCCAAACCCCGCTCAGACACTAACCTCAAAAATGATTTCTCTCACATCATGCTCCAGATAACATGCGTGCCATTAATCAATTATTTGCCGGTGGACATCATTTGTGATTCATTTGACTTAGTTGTTGTGCAATGGAACTGCAAAACTCAAACCCTGCGGTGCGCCTGCGGCGCGCAAAGAGCGTTCTCTGTGCTACAGGCGCGGTCCTGCCGCCGGAGGTAAGTGTGCAACCGGCACCAAAGCGACCGTGCCTTTTAAGAGCAGCCTCCGCGGGGGCGCCTAGTGGAACGACTAGCCCAGGGGGCGGGGGACCTGCACGTAACCCCCAGCGAAGCACATTTGCCCCCACCCCCCACCCCCTTCGGGGGGCTCGGTCTGGTCCAGCTTGGCAGCACCTGCACTGCCCGCCATTTTTAAGGGCGGCATTGGCCGCCGAACAGAACAGGCAAGGGGCATGGCCGGGAGGTAGGGGACCAGAACTCGCACCGGCCCACGATTCCGACCCCAGACCTCTGTATATGGGCCGATGAACATTAATCGGAGATTGCCCGGAATTGCTGTTGCTTAGGCTGTTTAGTGGGGGGTGGCGCCTCACAAATTTTCAAAACCTTGAGTTTTTCAGAAACCTTTCTTTTGCCCCCGGTATGTTGGGTGATCATTTGGTGACAATGCGGGTACTTGAGCACCCATGGGGACCCACGTAGTGGCTGCCCATGTAGCCCGGGCCATGGGCCCCCGGAAAGCCCCATGATTGCTGTTGTTGGGGGTGTTTTGTGGCATTTGACAATTTTCGGAGATCAGATTTTTTTCGAAACATTTCTGTCGCCCCTGGGATGGGTTTGGGTGATCATTTAATGACAATACGGTGCTCCAACCCCGTATTGTCATGGAGACCCAGGTAGTGGCCGCTAGGCCCATGTACCTTGGGCCATGCTTCCCCCGAAAGCCCCTAGATTGCTACTGTTTAGGCAGTTTAGGGGCACCTAAATATTTTCCAAAATTTGATTTTTCCTCGAAACATCCCGTTGGCGTGCGAATGGGGGTTGCATCAGAAAAGAATAGGACAGCTTGCCTTGCCACTTTACTGCAGAGTTTATTTTGAGTGTCGTGGTGGGGTGACAACTCGCGCTTGCTGTATTTTGCTTGTGAAGCTCTGGCAAGCTTTGACACATTTCAGTGTATCATCTAGTGGGAGGACGTGGAAAGCCTCCTACACATCTTGCTTAGTGTGTGTCTGTGCCTTTCTGAGTGTCTATTTTTTTTTAGAAGGCCACCAACAATGTCTTTCTTCTGCATGGCTTGCGGAGGCGTTTGGAGACTTGTCGTGTGACCACCGTGCCCTGCTGTGCTCCATATCATCCACTCTGGGGTATTGGTCGTCTGTTCATTTGTTTCCCTTTCAAAGTGTGTGTGTGTGTGTGTGTGTGTGTGTGTGTGTGTGTGTGTGTGTGTGTGTGTGTGTGTGTGTGTGTACTCGGCATCCCCATGGATGGCGGAGAACACTATGCGCGCGGTGTACGTGATAGGCCACCACCAGCCCTGCCCCCAGACAACCACAGTTGACAAACTGCTGCACTGGCTTTTTCGGAATGCAGTGTGGGACGGCTGCAACTACACCGACCAGGTGATCCCAACTGAATTACAACCGGAGGGATACACCCCGACCTGGTGCTCCGACATACACCTGCTCCAGGCACGCAGTGCCACTTTTCAATCCGCCCTCCCCTTTGCCCTACCCTCTGTGTGTGTGCGGCTTGGTGGAAGCACCTAGCACAGGTTGCATTTGTTTTGACGGGACAACACGACCTCTTCTGTAGGTGAATATTATGGTCTGTCATGAACACTGCACGATTGTCAGGGCAGGTGAGGGAGCAGGGGCCTGAAATGACTCAATCCCGTGCAGCGCGTTGCCGCATTTCCTGACAGACCGAAAGACATCTAGGACATCTCTGCTGTCCCTGGGGAGTTTTCTTTCACCGCTTTTCTTGCTCTGTTCTTGTTTTTGCGGTTCTCATTGTGTGTGTGTGTGTGTGTGTGCGTGGGCGTGGGCGTCGGCGTGGGCGTGGGCGTGTGTGTGTGTGTGTGTGTGTGTTTGTGTGTTTGTGTGTGCGTGGGATTGGGCGTGGGCGTGGGCGTGGGCGTGGGCGTGGGTGTGTGTGTGTATGTGTGTGTATGTGTGTGTTTGTGTGTGTGTTTGTGTGTGTGCGTGGGCGTGGGTGTGTGCGTGGGCGTGGGTGTGGGCGTGGGCGTGGGTGTGTGTTTTTATGCCAATAGGGGTAAGAGGCATGGACGGTCTAGTCGTATGCGCCATGGATGGCGCTCGTCGTCGTCGGGGGTTCGAACCCCGGTTCGTCTGTCCGTCCAGGGGCCCGCCGGTGAGGTCCCCGCCACCGCCCCCTTCAGCATCCCGCTCCACCATCGGTACCGCCGGTGGATGGGTGGCGTGTCTCCTCCTCATTTTTTTTCCCAGCCCCCGACCCCTGCCCCTGCCCCCGGCACACACAAAAACGAGGCACCAGGCACGGCACACCTGCAGCAGAGCCCTCCGTCACTGGTACTGCCGGCCGCCGGGTGGCGCATGTCCTCCTCATATTTCTCTTCCGCTTGCCTGCGGAAGAGGACTCGAACTCGGGTCTTCAGGGCAGCAGCCGGTTGTACAGCCGCTGCGCCACGCTGCCAAAAACCCTGCCTCACTCCCCTCTCTCTCTCTGAATGTTTCTGTGTGTGTGTGGCGGGGTGGTGGCACCCAGCACACAATAAATCTAGGCTATGGCAACGGTAGTGCACGAGCTCCTCCGCGGGCGGTTTTTGTGGTCTGTTGCGCGGTGCAGAACTGAACGCGGGAGATGGTTAGGTCCTCGGTCCAGAACTGCATTTGCTCATTCTCTACCAACAGACCGAAAGACGTCCAGGACAGCTCTGCTGTTCCTGAGGAGTTTTCTTTCAACCGCTTTTCTTGCTTTGTTCTTGTCCCGCGGTTCTCAACGTGTGTGTGTGTGTGTGTGTGTGTGTGTGTGTGTGTGTGTGTGTGTGACCCTCACTGCCGCCCAGGGGCGCGTGACCTCACCGTGGTGTGGGGGTGAAACCAGGGGGGGGTCCCTTGGGCTAACACGCAATCTGGGGGTTGACCCAACCTAGCCGCGGCGGCTGGGTCACGGGATCGCGCGCCCCACCCCTCGCCGGCCACCGTGGGGGAGCCACGATGGCACAGGGCGGGCTTCATCGGGGGGTGGAAGTATGCAAGGGTGCTCCGGGTCTCCCTGTGGCCCAGCCTCCTCCTCCTCCTTCTGTGTGTGTGTGTGTGTTTGTGTTTGTGTTTGTGTGTGTGTGTGTGTGTGTGTGTGTGTGTGCAGCAAAGAAAGCGGACCTGAGTACCGATAGGCCCGAGTGCTGTTGCCAGCAGCAGCGTGACTGTCTTGAAAACATAGGGGGAGTGTGTGAAGCGGAGGGGCATTTAGCTGTAGTGCCTGTAAAGATTATGACACGTGAGGGACAGGTACTCCGTCCTCGTGACGGACTTCCCGTCAATGGACTGAAGGCACGAGATGTGGCCTATAAAGCTATTCAGGCATTTGCTAAGCAAGTTAAAGGTACTGTGCCCGATCTACATACCTCCCTCCCTGCCAGCCTGTTCCCTGAATCAGGCGCAGACCTCAAGTATGTTCAAACCACTGTGACTGACCTGTCGTGTATATTGTATGTTAGAATTGTGGACAGGGGCCCCGGGGAATTATGGGGGTTCTGTAGAACACGGGCATGGGATGTCGTGCACAATTTCCTGACAAAAGAAGGGTACAAGCCTGTGAAGGAGACTGCTGTTGAATGCCATAAGCTTATGAGCAGCATTGCTGAAAACAAGGGATGGCCAGTGAACACCGGAGCAGAATTGTGCAGGCTGTACTTGATAGGAAAGGCGAAGAGGCTGCTTAAGGGAAAATGGTTGTGGAGACCTATCGCTGCAAATCCTAAGCCAGTGTTGCATAAGATACAACTCAAAATAGCAGCTAGGGCGTTCACCACATTTTTACGGCTGCTGATCTTTGAGGTTCCTATGAGTTTCCAGGTACTCTGAGTGACCGATGTCGCACAGTGGTACAGGTGGATTGATTCAATGCATTTGCCCACCCTTACGGAATTGGACTGCAAGGAACAGTTTAACCGGGTGCGACCTGAATGGGTTGTGCAGCACATGCGTGATGCATCTTCATGGCTTTACAAGAAGAAAAAGTGGCGCAGTTCACAATTAACGTGGAGCATTCACAAAGACCATAGGAAATTAGACAGAGTAGGCCAGGCGTGTGCAAAAGGGTTCAGGTATGTGACACATGAGGATCTCATAAGCCTTGTCGAATTTGATCTCACCTCAAACAACCGATGCACTACCGCTGGTCAGGTATGGGAACGAGGCGGCTGCATCCCGATGGGCGGGCCTTTCGGTGCACAGGCAGCAGACTTGCACTGCGTGTGGACTGCATACCAGCGGAGGGGCCTGTTCAGACGGTTAGGTGACCTGAAAGTGTCTGATTCCGGTTTCGTGTACTGGGTGGGGGTTCATACCATTGCCATGTGCCGGTTTAGGGATAACATTTTGGTAGCAACGGACGCGCCACAGGAGGCGTGTGCGGAGCTGGTTGAACAAATCAGATATGTTCTGCAGACAGCCTGGGGATTACCAGTAGTTTGTGAGTGCATATCTGATACACAGGACTGCTATACGGGCCACTGCTGTGGCCCGATATGCAAAGCAATGGGGATGGTAATGATGAGGGGTCAGATTGGGACAGGGCTGGCGTTCATTGAGCCTGCAGCACTGACAGCGTCATGGGATTTGAAGCTGGGCCCTCCCCTTCTGAGCCCTGAGAGAGCGTACTATGGATACCTAGGGGCAATCTTCACTGGTGTGTTAAAAAATGGGCTGCCCTTCACTGACTCATGGGCTGCGCAGATTTTCAGCGCGGCACCATGGTTGCAGGTAGCAATTCTTTCCGGCTATGGCAGGGCTGAGGCAATGAGGGCGATGCATAAAGGGGTGTATAGGGCGTATGCCACTGCCGCACACAACGTGCAGGCCACAGTGAAAGCTGTATACTCGGTGTCATATATACTACCGGCTGCTCGCCAGAGAGTAGCACAGCATATAGGCAGATGGCTGCGCAGACATGCATACTGGGAGGGGGGGCAGTACAGCAGCTGGTATGCACCAGGATTTCTGGCTCTGCAAGGTGTGACAGGTTGGTGTTCTGACATGCCCTGCGTAGAATTTCTGGGTGCAGAGGCATCATGATGTCCACATTGTATGTGCTGTATCTGACCGCGTGCATGTACGTATGTGTCACAGGCACGTTAAACTGTGCAAGAGGCCTGGACTGGTCCAGAGGTCAACAGTATAGACTCATTACCCAATAGCGGAGGTTCGATCCCTCCTATCGTCAAAACACACCACCGCCCCCTACAGCAGCTCGCTAAGCCACCGGCACTGCCGGCCGCGGTAGGTGCGCCTCGCTGCCTTTTTCTGAAGTCAACTACGGATCCCCACAGGACAGAAAAAACACACCACCGCCCCCTGCAGCAGGGTGCTCCGCGAATTGCTCCATCAATGTCTCGCGGCAGCGGCGCATTCACTGCCTTCTTCTTGCCTTCTCTTCGGCAGCAGGGCCATGCAGGCAGCGCCATCACTGCACGAGCCCGGTGACTCAACCACTGACACAGCACCCACCACAACACAATATACGCACGCAAGCACAGACGGCACCTCCCAAGTACCCAGATTGTCCCTCTGGCCTTCGCGGTCGTTGACTGGGCAGGACAGGTACGACGGATACAGCACGGACAAACAAACACCACACGGTTTCACGTGACCTCAGGCCTCTCTACGCCTGCACCCGGTATGCGTGTGTGTGTGGAGTCCTGGTTACGGGGCTTCCTGCCTTTCCAACACAGCACTGTCTTTCACAGCTGGCCAAAGGATTGAAGGGCGCGCGGGGCTTGGTAGCTAAAGAGACAGTGTGGTCTAACGAACGCTGTTGGTCTATCGTCCGGGTTCCTGGTGAGGGGTAACAGAGGGCAGGGACAGGGGCGAACCCACCCTGAAGTAAATTTGCAGAGCCTTACGCTCTGTCTGCTATGCAGGCGTGACCACGGGCTTGCCCAAGGCTACATCTGAGCTGCTGGCCCTGTTTCTGCTCACACAGAAAGGCGCCTAGTGCAGGCGGGACATGCTACTGTTTTTGTTCTGCTTTGCACCTGACGAGATCTAGCACATCCAAGCCGGCTTTCTCTGTGCTCTGTTTGTCGCCGAAGTGTGTGTGTGTGTGTGTGTGTGTGTGTGTGTGTGTGTGTGTTTGTGTGTGGGTGGGTGGGTGGGTGGGTGGGTGCGTGCGTGCGTGCGTGCGTGCGGAGTGGGAGGGGGGGGGGGGCAAGTCCTGGTTGTGGTGGGGGCTGTGGTGCGCAGCGCGGGAACAGTAGCGTGCCCCCTGTTGCCCCCAACACCACGCCTCATCTCACAGGGACATGGGGCGGAGCACACCCCCGATGTGGGCCGATGTGCGTGGCCTCTGGGGGGCCCATGGGACAGCCTAACAAAGGGGGGGGGGCATGCCTCGTACTGCGTGAGGGTGGGGCAGTTGTCCTGCCACTCACAAGTGCTGCGCCTGCCCCGACGCCGCTCGCCCCCCGCCCATCCCTCGGGGCCCAGTGCCTGTCATTCCACAGGGCGTGAGGCATGCTATTGGGGAGGTTGGGTGTTCCATGTGTGGGGGGGTCAATAGAGCCCAACACTTGGGGGGGGGGGCAGGGCGGTCCTTAAGGGACCAGTTTTTTTTTTTGCTAAGGACTGCCCCAAGGGACCACCAACCGCCAACCGCCAACCGCCACCAACCGCCAACCGCCAGCCGCCAACCGCCAGCGGCGACCAACTGCCAACTGCCAACCACTGCCAACTGCCACCAACCACCAATCACCAACCACCAACCGCCGCCAACCACCACCAACCGCCACCAACCGCCAGTTGCCAACTGCCAACCGCCAACCGCCGCCAACCGCCAACTGCCAACATGGTTGAGCACATGGAGTGCCCGCGGGCTTTTTTGGGAAAACTGGTTCCAGAACACTTTTTTTTTTCCCCGTTAAGGGGGGGGTCGGGAAATGGGCTCAGGGGACAGGACCATGAATCAGTTGTTCTGAACTCTGGTGTCGAAGGCGGTGAAAGTTTTTCTGAGGTCAAATTTCTTTCACCGAATACATGGCAGATGATGACTTGTCTGAACCCCCTCGATGCGCCAATTTCAAAAATCCCATTTTCATTTTTTTTTGCGGAATTTGGGGTCCGGGTCACCTCTGGGGCCCAGGGGTCAGTCTCAGTAGGAAATTTGGGGGGGGTCAATTGAGCTTTCTGGGGGGGTCTAGCCAGAGGGCTGTGTCAACCCCCTTCCCCCCCCAGTTGACAGCTGGCCCAACCTTGCGCACCGCCGTAGGCAGCAGCCGGCAGCACTGTGCCCCAGTGTTGCCATTCTACGCCGGGCCCCCTCCCTCTGGCGGTAGGTCATCTACTGGTCCGAGGAGGTGCCCCATCCCTCTGCATTGTGTCCACAGAATTATTTGCTGTACCACTACCTTAACGTCAAACACATGAAGTACCAAATGGGGGTGTGGGAGTTCTTTGACGACGCGGTGAGTCCGGGCGGGAACCCGGTGGCCGAGGGCATGATCAACTCCGTGATGGGGTCCAAGCCGCTGGCGCGGTCCTCGTTCCTGACAGCACCCCCCATCATCCAGCGCAACGTGTTCAGCTACCCCACAGCCATCAACTGCCTCTCTACGTCCGTCACCAGCAAGTATGCCCCTGGGGGACGGGCAGCGGTGTATGGGAACGGCCGTACGCCGCAGGACGGGGGGTCCCCTCCCCCCCCAGACCCCGCCCCCCCCCCCCCTCCCCCTTCCAAGTGTCTATGAGAAAGGCGCCCACGCGGTGCGCGCGGTGCACCACGTGGTGCGCGCGCGGTGCGGGCGTTTTCCACGTGCACAGACAACTTTTTCTTTCCCCTTGTGCTGTCTTCTGCACCTCACCACTATTTGCCCCTCCCTTGTGGTGAGCCCGTGTGCTGTGGCTGCGGGATAGGGCGCCAAGCCAGGTTGCGATGGCTGTCGCGATGGCGGGCAATTGCCACGGGTGCCGCTGGTTTGGTGGCATCTCTTGTGGGGTGCGCGGTGACGCGCGGATCATGATCAGGCCTGGGCCCCCTCTGGGGCACTGGGCTCTTTGGTCGAGCGGCCGTACCAGAGAGTTCTACAACTTCTTCTTCCTCTTCCTACGGGCCTCCCCTGGCAGGGGGTGTGGGCAGCTACAACCATCTTTGGTGAGGAGGCTGGAGTGGAGGCCTCCGTTGTTGTATGCGTACCCCTTAGGCCACCGCGTCCTTGCCACCCTGAAAAAAACTTGAAAAATGCAGAAGAGGGTTGCTAGAAACGCCTGCGCGGTGCGCGCGCGGTGCACAACGCGGTGCGGGCGCCTTTCTCTATGGCGGAGACATTCAGTCCATCGTTACCGACCATTGATCCTCCTCCCCTTCCAATGTTTGAGGCTGTCAGCCAAAATTTTGCTTCGGCGCCTTCGGTGCCACGCGGATTTACGCTTCAAATTCTTTGGCCTGCCTTCGGCGGGGACCATAGGGGGACCCTGGGAGGAGGGGGGGGTCCCAGCCAAGCCCCCCTCCCCCCCCTCTTCAGACCCCCCCCTGCCCCCCCCCCTTCTAATACTAACCCCCTGATCCCCTCAATCGCACTAGCGTCCAGGACTTGAAAAGGCGAATGCCCCCCCCCTTCTAATACACCCCTGCGGCCGGGGCATGCGTGGGAGGGTGGTCACGCGCGGCGGAGTCCGGGAGGTTCACCCGTTGCAAAGGAGGCAGGCCTCCTGGGCTCCTTTTAACACCTCGGCACCACCGGACGGGGGGGGGGGTGGGCCACCCCCCCTCCCCCTACAATTCAACGAAAGGCAACAAGTTGTAGCAACACATTCCCAATGTTGTCGCTTGGGATAGGCCAGAGTGGGAGGGTAAGGGCACGGGGGGGGGGCTGAGAGGCCGGTGGGCACCGCCGCCTGCGGAGGCAGAGGGTTCAAGGAAAGGGCGCAGGGATGTGGCGAGGGGCCGATGGGCGCCCCCCCCCCCCCCGCCTCTGACAGCAATGCACCGCAGGCGCCATGCCCCCCCCCCCCCCGGCTTCAGGCGTGTTGGCGATCTTTGGTGAGTGCCGCTGCCTTGGCGTCACCCCCCCCCCCCCCCCTCCCGCCGCCCTGTCCTCGTGTGAGGGGCTTTGGGGGGGGGGGGGGGGGCTGGGCCCGCACTTGTCTCCTGCGCAGCGGTTTTGTGGGTTTTGTGGAGGTTCGGGGGTGTGGGTGGGGGGTGTGTGTGT
>OZ038391.1:24799895-24867395 GCA_964036045.1 Eutreptiella sp. 'Long Island Sound 2002'
CCCAAAGTCTACAGCCAAGCCTTTGTTCTTACGTACGCCGAAAGATGATGCAATGTCCAGTGACTAAGTAGAAAGGGCAGTAGGGCTTTCAACTGGGGTGGGGTGGGGGGGGGGCAAAACTGGGGGGGGCGGGGGTCTGGGAAAAGGGCTCAATTGACAGGACGATGAATCAGTTATTATGAACTCTGAATTTTTTTGAGCATTGAAAATGGTCAAAATTTTTTCACCCAATACATGGCAAATGATGACATTTCTGAACCTCCTCGCCGCGCTGATTCCAAAAATCCCATTTTCATTATTTTTTTTTGCCGATTTTTGGGTCTGGGTCACCTCTGAGGCCTGGGGGTCAGTCTTGGTAGGATTTTGGGGGTACTGTCAATTGAGTCCAATTGGGGGGGGGTTAGCCAGGGGGCTCTATCGGACCCCCCCCCCCCTTTTCAATCGAAAGCCCGCCTACGCTATTGGTTTCAGTGCAACGTGCAATTATAACCAGCAATCGAGGTCATGGCGGCACTCCATGTCGCTTTGTCGACATTTCTTGACAGAAATCACGCCAAATTGGAGGATGGCAATTTTGTCTAGAGCGCGGGGTGGGGGTATCCTATCTCAGATCCTTATGGGGGGGGGGGGGGGGGGCTCCAATACAGACCTTATGGGGGGGGGTCCAATACAGACCTTATGGGGGGGGTCCAATACAGACCTTATGGGGGGGGGGCTCCAATACAGACCTTATGGGGGGGGGGGCTCCAATACAGACCTTATGGGGGGGGGCTCCAATACAGACCTTATTGGGGGGGGGGCTCCAATACAGACCTTATGGGGGGGGGCTCCAATATAGTGAGGTGTAATGCCCCCCCCCCTTCCCCAGCCAGCGGGGGCCTCCGGGATCATGTGCGGTGGGAACGAGGGGCAAAGGGGGGCCATTGGGTGGCGGGTGCTGCAAGGGATTGGGCCCACAGCAGCAATGACAGCGGCGGTGGCAGAGCGGGCGCGGCAGCCGCAGGCCCCCCCCCCCCCCCCCGGTCCCGTGACGTGTAGTCCCGGGCCTTGGCCGCCGCGGTACGAGGGCCGTGTCCCCTGCACCGCCACCCCCTGCTCCGCCGTGCGGCAGAGGGACTGAGAGGCCAGCCTGTCCCCTCCAAAGGTCCGGGGGGGGGGGGGGGGGAGTGAGCGCAGGGGGGGGGGTGCCAAGGTGTAGCGGACCGGACTGAATTTACTCTTGTCTCTTTTGCTACAGTGAAAGGCGCCTATGACATGTCACTGAAGATCTTTTCTCTTCTTGGTGGTACTGCACGGCACCCTAACCCCCCCCCCCCCTTCAAAAGGCGCACAGTATGTACACCCAAGAGGCGCCGCCAAAGGCAAGCAAACCAACGCCATGGCCTCGTCCCCCCCCCCCCCCAGACTGTACACCGCAGCGCAACGGTGGCCACAAGTGCAGCGGCTCAAGGAGTGGGGTCTGCAAAGACGGTGCGCGCGCGGCTGCACTTCCGTCGGACGAGGGGGGCCACATGTGACACAGACCTCAGGTCATCCCCCGGAAAACGGGTGCGGGACGCGGAAGAACAGCCACGCCGGCGGTCACTGGGCTGTGGCGCAGGGCGATGCTGTGGGCCCTGTTGCGACGCGCTGTGTGCCATGTCCCGGGCATGGGCCTTGAGGGGGCCGGGGGGTGGGGGGTTACCGCGGGATGAGGGGATGGAAATGGACGGAAGTGAGCGGACGCACGCAATCAGAAGTCCCGCGTCCGAATGCGCACCGCTGCTGTTGAGGTCATGCCGTCACGTGTGAAGTACGTGGCATTTCCTTGTGATCAGTTGGTTTGAAACCCCCAACGTATTGTACGGCGGTTACGCCTGCAACTTCTGGCAGATTGCGCGGGGGGGGGGGGGGGGGGCAAGAGCACCGGCCGCAGCGGCCGACAGAACACAGCGACCCGACGCAACATGCGAAGGGAAGAACGGGTGACCGTCCAGGGCCCCGTACAGAAACAACAACCGGACGGAATGTCACACAGGGGGGCATGAAGGCTGAGTAAAATTGGGGGTGGGGATGGCAGGTCTACAAAACTCCTCCAGCGCAAATGGAGGTCATCAATGCGAGATACATTTGTGAAGCAGCTCCTTCAAAATGCACATGCGCTGCCCTTTGTCCCCCTTTCCCATGTCCACGTCTGTTTTGGGGTGGGGCAGGGTCTGCATTGGCGAAGAAACACGCACTCCGTCCGGATCGTGGAGTGCGCCATTTCTGGTGGGGGCCGGGGGCGGGGGGGGGGGGTACAGGCCAAATAGAAACAAGCGTGGCACACATGATGAAGCCAAACCGCGCGGTGCTAACCCCCCCCCCCCCGTTTTGACCGAACCCCCCCCCACTACAACGAACCCCCCCATATACCCCGAACCCTGGGACCTGAGACAGCGTGCACTTGAATACACCGGACCATTGCACACAAATTGCACCGCACAAGACGTTGTGTCTGTTCACTGTGGATTGTGGTTTGGACAGAAGAATGAAGCAATTGAAAGCTGCTTCTTTTCGGGTTGTGCAACAGGCTCAGGGGCGGCAGGTGGCTTTGCAGCAGCCAAAACTGTTGCCTGGAGCGTCTTTTACACGCTTTTTACTGCAGTTTCCTGTAGGACCCAAATATAACGAACCCCCCCACTATAACGAACCACGCCACAAAAAACACCATCGCAAAAGTTATACCGAACGGTCCGGTGTATATGAGGGGGGGGTTTAGTCCATCCATGTGCTCAGTGCTGGTTGCATGTGAGGGTGGGCCATGGGGGCAGCGGGATGGCGCCGGTTGCCCCCCCCGCTCTCCGTCCCGCAGCCGCATCCGGGCCTCCCCCGCGGCCCTGGAGAGCACGTCGCATGTGCTGGCCATCGGCATGGACCTGTTCTACACCCGCGTGTCGCCCGCCAAGTCCTACGATCTTCTGGGGGATGACTTCTCGTACTGGCTCGTCCTGACCACCACCTCGGGGTTGGTGGTGGCCACCTTTGTGGCCAAGGCGTTGGCCAAGCGCCGCTCCCTGGCCCTTGCGTGGAGTTAGGGCAGGCGGTCACAGAGCGGGGGCTCTCGGAGCCGGTCTGCAGGCCGCTGCGAGCTCCGGGGGGCGGGGCGGGGGGGGGGGGCACGAGTTTACAGCAGCAGCAGCAGTGGCACGCAGCCACTGGCAACCGACAGCAAAGTCCGGGGGGGGGGGACTTCGGAGACCTCCGCCAACTGTTCGGGTTTCGGGCCCCGTGTTGGGGGATGGCATCGTCGTGGCCCTACGGGCACACGGCCGTGGTATGCCTGGGTTTGAGCTGCAGCCGCAGCGGGGGGGGCGTTGGTGAATGGGGGCAGGAACGTTTGCATGGAGGACTATGCCCCGGCGGATTGCCTTCCCCTCATCCACCGGGGGTTTTGGGTCGTGCCCTGAGGCCCCCCTCAATGCGGAGGGCCTGCACCGCCCGGCGCACGGCTGCCGTTACATGGCCATACTCGCGGTCCAGGACCGTCGTTTGAAACGCCAGAATTCAGGTCGTTTTCGGAGTATCGTGCCCCTTTTGATTGGCTCGGGTCCGGACATCTCCAGCGGTGCCCCTGTGATCCCGCACAATGATCCGCATGCGAACGGCGGCGCGTGCGTTGGGACGCAGGGGCTTCGGTGGTGGTGCCGTTGGCCGTACGCCGTGTCACGGCCACTTTTGGCATCTTCCGTGCGGCCGCTGCACCGAAAATGAATGGAGGTCGAGAGGTGTTGGGCACGCGCGGCGCTGTGCACTCTTTTGGGGGGCGCCGTGAGTGCAGCGCGTGCGCAGTGCCATGGAGTTTGCGGTCTGGCCAAGCCAGGGATTTGTAGGGGGGCAAAGTAAGAATGGGGGTCAGTGGGTGCCACTCGAAGATGTTTGAAGTATCACGCGGTACGGGTTGTGGAAACCCCCGCACCCCCGCCCCCCCACCCACACAGAAAGGGTCGTGGGGGTTGGATCATCCATCGCCCATCCTTTGAGCCGTTTGCAAAGTGAGCGCGTGTTCCGTGTTGCACTTTGGCACCCGTGCCTTGTGTCCCCCGTGTTTATGTTCCTTTGCCACCGGAGAAGGTTGGGACCGACCGGGCGGAAGGAGGTCTCTCACAGGCCGGTGCGGGGGCGCGGGGGGAAGGGGGGTCCACCCGGAGGCTTTCTGGGATACCACAGCGGCGCAGTCCCGCGCCGTGCGCACGCGGTGCAGGGCTACCCCCCCCTTTGAAGTGACAGGACAACGGCACCGGGGGAGGGGGGGGGGATTGGCTGTTGTTGTATCCCCCGAGTCGGCCTCTGCATTGGCTTGCGTAGGCCTACGGATCATGTTGCCCCGGGGTTTGACACAGCCCCGTCCACAATCAACGCCTGGTTTGCAAACCTGGTCCCACATGCGGTGGGCTGTTGGGGCAGGTACCCACAGGGGGCGATGCTGGGGCCACCGTCCAGACCATTTCTGATCATGGAACACGCACGTCTCACAGCCCTGCAGGCGTACGGGTTGGATGACCTGCAGTGGACTGACCTTCTAACCCGCATGCTCCTGGGGCACCGCTGCACTGCCGAGGGGGGGGGGGGGGGCACTGGGGGCTAATGGGTCCGCATGCACGCCTCAGTTCTGTCAGGACTGCGACAGGGGACTTCTGCGGCAGCAAATCGACCCCGCGACACTGTTCAATGCGGGCTGCACGCGTTACCTGGTGGCACACAGCACAGTCCTTGCCTACTGCTGATGGTGCAGGGGGCGAGCAAGGGTGTGGGTTCTCCCCTGATTTTCCAATGCCTCGGGGGGGGAATGGGGAATCGGGCTCCTCCGTCAAGGACCCACAGTTTGGCCACTGTTTGTTGAAGTTGTCGAAGAACTTCCGATCACAAGGAGGGGCACCTGCCATCTTCTGTTGACCTCCACCCCCCCCCCCCCCTCCCCGTCCAACCGTTGATTCCAAAAACGTCGTGTTCCTGCCGTGGGATGTGGAAGGGGGGGCTGTGGGTGTTCATCGTTGGAGGGTTGTTGTCCTATTTGACGAATGGTCCTTCACCGGCGTGCATCACACCATCTTGGCCTGCTTTTAGATGTTTCTGACCAGCAAGTCATGTGACCCTTTCCAAGTCATACACTGCCACAGGGGCCGTCGGGGGTGCAGCGTTCACGGGTTGTGGCGATTTCGTCCGAAAGCCCGACAAATGGGCATTTCCTTGGGCCCCCCTGTTTTCAGCACACGTTGGTCTTCCACATGCAGGTGCACTTCCTCATGATCTTGTCACCTGCCCCAAGGGACAGAATTGAGATTTCCGTAATCAGCGAGGTTTATGATAGATTCGAGCTCAGAGCCAATGGTGTTCACAATTGCCGGGTATTGCACCATCAGTGCATTGCAACATCTTCTGCAGGTAAAGTTGTCTATTGGATTCACAATTTTTTGGTCAATTTTCATTGTTTTATCAATGCATCAGTCTGTCTACCCGTCTGTGCCCCATACATATTGATGCATGCATGTTGGTGCCAATGTAATGTAAGGTACTGGCCTCCTGGAGGCCCTGAGACAAGGTCAGATTTCTGCATCACAGAATATCCATGTGCTACATTGCTGGGTAAAGGCTTGTTCCCAATTATGGTTGAACCAGTTGGACCCTGTTGCTGCCTGCAACTGGATTCCTTGAAGCTGCAGCCTGTCAAGAATATGAGAGGGCTGGTCTGTCATTTTGCAGGAACCACTGAGACTAGTAAGACCATCTTGTATTGCCACTGGATGCCAATCACCCATTCAGCTCCAAGGGTTGCAGGGCTGATTTTCTTGCAGTTTTTTTGCATGTAATGTTGTGTGTTGAAGATGCAAAGTAAAGTTGCCTGTCAGGGTCACTGTCTGTCCATGTGGCATCTGTGCTCCTCTGCGTACACCCAAAATTTGAAACACAGTGCATTTCATTGAGCTGATGAACTGCACAAAGGCAGGCTGAAGGTCCAGGTGGTCATGGAGGCTAGGCATGAAAAGACAGCAACATTGCCGTAATTGTGCTGAAATGCAAACCTGCTCTTTAGAGGTGAGCTTGGGGTTGCAACAGATTGTGCCAACCATTTGAGACCGTTGTCTGCCCAGTTGCAAGGAGGCAGCGGAAAAGAAGAACAAGGACAATGGCACTGATTGCATATTGGTGGTGCCACAGACACGCATATTGGGGTCACATTATGCACCCAGTTGATGCAGGTGGTGCGAAAGTGGCAGGGGTGTGTGGGGATTATGGACTGGCAAATGTTTCCAATCAACATGGAGTGTTCACAGGGATACAGGGATATGTGCAAAAATTAACTAGAGGGACACAATGGAAAGAAGATTCACATGATATTGGTGGAAGGATTGCACATTTTGATTAGGAAGTATGAGCTGTTTTATCAATTAACACCAATTTTGTCGAGGAGGTGTGAGGGCTCAATATCAGAATATCAAGTGCTGGAGAGGTTCCTACGTGGACAAATTGCCAAGACAATTCATTTGCAGATTTGTAGGGGGACACTGTGCGAGGTGCATGCGCTTTGAACATCTCGCTTTTCTCGTTCTTGACGGCCATGAAAATGAACGAGTTCATTTCCGCCCTCTTTTGGGCCCCAGAGAAGGCAAGGGTGAGGCCAACATTTCTGATTTTGTTCCTATTTGTTGGGGATCCCCGAGAAGGTAGGGGTGACGTAGCATTTCCGCCCTCTTTTGGGCCCACGAGAAGGCAAGGGCGAGGCAGCCACTTCTGATTTTTTCCCCTTTTTGGGTGCTTTCAGAGAATGCAGGGGTGACGTAGCATTTCTGCCCTCTTTTGGGCCCCCTGGAGAGTAGCTTTTCTGATTTTGTTCGTTTTTGTTTGGGATCCCCAAGAATGAAGCAATGACGTCTTCTGCCGTGTTCTGGGCCCGTGAGAAGGCAGCGGTGAGGCAGCCATTTCTGATTTTGTTCTTTTTTGTTGGAGATCCTTCAGAATGCAGGGGTTACGTAGCATTTCCGCCCTATTTTGGGCCGCGAGAAGGTACGGGGTAGGAAAAAAGCCCCAGGACTAGACAAGATATCCCCGCACCTGTTGCAATGGCTCCGCAACGAACTCCAATGGGATCTTTATCAGGCCATCCTCGACGTATGGGGGACAGGGGAAATCCCACCACATTGGCTGGAAGCTAGGTTCTCACTTCTGTACAAGAAGGGCAGCATGACGTCTGCCATGAAATTTAGGCCCATTAGTGTATCCAATTGCATTTACATAGCAGTGGCCCGGCTCATTTTGGATGCCTGCAGCAGCCCATAAGTACAGCACTAACGGACACTCATGCGGGTAGTCATAAGGGTTGCACCACTTCGCAACAAGCAATGAACTTCTTTATGGAATTACATGAGAGACCCGAAGGCAGTTACATCTGTCTTCTTGACATTGCCAAAGCCTTTCCGAGTACCCCGCATGTGTGTTTTCCAAAGAATTTTGTGACGCTAGTTTTGTTTGTACATGTGGACGACATTGCGGTTATCACCAATAACGCCAACGATATGCAACGGGTGCCCAAGAGGGTACAAGAGTTGTCTTTCATAGTACGGTTTCAGACAAATTTGGGTAAGAAATAGGTTTTTAAATGGGCCACAACCCCACGGGCTACGCAAAAGAGACAGGTCCCACAACATGATGTACTCCGATGGAGTGGCAACGACATACTGAAGCGGTATGGGGTGCTTCACCCATACCCGCTGCACAGCCTGTGGCGCTCTTCGCCAGGCCAGATCAGGAATTTTCCTGCTGATGCTACGGCATCTCGATTTCTGTGGGATTTCTGTAAAATACCCCAGAAATCGTCATTTTACGTCTTTTCTGGGCTGGCGACGACAGTCGTCGCCTGCGCGACGCAGCTCCAGAACGAGGATTTATTCCTCGATTTCTAAAGATTTTAGGCAATTTTATTATTGTTTTATCGTTTTTAGGAATAAAAGATTATAGCGTGACCTTTTTCGCGGCGTTCCGCGAAGGTCCATTTTTGCGAAAAGTGGCGCGTTCACGCATTTTTCAAAAAATGCTGAGGCGATTCCAGGAATCGCCCAGACGCCTATGGCGTAGCCCAACAGTGGGCCTTTTCATATGTAGGTTGAATTGGTACAGAAACGCGTCGTGTCGACTACGCGACGCGTTGGGGGGAGACGCGCAAAATGAGTGTTTTTGACTCAAAAATCATTTTATTTCATTGTTTTTCGCCCAAAAACCACTGGTTGGCCCAGTTTGGGCAGGATCTCAGTGGAGATCCGGATGGCGACGCCTCGTAGCCGTCAGATTTTCTGATGGCGGCGACGCCGTCGCCTTCATTTCGTCTTCTTTTTTATGCTATTTTATAGTATAGAATTGTTACGTGTACATATTACTTGTCTACATATTTTCTTTGTCTACATATACCTTCATCTCCTTGCCCAGGACGCCAGATTGTGTCATGGCCGAGGCAAGGATCACAGAATCCTTTGGACAATCGTGAATGCAAGTGGAAGACTTCGCCTTCATGGGTTTGGGGGTTTGAGGTGTGCATGCCGAAGGGAAGCTTCGAGGTCGCCCCCTCCCCCCAAATATCCTTCAAAAGGATTCTGCCGACGCCAAGGCCACCAAGGGCGTGTGACGGCCTGCGGACGGCGACGACGCCCAGACTGCAGGAGTACGCGGATCGCTGATCGCTGTTCGCTGGGAAACTGCAGGAGCTAAGGCCCAGGGCATCAACGCGATGAAGGAGGAATTCCTTGACTCCGACGATGGATAAGACCATGGCTTCCCCATGGACCCTATGGAGCCCCCAAGTCCAGCCCGACGCGGCTGGGCGACGACCACAGCGACGACGACGACGTCTGCGAAGTGCACAAGAAGGCGCGTAAATTCGTTGCCTTGGGTTGGTTGATTCGGTCCCACCCTAAATAGGCGTGGGGCGCCTTGGGTAGGAAATGACCCTAAATCTCCCAAATTAGGTGCGTTAATTCGTCACCTTGGGTTGGGAATCGACCCTAAACTGGCACGGGTTGCCTTGGGCAGGAAATGGCCCTAAATTCAGGCGCGAGGAAGTCGTTGCCTTGGGTTTGACCCTAAATAATTTTTTTTGAATTTATTGAATTATTAATTTCCATGCCCATGGAGAAAAAGGGCCCATATGTGCGCCTAAGCGCCATCAGTCAGGGCGGAAGGCCCTGCAGCGCCTCTGTTCATGTAACTACAGGCTACGAGGAGTGCCAGGGACCAGTGTGGTCGCCTGAGGGGCAATTGCCCTATGAATATTTCAAGATAAAAAAATAAAAAAAATTTTTTTTACATGTAAGTGGCATGAATTTTTTTTTACCACAAAGCCCCCCCCCCCCCACTGTCCTGCTGCATCAGTGTGAAACCAGTTCAGTGCAGGGGTCAGAGCGCCTCCTTGGCCTTGCCTTCCTTTGGATATAGGCAAGGCTTCTAAGGAGGGGGGTGAAGCGGTATGGGGTGCTTCACCCATACCCGCTGCACAGCCTGTGGCGCTCTTCGCCAGGCCAGATCAGGAATTTTCCTGCTGATGCTACGGCATCTCGATTTCTGTGGGATTTCTGTAAAATACCCCAGAAATCGTCATTTTACGTCTTTTCTGGGCTGGCGACGACAGTCGTCGCCTGCGCGACGCAGCTCCAGAACGAGGATTTATTCCTCGATTTCTAAAGATTTTAGGCAATTTTATTATTGTTTTATCGTTTTTAGGAATAAAAGATTATAGCGTGACCTTTTTCGCGGCGTTCCGCGAAGGTCCATTTTTGCGAAAAGTGGCGCGTTCACGCATTTTTCAAAAAATGCTGAGGCGATTCCAGGAATCGCCCAGACGCCTATGGCGTAGCCCAACAGTGGGCCTTTTCATATGTAGGTTGAATTGGTACAGAAACGCGTCGTGTCGACTACGCGACGCGTTGGGGGGAGACGCGCAAAATGAGTGTTTTTGACTCAAAAATCATTTTATTTCATTGTTTTTCGCCCAAAAACCACTGGTTGGCCCAGTTTGGGCAGGATCTCAGTGGAGATCCGGATGGCGACGCCTCGTAGCCGTCAGATTTTCTGATGGCGGCGACGCCGTCGCCTTCATTTCGTCTTCTTTTTTATGCTATTTTATAGTATAGAATTGTTACGTGTACATATTACTTGTCTACATATTTTCTTTGTCTACATATACCTTCATCTCCTTGCCCAGGACGCCAGATTGTGTCATGGCCGAGGCAAGGATCACAGAATCCTTTGGACAATCGTGAATGCAAGTGGAAGACTTCGCCTTCATGGGTTTGGGGGTTTGAGGTGTGCATGCCGAAGGGAAGCTTCGAGGTCGCCCCCTCCCCCCAAATATCCTTCAAAAGGATTCTGCCGACGCCAAGGCCACCAAGGGCGTGTGACGGCCTGCGGACGGCGACGACGCCCAGACTGCAGGAGTACGCGGATCGCTGATCGCTGTTCGCTGGGAAACTGCAGGAGCTAAGGTCCAGGGCATCAACGCGATGAAGGAGGAATTCCTTGACTCCGACGATGGATAAGACCATGGCTTCCCCATGGACCCTATGGAGCCCCCAAGTCCAGCCCGACGCGGCTGGGCGACGACCACAGCGACGACGACGACGTCTGCGAAGTGCACAAGAAGGCGCGTAAATTCGTTGCCTTGGGTTGGTTGATTCGGTCCCACCCTAAATAGGCGTGGGGCGCCTTGGGTAGGAAATGACCCTAAATCCCCCAAAATAGGTGCGTTAATTCGTCACCTTGGGTTGGGAATCGACCCTAAACTGGCACGGGTTGCCTTGGGCAGGAAATGGCCCTAAATTCAGGCGCGAGGAAGTCGTTGCCTTGGGTTTGACCCTAAATAATTTTTTTTGAATTTATTGAATTATTAATTTCCATGCCCATGGAGAAAAAGGGCCCATATGTGCGCCTAAGCGCCATCAGTCAGGGCGGAAGGCCCTGCAGCGCCTCTGTTCATGTAACTACAGGCTACGAGGAGTGCCAGGGACCAGTGTGGTCGCCTGAGGGGCAATTGCCCTATGAATATTTCAAGATAAAAAAAAAAAAAAAAAATTTTTACATGTAAGTGGCATGAATTTTTTTTTACCACAAAGCCCCCCCCCCCCCACTGTCCTGCTGCATCAGTGTGAAACCAGTTCAGTGCAGGGGTCAGAGCGCCTCCTTGGCCTTGCCTTCCTTTGGATATAGGCAAGGCTTCTAAGGAGGGGGGTGAAGCGGTATGGGGTGCTTCACCCATACCCGCTGCACAGCCTGTGGCGCTCTTCGCCAGGCCAGATCAGGAATTTTCCTGCTGATGCTACGGCATCTCGATCTCTGTGGGATTTCTGTAAAATACCCCAGAAATCGTCATTTTACGTCTTTTCTGGGCTGGCGACGACAGTCGTCGCCTGCGCGACGCAGCTCCAGAACGAGGATTTATTCCTCGATTTCTAAAGATTTTAGGCAATTTTATTATTGTTTTATCGTTTTTAGGAATAAAAGATTATAGCGTGACCTTTTTCGCGGCGTTCCGCGAAGGTCCATTTTTGCGAAAAGTGGCGCGTTCACGCATTTTTCAAAAAATGCTGAGGCGATTCCAGGAATCGCCCAGACGCCTATGGCGTAGCCCAACAGTGGGCCTTTTCATATGTAGGTTGAATTGGTACAGAAACGCGTCGTGTCGACTACGCGACGCGTTGGGGGGAGACGCGCAAAATGAGTGTTTTTGACTCAAAAATCATTTTATTTCATTGTTTTTCGCCCAAAAACCACTGGTTGGCCCAGTTTGGGCAGGATCTCAGTGGAGATCCGGATGGCGACGCCTCGTAGCCGTCAGATTTTCTGATGGCGGCGACGCCGTCGCCTTCATTTCGTCTTCTTTTTTATGCTATTTTATAGTATAGAATTGTTACGTGTACATATTACTTGTCTACATATTTTCTTTGTCTACATATACCTTCATCTCCTTGCCCAGGACGCCAGATTGTGTCATGGCCGAGGCAAGGATCACAGAATCCTTTGGACAATCGTGAATGCAAGTGGAAGACTTCGCCTTCATGGGTTTGGGGGTTTGAGGTGTGCATGCCGAAGGGAAGCTTCGAGGTCGCCCCCTCCCCCCAAATATCCTTCAATACTTGTGTGAACCCCCATATTTAGATATCTAGGGGCGCACCCCTTGTGGGCACAAAGAGCTAGAGATGAACTCTACGCTAAAGTGTAGTCTGATCTCACTCGGTATAGGGCATTACCATTAAATGCATTTGAACGGGTACGACTGCTCAGCTCTGTGCTCATCCCACGCTGGCTATATCATACCATGTTCATCCCACATAACCGCATGTTTCAGCACATAGACAAAATATGTTTAGAATTTGTTGCTATTGCAAAAGAAGTAGAATACAACCAAGAGAACATCTACAACGCTCAGAATGTCATCCACATCAACTCACTTGTCAAGTATGGAGGACTAGGACTACAACAAATACACCGGGTTTATAAAACTAGGCACACCACCCTTGTTCAAGGATTACTGCGGTAACCCACTGGTCGATTTTCCAGATTGGTGGCGCAACCTATAGAACACATGATGACACCTCTTTGTGACTACGTCACAGTCTTGTCCAACATAGAAAGAAACACTACAGTGGTTCTGGCCCCGCACAGGAAACCCCCCACTTCCGCAAATCTCTTTGATGAGCAGACATCCGGGTACGAAGAATGAATTAGGCAATAAGAAGTGGCAGTAGGCGTACCACAAGTAGCCAGAAGGTACATAACACGATGCAGTGCAGATGATGATCCCACGGACGCAGAAATCCAACCAAGGTTTACCCATGTGGAGGTGGCGGGTATAAAATGTTACACCAATAGAAAGCAGGCAGAGGGCGACACCTGGTATGGAGACAGGAGTAAAGTAACTCAAGAAGTAGGAGGAAGAACAACGTACAGATCAATAAGAGCCATCACTTGCGGTCCAGTGCGGTGACGGTACCACAAACCTCATTTAGGGCACAAATACAAAGTTTTGCGGATAATTCGGCCTTGGCTAGCACACATCAAGAACTATTTTCCGACAACAAAGCAGTTGCAGACCACGCCCTACACTCTCCCCACATGGAGTGCTCCGATATAGATTTACGTTTCACCATCCAAGAGGAAAGAGAGAAAAAGCCCCTCCGGTTGAGGTGGGTCGTACCGGTACTGGCGGAGAGAGCGGGGGGCAAGGCGGATCGACAAAAAATTACAGAGGCGCTGGCTGTTTTCCGAGAACGACGTCGCCTCCAACCAGACTTAGTCAAACTTAGGCGGCTCAAGTTGCATGGTATAAAACGATGGAAAGTGCCAGAAACACACAAAAAGCCATTCTTTGCCTTGCAAAAAATCAAGCCGGTTCTGAAACACCAAAAAAAATTCCTATGTAAGGAATTTTCAACCCTGTGTGTGCCTATGGCCCGCATTTTTGGGGGGATTCTATGCGCGAGGCCTCGCGCATAGAACAGTCCATTGGCACTCCAAAACCAAGTAATGATGGTAGAATTGATGAATTAAGCAGCCCCCTACACTGGAGTGACATTGCAGGCATCCTTGACTTGATGACATTGTACCATATGTTTGTGCGAGCGGACACTCAACACTCTAAAGGAGCCTTGCAAATCAAATTGATGATTGAAGAAATTATTTCTAATGTTGTTGCCTTCCTAACAAAAGGGGCACATATGTTGGAGGTGTTGTACAGAGTGCATCTTTCAGCATTGCGGATGACGGACACCTGGCTAGAACAATGCGAAGTATCAAGCAAAAACAAGAATATCACAGGTGGCACATGAAGCGGGTCTACTCAACATATGCCGTTGAGCTTGATAGGGACCACTCTTGTAGCTTTGGCTCAAGAAAAATTGATCTTCCCGCTGTCGACTATCAATTAAAGTAAAGTGTGGAAATAAAATACAAATTTACCATGAGCGGTACATTTTTTTGACGTGTTTTTGGGCCACAAGAATTGATTTTGCCGCGAGTAAAGTGCAATGTACTGCAAACCACACCTACCCGGAGAAAGAAGGTACCTGGGGGAAGCAGTCTGGTAAGCGCAAAAGCTAACCAAGCTCAAGAAGACTTTTTGCGCCTCCCGGGCTGCCGGCTTCTGGCGAGTTTCAATAAATCAATGGCAATTTAGGTATTCGTTGTTTCAGTGACGTTTGTGAACGAGCGCTATCAGAAGAGAACCCATCAGAACGGTACAACAAATATGATAGACAGTTTAAAGCCGTGATCTCAGTAAAACCGACATTCCACATTGCTTTGAAAAACCCTCGTCCTGCAAAACGTACACCACATCCAATCAAATCTAATCAAAGGCAGAGCAACAGATAACGGAGCAAATCAAACTGCCACAATACGGCCAGACTGCTGAAGTTCATGTATAGGCCCCCACATGTCTACGGGCACAAGGTCATGGGGCGAATCTCACACTTCGCCGCTGGTTTACCCATACATAAAATCTGGCAAAAATCAGAGGAAACAGACAAATAAGTCTAGTTGATAGCCGACACTAGTGCAGACAGTGACGCAATGCAAATCGACAAACATCTCAGGTCACTCATCGCAATAAGAAAACATAGGCACGGACCAGCAAAACTGCCAGTCAAAATAATACTACAAAAATCAAAAGACAAACAACACAGCACTTCATCAGGATGAAATAGCCTGTGGCGGTGCGCGAGTTGATGTTTCTTGGGCTTTTTTATGCGCGAGGCCTCGCGCATGAGGACTGCAACGCAGTCCCAGAACGTGAAAGTCAGAACCTATAAATCTGTATTCGGACAGTGCAAATTAGAAATCAAAATGTGAGGTGGGTGGCAAGATCACTCGACCCTGAAGCAGTCTCCCCAAAGCAAAATGAATTCTTTGAGCCTTGTGGTTGATTAACTAATGCGCGAGACCTCGCGCATGGGGCAGCCCTTGAACCATGTGTTGCATATGCTTTGTACTGGTATGCAATCCCGCATCTTTGTGTTTTAATGTTCTTTTGTCTTGCATGCGCGAGGCCTCACGCATAGAATTGGATCAATAATGCTTTTTTTCAGGTATGCAATGAACACGAAGAACGCAACTTGATGTTGCAATCATTTGTTATGCAGACCATCTTCATGCCACAAACAAGGGGAGCACCTAAAGAGGGGCGCCCTACAAGCAACAAGCGATGCACCAGACATCAGCGAGAGCGAAAGCCGCCACACTGAGTCAGATGTCAGCAAAGGTTCTGATGACGCCTGGCAATCAATCCGCGGCCGGAAACGTGAATTCAACAAATCTTCGCCCGAATCTCCAGCTAACAAGCCGGACATATGCAAGGAATGCAACTCGGTGTTTCAACTGACGTAAGACGAAGCCGCCTGGTTCACAAAACAAGGTCCTTACTGCCCTCTACGTTGCCTTCCGTGTCGGCAAGCACGTCGCCTCCGAGCACAACAATCAAGCGCAACAAAAACATCTCCGCCTACCATTCTTCAATCAAAAAATATCTCACACCGGCCCACCGAGCCCAGCGTTACGCCAGCATATTGTGCAATGACAGAGACCACTCACAGAACCCACTCACTATCCACTCTAAAAATCAAGTACCTCGCAGAAAAGCCCCAAAGCTGCAAACAGACAACCCCGAACTAGCCCAACTCGCGGAAAACACAGCTCAATCATCACACAGAACAGGTTTGGATGAAGGCAACACTCCAGAAATCAATGCAATGCCCGAAGTTCGGATCTACAACGATAAGAGCGACCAAGAATCTCTCGCAGCGCACGACGAGTCCGACTACATCGAAGAACATTCCTCAGATACGCATGCGTCGCACGCCGACTCCGACGAGGAACACTCATCAATCCAGGTGTCCGAAGTGAACGCACCGAAAGAAAACTCTGCCGACGAAGGCTCATCACTTCAAAGCCGTGAAGAGGATAAGGATACACACTCCTGTGAAGAACCTGACAGTGATTCTCTGTCCGATGACTTACCACACCTGCAGAGCTCTTCCACTCTATCGACCTCTCCACCTCAGGTCACGTTGTCAGACTTCCAATTGAAAGATCCCTCACTTCTCAAGCAACTGGAAAGAACACTGCAATCAGCCGAAGAATATGTCGACGTCTTTCAGGCATCATGGGACTGGACTACCACCACATTTGCCCCAATTCGTCACCCATATTCAGCGGACATGGCCAACTTACTGGTAAGGACATTCAAATACAGATTGGGAAAGCACTTGGATAAATTGCAGCAAGAGAGAACTCAGGGGTCTGAATAACTCTGTCTGTTTTTCTTGGTCCATTGATCCGATGCTTGCCTGCTCTGGTGCACTGCCGGTGTATTGGCCCAATGTTGTCCTGTCAAACCCTTTTTCGACATCAACCATTCAATCAGCGCCAATTTAGAGAACTAGTCAATCCCATTACATCTTAGGTTTCCCTCTTTTCCTTTCACCTCAGCACAACTTACTTTTTCACTGAAACAACTTCAGTGATTTGATCCACACAAATGCAATTGCAGGAGCTCCACAGCAACTCAGCAGATCGGGCCTAAGCCTATGGTTTCTTTTTGGAGAGTGTCATCGACACCTTATGCCTGAATACTTCCCTGTTATGCTGTAAATAGCGGCTGTCCTTCGAGGAACCTTGCAGTTGAGCAGATTTGTGTAGTCTTGGGCGGGGCACCGCCATGCCTCAAAAAACAAACAAGGGGAGCACCTAATGTATTTATTGGTTAATTTTCGCTAAAAGGCCATCATTTTGCACTGCAATAGCATTTTTTTTTGTTTAGGTTGTTCCAAAAAAGGCACAAAATGGCACAAATGGTGAGAAAGATATTTTTTTGGACTAATATTCTCTTTTCGAAAAACAGAACCCGTGAAGAATTACCTTTTTGGATGGTCCAGATTGGGTGCATTTGGTGTGATTTTGACCATGCAACTTGAGCCGCCTAAGTCAAAGGTATTTTCGTCCTTTTCACAAAGGGCGAACAAGGCAACACGGAGGCCCCTGGAGCGGAAACACAACCGCTAATGCAGATGGGACCGAACATGGCGTTTAACGAATTGGTGGCGCAGCGGGCAGTGACAAAGTTCGACAACAAAGCACTAAGTCGGAGCCTAATCCCACAGTTGGAAACCGACACCCTGGGGAGGACCATGGTGGAATTTATCCCATACGCATGGATGGGAACCCTGGTGATGAGCCCAAAAGCGTATAGCGATGCGGACACCGACTAGACACTACATCCCTTGTCTCAGGAAATATGGCAAATGGTCAACGAGGAAATTCGAACAAAATGACGAGGATGGCAATCCACCCCAACAGGCGACCCCATGGGACAGCAACAACAGGGTTAATTGCCCCCGGCTAAGGCCGGGGTCCAGCCTGCAGGAGGAAATGTGCCGTGAAGGAACTGCTTCAAGTGTGGTCAGCCGGGCCATTGGGCCTCAAACTGCACCATGAAGGGGCCCAAGGGACAAATGCAGATGGTCGGATACAACCAACCATGGGTGTCACAAAAAGGCGTGTCATTCGACATGCAAAACCCAGCCCACTGCGTGCAGACACTATAGTGAAGGACATTGGGAACAATTCCGTGAAATTCTGCAACAACAAATTCCGAGAATGTAGGGATGACATAGCATTTTTGCCTTATTTTGGGCACCCGAGAAGGCAGGGGAAAGGCAGCCAACTCTCAGCCCGACAAAAGGGAACAAAATTTGCCTCACCCCCACCGTCTCCGCACCCACAAGAAAGCGGAAGTGCTACGTCACCCATACATTATCGGGGGTCCCCAACAAAGGGGAACAAAATGAGAAATCGCTGCCACACCCTTGCCTTCTCGGGGGCTCAAATGAGCGCTCCTTCCGGCACGCCGTCCCTCGCCATGTCTTCCATAAACTAGATGGTCCATTCCGCGATCTGGTCTACCATTTTGTCGTTCGTCCGGAACGTTGCATAGGGTCCTTACACCCACCGTCACCATGCCACCAGTGTAAGCTCCTCCTCTTTACTTTCGGATCCCTCTAGAGATCTCTCTGGCCCATATCCGTTTTCTGCTGCTTTTGTTTGTGGTACTACCACAACGTCCACTTCCATCTCAAGCATTGCCACCGGGGCGGTAAAAACAAAAACTCAGTGAATTTAATGGTTGTGCATCCCTTCCCCAACTCGCAGGCACAAAGAATTCTAGGCATTGCATTTGGGGGTTGGCAAGGGCCCCAGTCTCAGTGAGTTCTAAAAAACACCAGGGGTACCACCACTGTAATTAACTGTTGTTTATTGCATAAACAACGGTTCTAAGAAAAACCAGGGGTACCACCAGTGTATTACGCTGTTGTTCATTGCATAAACAACGGTTCTAAGAAAAACCAGGGGTACCACCAGTGTATTGAACTGTTGTTTATTGCATAAACAAGGGTTCTAAGAGAAACCAGTGGCACCACCAGTGTATTAAACTGTTGTTTATTGCATAAACAAAGGTTCTAAAGAACACCAGGGATACCACCAGTGTATTAAGCTGTTGTTTATTGCATAAACCACGGTTCTAAGAAAAACCGGAGCTACCACCAGTGTATTAAGCTGTTGTTCATTGCAGAAACAAGGGTTCTAAGGAAGACCAGCGGCACCACCAGTGTATTAAACTGTTGTTTATTGCATAAACAAGGCTTCGTGGGCATTGGCTGAAGAAGGCAAGATGCCTGAGAATCATGACAGCACTCCCAATCACTACCTCCAAAAAACACACCTCATATTTGCCCAAAATGCCCACACAAACATGCAAATCTGGAACATGCACTTAGCTGATGATGGTAACGCATGTAGCAAAGAACAGTGCTTGGTAATTGTTCAGTGGATCACTGTTTCAATTGATCAGGCAACCACCGTCTGAAGCACAGCCAAAAACAAACCCGATGACGCAAATGTCACCCATTCTGCTACCCCCTTACCCTGACCTGACTTCAATCTTTTCAAGAGGCCTTTTAAACCAGCATATCACCTCCCTGCAATCCTGTTTCGTGGGATGCAACAGAATACAATGACATCCAAGGCACAAAAGGAAAGGCACAAAAGAACCAGTCAACCTGGGGAAAAAGCTGCCACAGGCAAAGTCTGTGGGAGCCCTTTTTTGCAAATTCAATGTGCACCAAAAGCTTTCTTTGCATTGGACATTTCAACCAAATCATCAACTGAAACAAACATTGCCCCTCCACCCTCCATCTCCATAAAATCACATCCACGCCCCTAACTAGAGGATGGGCAAACATGGCATCAACCCTTTGGAGGTAAGTCTGGTCAAGAAGCTGCTCATCAATAGAGCTCCATGTTGACAAAATGACACACCCTTACTTATGGTGCACAAAGCTCACACCCTTCATGCTTTGTGATTCTGTTGTCACAAACCATGCGTGCCATTCAATGGTTCCCCGCTGCTCGCTTCCCTGGTGATGCAGATCATCAGCCCAAAACACTACAGGCATGGTAAACAAAACCTAGCCTGCTAAGCAATGCAGAAATTCAGTGTCGGCTTCTATTGTACATTTCTGGGGCATCCCAGCAAAGCAGTGCATATATAACATGAAATTTGCCCCTGCTGAGCATTGGGATCAGCTCCTACTGAGCCATTTACGTGTGAGCAATTGATTCCCGAAAAGCAGAATGAGGGTGTGGGGCTCACTCGGACTGAGCATTGTACAGACACGTGGTTGCATATGACTGCGCAGTGTACATCAGTGCATCATCCTGGGGCAGGATATGCATGGGGCTGGCCACAAAGCCAGGGTTACTTTGCGACCGAGCACAGCTACACACAGACTGAGCAACTGGCTGAACAGGGACTGCAACATTCTACTGCCATGGGCTGACATGTTTCATATTGGGCTGACTGAGGTTTTGTGCACTGCTGTCTACTGCAAGTATCTTGGTACTCAAAGGGTCAGGTATGTTGAGGATTGTAGAAGGTTGTGGTTGAAGAGTGTTGAAGAGTGTTGAAGAGAGAGAATTGCAGAGGGCTTGGGTGCGTTGAGAGGGATTGGCACTCTTGGGGTGGGGGGGCGCTCTGTGCACACTGCACAAACAGTTCTCACAAAGACTGACCACCATTCCCAAAATCAGCTGCTTTTGACAAATATCAGATAGGATGAGAACAAACCTACTTCACCCTCCCAAAGCTTATGTGCACAGCCAATACAAGACACGCCCGCCATCTCCTAAAATGATCCCCAGAAGCTTTGACTTCTGGTCATTTGCTCCTCCAAAATGCAATATTGTTGGCACTGCGCGCACGCTACGCAAACCATACCCCGAAGAAATTTTCGTTGAGCTAAGGCAAAATGCAGGTGCTGCTGGGCACTGTTGCCACTTTTGTGCCCAACTCATGCGTGCTGCCGCAACAGCGGTGTACAGTGGTGTACATACGGGCTGATTCCTGCAAACACTGCTGACTTCAACTGAATAGTGGACCAACACTGAGCGCATCTTACCAAGCAGTGAACTTGTTTCAAGCTGCGTAGGTCAGGGAAATTACAACAACTCCTGGGCCAGTGCAGAACATCATACGCACACTGCTAGCCAGCAGCATACATACAATGACACCGTCTCATGTTGTGCAAGGTTATGGTCTGCAAATGGGCTGGTGCTGTTTAGTAATCTGTTCCCCTGTGGCTCTGGGCAAAGGGCGGGGAAAAGTGCTTGGAATACCTTGCCCGGGGGGGGGGGGGGATAAAGGCTGAAAGAGTACATGGGGGGTTGGGGGGAAAACGTGGGTAGAAAGAAGATTGCAGAATGATTCAGAATGCACAGCAAGCATTGGACTTGAGGCCCTAAGGTCAGAGGCAACCCTGCGAAAATGTGGTTGGGATTGCAAAAGCACTGATAATCGGCGAGGAGCCGGCGCCGGATTAGCGCTGACAATTTTGCACTACTGGAACGGAAGCGCGCGACGGCGTTTTGGCGCACAACATATTGTGCGATGTTCCCCACAACACCGTTGCGTTTGCTTCCAAATGTGTGTGTGGTGTCTGCACGCTCAGACAGTCCTGGTTCGCGGTGCATCCAACTGAAATGCGGCAATCGGTGGTGGATACTGGTCCTGTTGAGCAGCGCATGACACGTCGGGGAATCCTACTGATATTGGACTGCAGCTGAACAGACGAGAGCAACACCTTTGCATATGACCATGAATCTTCAACGCCCAAAGCCGCTGTGGTCCGTTCTCTCACACTGTATTGTAAGGCAAGCAGCTGGACCAGCAGGCTTAACGCCTTGCGATTCCCCTTGCGTCCAGCAATGGGGCAAAGGTGATGGAAACCATGGATGGTCTCAGAAACCCTCTCGTCCCCACAGGACTCCTTGCCACCCAATGCCCTCCCCCCCAACACACAAACATGGAATGACCTAAGTACACATACCCCGACAGCCAAGCAGGCCCCTGCAACCCCCGGGCTGTGCTTCAGCACTTCTGTGTGCCCTGGAACATGAATGCGGACACTCTCGTCAGAAGAATAAGTGCAGCACAGCCCCCACTGTCGCTTGCCGATTGCTGTACTGCAAAACAATGGCTGTGACAACCACTGGCACAGCCACCACGGCAGAACTTCAGATAGGCTGGGCATCTGCAGCAGATGGTTGCTGAGCAACTGCTGGAGTGGAATTTTTGCTTTGTGAGACTTACGTACAATCCGACTCATTTTGGGAATTTCGGGACCCTCACAAAACCTACCCATGAACCACTAAACGGTTCCCATTCAGCAGGAAAAAAAAAGCCAGCTGTTGGACCGCTGGCTCACTGAAATGCATAGCTGCCTGCCTGTTCGTATTGGTCTTGATTGATGGTCGCTGCAACCTTCCGGCTTCCCTCACCGTTCACGCGAGGCATGACCGCAGAGAAGACAAAAGGAGACACAAATACCCACTCTTTCGGAGCACAACGTGCCCCACACAAATGCCACCAGCACTGCACCGGCCCCTGGCCACAGATGCAGCATTGGGCACCAAGGAGTGCTCCTGCTACGGACGGGATCCCTGTTTGCTTGAGGGATAGGGAGCGGGTTACGCAGCAGACCTGGGGACAAAAGGACAAAAGAGTGGAACTGAGGAAATGAATCAAATTACAGAAATGCGGCCAACTCCTGAGCACTCCCAGCCAGGCACAAGGGTTGCCAAGCGTTGCGTTTAGGGAGCAGAGTGTGGCACGGGGCTGTATCTTCCTGCAGCCAGTTACAGATAGAGCTGGGTATTTCTGAGCAGTACATGACCTGGGCTGACTGAGTCCTATTTGAGCTGGGCCAATACCGACCAGCACACAATCCAAGGGTGCCTCCGACTGAGTTTCCATCAGGCTGGGTGCCGGACATCAATGAGCAGGGGTGGGGCTTGATCCTACTGAGTATTCGTCACGCTGGGGCTGCATTGCACTAAGTCGCGCATGGTCGGGGGCTGTATCCTACAAATTACTTTCAAATGGGGCTAAATGGTACTGGCCAGTCAGTAAACATGGGACTGGGTCCTGCAAACCGCTTCACTGCAGCACCTTCAGCCCAGCCTAGCAGCAAATACGCACCAGTGGGCAATGAGGGTGTACGGTAAACGGTTGGGTCTGCCGCGCACTTCAAGACAGGTGGAAGCTATTTTGCCCTTCCATCATGGCCAAGAACAGCTTTTCCCGCATGGTCTCCTCCAGTGTGTAATCCGGCAGTTTCAGGTAATTGGCACAGGTCATCACGGATGGCAGCGCATCTGCAATCTGCAAAATGGGAAGATGGAGCTAGCCCGGCCATGACGAGGCGCGTGGACCCTCAACGGCATCCTGTTGGGCTCATCCCGCATCAAACTCTCATGGATTTGCTGTGTGGGCAAGGCATGCCCCACACAGCCCCTGCAAGTATGGACCTGCTTGGTGCGAGGACACCATTTTCGGGAAGAGGGGTGCAGGTCATCATCCGCAGACACAACCCTTGCCTTCTCAGGGTTCCCATAGCAGGGAGACATCAATACGGCTTTATACCCCCTACCTGAGCTTATCAGGTAAGTACAGGTGGGCTGGGCCAGACAACCAAATCTCTTTACCGCGTTGTCAGGTGCGGTTGGGTGGGTTTGGTTGGGTTTTGTGGATCAGTTAGTCGCTGGGTTAGCTGGTTGGCGGGGATTGATTGGGATGTGATGACAGCACACTAAAACGGAGAGCAACTTACGAAAAGAAACACAATTTATTGGTTGCAATTGCAGCATGCATTTCTTCATGCATTGAAAGGGCAACAGTTGTGCGTTTGAGCAGCCTTTTGGATTTCCACACCCAACCTCAGCCGCGCGCCACGCCACGTGCTCCCCCTGAGGTACACGTTAGAGTATCAAAAATTGGCTGGATTGTGCTGGAGTCAGTTGTGGCCTAAAATGGAGGACAACTTGCAGAAGCCTTGAACCTGGGCTTCATGAATCTATGAGATTGTTCAGACTTGTACTGGTCCTTGCATCTGACCCCAAAAAACAACATGTGCTGTGTTTCACTCATCGTAGGGCCCAGGGCCCCAATGGAGTTTCATCCTGATTTCCTGCATGTATGCTGCACGGATGGTCACCACCATATGTTTGTGAAAATGATACCCCACATCCACAAATTGGCAAACTGGTGATCTTGGAATTGATAACACCCACTCCCAACACAACAACACGACTTGGTGCTAAAAAGATTGCCTCAAACCCCAACTTCATATCCTTCAACTCAGGCGTTTTCTCCCACTCAACGTCCACTTCCTTCGAATAGCCCTTTGGCAGTGAGGTCTTTCTGTCATCCGCCTTTCTTGAGATTCTCTTTCAGTCTTGGTGACTGCAGTTTCTGACCAGCACCACGCCACCTCTGTCACGTCTGCCACAACAGCACAGATCTCAGCCTCCCTCTCGCACCACCAAGATGGTCGGAGCGAGCGGTCAAATTCCCAAAGATGTGGCACCCACTGGTTCATGTGCAGCTTGAACGCATATGACACACTTTGCCGCCGTTTGCATGTGTGGGCAGTCATCCGTGATGGTGCTTTGGGTGTCATTGTGTTGGCACCATCCAACCACTGTCCTGATCCCCTGGAAACACATCACTCTCTACATCAACGCCAGTTGCGGTCTTCCGAACCTTGCAGGGCCTACAGCAACTTCCAGTGCCATGAGCAATTGCCACCCCCACCCACAGTTACACGCCTTCCTGGGGCGCTCCTTAAAGGGGGGGGGGGGGGCTTCCTAACGCCAACGGAAACGAACATTCACCGGGACGCTCTCTACTTCCTCGTCATGGGACCTTCTCTACTTCAAAAGTTGGCCGGCGGTTGGTGGTTGGTGACGGTTGGCGGTTGGCGGTTGGTAGCTGGTGGTTGGTGGGGGCTGGTGGGGGGCGGTTGGCGGTTGGAGGTCCCTGGGGGCTGTCCATAAGTGCTGTCCTGAGCAAAACAAATCTAGCTTTTTCAGGACAGCCCTGCACCTTCCCCCTTTGGAACATTTGCGCCCCCCACTTGCATCAGCAAAGGAAAATGTAATGCATCAGTCACCCCTGCATCCGTAGGGCGAGAAAGCGCAAAAAGAGCCCGCAAAAAAAAGCAAATTCCGCTGGCTCGTGTCGAAAATGGGCCGTTTCCTTTACAATTCCGTGCTCACAATGTTGCATTTCACCCTCAGTCACCATTGCCCCTGCATTTTCCTCCCCGCAAGCCCCCCTCCCTGCACCCATTGCCCCCCGTTGTTCTGCATGCACTACAGAAATGGTGCAGATAAAAGGCTGGGAAAGCCGCTGCACGACAGCTTTGTCACTGACGCTTGTGGCACTCATACAGCTGCCATCGTCCATCCTGCAAACATCACAAACCATCACCGTTGTAAAAGACTGTTGTGTGATGGCAGTCGTAATTTAGCGGATGCTCTGCATTGCCACAACGGTGCAATGGAGCGCCGAAGCCGCCCGTTGATGACTGGTAGGGACTTGGTGCAGACTGCAGGGCAGAGCAGGTGTTGCAGGGCCCGGTCCACATTGCTCTGGCACGCCAACAAAGTCGGAGGTGGCGACATGTCTCTGAATTGCACTGTGCCCAATCACAATCAAGGGCACACCCAATGGCTGGTCAAACCAAGGCATTTTCCGTGGGTGAGTTGAATCAGTGTTGGTACCAGAAATTGACCCGAAAGGGGGGGGGGGGTCTTGTTGACCGTTCCTCCCGCCGGTTGGGGAGGACTGTCGCGTGTTCTGGGGGGACTGTCCATGGCGGCGGGGGATGAACAAAAAGCGTGGCCTTAATGACCAACGGCACCGAGATTGGCAGTGTAGTGCGTGCTGTGGCTGGCAGTGTCCCACGAGACCCACTCGTGGGGGTTTTTGCTTCGAACGAACTTCGAACTTCGTTCGAAGATTCGAGTCTTCGAACGAAGATTCAAATTTGAAGACTGCATTCGAAGATTTCCATTCTTTGTTTTTTTGTGATGTGGCGTGCGTACCATTGTAGGGCACAGTGTATTGCCTCCTTCCCGCGCTGGGGGGGGGGGGGGTGTCTGGGGAAACGTGAGACTGAACAGGGAGCTTGGCCTTGATGGGAATCAACTCATCGGCGGTTGCGAAAAAACGGAGTCAACGAATGTCATCACAGCCACCAATCAGGAGCTACTGTGTGCCCGTTCATGCCTGTGGATGCATGGACCTCAAGGGGAGGGGGCCGCGCAGCGCGGCAGGTCCGGATGGGCCCGCGGGGGCATACTTTCGAGGGGACATCGAACGTCGGGTCCGGCGTCTTGCGCACGATTGTCAGCGGGGGCTTCAGGTTCTTGAGGCCTCCCACCGGCAGCCGCGGGGCCCCCGTCACAAAGAGGATGAACTTCCGGAGCTCCGTGGGGGTCATGCTGCAAGGAAGTGACAGGGGCTGGGCAGGCCTGCGCTTGAAGGGGGTGTACCCTCCCCCCCCCCCTCGGGGACAGCTGTCAGTTCCCCAAACCGTTTCCGTCTGCCCCGCCATTGCCCCCCAACCGATTTGCAACCGCCAGCACAGCTACTGCAACTGCTCTCCAACCGCCAGTAACCGCCGCTGCAGCGGCTCTTGAAACCCCCCTTCAGCCTCCCTCCCCCTCAAACGCAGCCCTGGGGATGGGACAGGGGGCCTGGGCTCGGCAACGCAGCTTGGATCAGGGGATCCCCCAGACAGCCCACAAACGGGCGAAGGTGCACGCCCTGCGGACCCCCGGGCTGGTGGGATTGTGGCGAGGCGCTGTGCATATGGGCGGCAGGGTGAGGGTGTGCACATGGACAACGGCCGTCGCCTGTGCAGGCCTGGACGAAGCGCAGACTGGACGGTATACCCAAGGCGGGGAGGGGGGGGGGGCACACCTGCGGAATGTGACACCATGAGGTTGGCGCAGAATTCTGGGGGGGGGGGGTCACGTACCCCTTTGTGGCGTAAATGTTTTTGATTGTGTGGGTAATTGTTGGTGACCGCGAAGGTGCAAACATGAGTGTCTCCTCATTTGACGGTCATGCCCACACAATTTCTTATCCCTCCATCATGGACCTGGTAGGGATTTGGGTCATCCTGGTAGGAAATTCAGCCTTCTCAGTAGGAATTTGAGTCACCATGTACAGCCATGTGGCAAAAGCAGCATGCTCCAAATGGCGGAAAACCCCAGCTGCCGAAAAAAGAGGGGGGGGGGGATATGCGTAATCCTCATGGCGTGCCTCCCCGTAGATCCGCCCCCCCTCCCCCGGGCATACCTGAGCAATGTCTAGTCCCACCGCCCGCTGGGGCAATGGACAGTCGTCCATTTGCATGGCAGCCCAAGGAAGCCCTGCATTGTTGGCGAGGCTGTCGCCTGTCAGAGGCTGGGGCATGGGTATTATGGGGGGGGCTCTGTTGTGGTCGGGTCGCTAGACCTCCATCTGAACCGTACCAGGGATGATGAGGGAGAGGGGCGACTTAGGATGGCGGGATCCAGCATTCAAAAGGCCCGCCAGTGCCCCCACCTCGCGCAAGCGGATGTCCCGTCTCACAGCAAGTTGCATATTCTGTCGGTATCCCTGCATTGCACTGCGTTTTGTCACCGTCGGGGGACACTTTGCAAGCCGCTCCATGGACCACAAACCTCCAAGTCCGCATCCCCCTGCCCAGCGGCACCCCGTCTCTGGTCCGCGGGACTGATTCTGGTGGGGACGTGGATCCCCCTCCAGAGCGCCTGAGGCATTGCTGAGTGGACAGGGGGCGTTGGCAGTCTTGTCAACCGAGCCCCCTCCAGTTTACCATACTGGCCGGCTTACGCAAGGCAGAGCAGTGGGGTGGCAAATGGGAGTTCCGCACGTCACACCAAATCTAAGACAATGCCCATTCAAAAACAGTAAAAGTCCAAAAAACGCCAAGACTTCACCCTTCACTTTCACCATCACTCATATTCTGCGTGACCACCATTTTTTTCAAGCGCCAGACCTGGAGGGGACAGCTCTCAGGCTTTATCGGTGAATCACCAACTGACATCACCAACTGCCATGTGCCGCCGGTTACCCTCCAACCGTCGGTGCGGTTCCACTGGCAGTGTGAATGTAACGCTGCACCACGTGCCGGAGGTTCGCTGTTGAAAACCACTCCAACCCCTGACTAGCGTAGCCCTCTGCACCGCGCACAACAATGACCTGGCAATGATGTTGAACAGGAAGTGCACCGCTCGGCTGTTTTGAGTGTAGCCATGGTCGCAAACGGAGTACGCCTCCAGCATCTCAATCGTGACGGGCTGTGTGGATCTGCAGACCACACACATGGCGGCATGCAGGAGTGCATTTCACATGATACATGAACAGACAAACTGGCAAAGAAGGGGACAACACAATCGAGGAAGGGGATCTGTAGAAAACAGTAGGATTTAGCTGAAGCGGTGGTGCAGGCCCCCCGTGAGTCAAGTTTTTGGGGAGACTTAGTCATGACTCAGTCGCCACTCACGGTTGCTGATGACTGACTCCAGTCAGTCATCAGTCATCGATTTTTTGACTCAGTCAAGTCTCAGTCACTATTTGTCGACTCAGTCTGTGGGAGACTCCAAGACAGCACCACGACATCGCAGAGGCGTGAGCGGTGGCGGGGTGAGGCTTTCGCACGCACTTTTTCTCCTCCAGCACCTTCCCACGACCAATTGTGGCAGAACGGATGGCAGGCGGGCGGAACACACGTATTTTGGCTTCCCGTGGGGCCCGGGATTGGTTTTGGACGCACCGATTTGGCCCACATTTCGGGTGCCGAAGCCCTTTTGAAGGCATTTCTGGGGGTGAACCAGCACACTCCTGAGTGGATGAGTGGACCTGAATGGAGTCCATGGCCTCAACACACCACCCGTGCCATCCCGCATGGCCCCCAATGAGTTTTGCACAACAATCAGTTTTTGATGTATTGTTGACTCTCAAGCGACCCCCCCGGTACCCTCCCCTCACAAGGGCGCAGCACCGCACCGCTGGTTGACAATGGGCTGTTGAAGGGTGGGCCAAAAATGGTCTCCACAAGGGCAAACCGCCAAATTACTCAAGTTGTGCCTTTTGGAGGGGTCTGGAGCCGCTTTCGGAAAAACGTGGTTGTGACCCATGGTTGGCCCACCCACACCCCCATCCCTTCACATCCCATCGGATCCCATTCTTACTGGACCTCCAACAACCAGACACCAGGGGACGGGAGCACGACCCACAGCCCTTGGCTCCCAATCCCCGTATGAGGGGTTGTCTCCCACAACCCCTCATACGATTGGGTTCCAGAGGATGATGGAGTGTATGAAATTGAATCACACAAACACTGAGCACAGACTTTACACTGGAGGCTGGGTAGTGCCTCTCACAAATAAAGGTAAAACCTGCCCTGTGTTGGCAGTTCTGGCATGCAGCGTGTCTGCAGGGGATGCCATACGCTACATGCGCATTCTTTGGCGCCCTCGGTGCCGGTGCCTGCGCCCACAATGGCCCGCATGGGGCACCGAAACTGACCGATTGTCTTAAATATTTGACCGCCTCTCTTTGAGTTGAACACCCTCTGTTGCTTTCATGAGCCTCACAATGACTTGCAGTGCTGGAAAGCCTCAAGAACAGCACACACCCCCTTCAATAGCCTCTTGTCAATTGCCAGCGCCACGTTGTGCACGCGCCAGTCCGGTGCAGTCCGGGGGTCACTCGAAGGCCAAAACCGGTCACAACCGATCGGAGCCCAGCAACGGCATCAGTGTTCTGAAGCCATGGACGGCCAGTGGTGGCCCAGTTGTGTCTGGATGAAGTCTCGAAAGCCTTGAAAACGGCAGGTTCTGGGACCGAGGTGGTGGATGGGGTTGTTTGGGTGCGGGTCTTTGCCTCAAAAACCCCGTGGGTGTGCAACAGAGGAAGGACTGGGTGGGCCCAACCGGGGTCCGAATGGGTGGGGGTTGGACACACCCCTGGCGCCCAAGTGCCCCCCAAAAGCTGGGGGCACAAGAACGCGCCCCCTGCGTGGGCCAGAAGGCTCGTCAAGTGTGCTGCACGCGTGTAGACTGCAATGCACAGTGCCCGGTGCCCCTCATGACCCGGTGTGTGCACCCCCCCCCCCCCCACACGTCGTGTGTCTGGCACACGGTGTACTCCCGTGTGCCCCAGACAGACACTGCACCGTGTTTACTGGCACACGGTGCAAGGCGCGCGCGGTGCCCTCGCCGCCCGCAGCGCACAGCACACAGTGCCCCGGGGGCGCCCAGCACACAGGGGCCTGTTTGCCTGGCGCCCCGGCACGCAATGCCCCAGCACGCAGTCGCAGTGCACTGCACGCTCCCCCAGTGCAGAGCGCAAGGCGTGCCCAAGTGCCCTCGGCGGACGGTGCACAGAATGCCCTGAGCAGCCGCTTCGTGTGCGCCCCCCCCCCCGCTGCTGCCCAGCGCACAGCCCTTGGAACATGGCACGCCCCCAGTTTGAGGGCGCGCACTGAAAAGTGACATGGTCCGGAGCTCCGAGGCATGCAACGCACTGGACATGCAATGCCATGAACGGCAAGTCATCCAATGCGCTAGTCCGCGGTTTGGTCGGCCGCTGACCCAGTTCAACCGAATATCTGACACCTACACTCACCCCACAAACGGGACTGGATGACGTGGCTACTGAGCAGACTTGCCACCAGCGTCCGCCAGGTCAGACGTGACCAGACGGAGCTGGGTCCTGGTGGGTCCGACACAGGACGCAGCCGGTTCCTACTGAGTTTTGGGTGCGACGGCGGCGGATATTACCGAGTGGCACTTGGGACAGCGCTGATTCCTAACGAAACTCAGCTCCCTGGCCGGACACTGGTGGCATGTCTGCTGCTGAGCTACAGGTCACCCCCACTGCCGGCCTGTGCCTGCTTCGGGGTGCAGCATGGGGCAGGCACAGGGGCCGGACCCGCAGAACATCTCATCCAGCTCCAGGATGTTGAACAGCTGCATCTGCCGGATGGGGAACACGGAGTTGAAGCCATCCCGGAACGCCGCCATCTGGGGGGCGATGGACGTCTTGAGCATGACGTGCACCACCCGCCCCACGTACTCCTCCAGGTTCCAAATGGTGACCGAGATATTCTTGCCGTCCGGCTGCGGGCAGAGGGTACAGAGCACAGGGCTACAGGCATTGGCGACAGCAAAACAGACTGCAGAGGGGGATGCCGTGAGCCTGTGTGGGGGCAGCTTGGGTCCCCACTGCGCTTGCTGCTTTGCATTGTGCAATGCATCAAAGCGGGTGTCTCACAGTGGCAGAGCGTACCAAGGGGGCGTTTCTGCACAGCGCGCGCACCGTAATCATCCGTAATCATCCGTGGTGATCCGTAATCATCTGTAATCATCCGTAATTATCCCTACTCATCCGTAATCATTCGTAATGATCCGTAATGATCCATACTCATCCATGATGATCCGTAATCATCCATAATCATCCGTAATGATCCCTACTCATCCGTAATGATCCGTAATGACCACTACTCTTCCATAAAGATCCGTACTCATCCGTAATCATTCGTAATGATCCGTAATGATCCATACTCATCCATGATGATCCGTAATCATCCATAATCATCCGTAATGATCCCTACTCATCCATAATCATCCGTAATGATCCCTACTCATCCGTAATGATCCGTAATGACCACTACTCTTCCATAAAGATCCGTACTCATCCGTAATGACCCATAATCATCCGTAATGATCCCTACTCATCCGTAATGATCCGTAATGACCACTACTCTTCCATAAAGATCCGTACTCATCCGTAATGACCCATAATCATCCGTAATGATCCCTACTCATCCGTAATGATCCGTAATGACCACTACTCTTCCATAAAGATCCGTACTCATCCGTAATGACCCATAATCATCCATAATGATCCCTACTGATCCGTAATCATCCGCAATCATCCGTAATGATCTGTAATGATCCGTAATGACCCCTACTCATCCGTCCGTAGTCATCCATAATCATTCGTAATCATCCGTAATGATCCCTACTCATCCATAATGATCCGTAATCATCCGTAATGATCCCTACTCATCCGTAATCAGCCGTAATCATCTGTAATCATCTGTAATCATCCGCAATCATCCGTAATCATCCGTAATCATCCGTAATGATCCCTACTCATCCATAGCCATCCGTAATCATCCGTAATCATCCGTAATCATCCGGAATGATCCGTAATCATCTGTAATCATCCGTAATGATCCGTAATCAGATGTAATGCAGGGGTCCAAGGTTCCCGTACCCAATCGGCGTTTGGTTCCCGGTAGCAGGGAAAAACGGGGAAAAACGGGGGGAAAAAGGGGGGAAAACGGGGAAAAACGGGGGAAATCTGGGGGGGGTATTTTGGACAAGACCCACCCACCCGAATTTTGCCCCCCCCCCCCCCCACGTTTGTAATTCTGTGGGCAGCATTTTTTGCAAACCAAATTGAAGCCAAGGCGCTCTCCCGGGTTAGGCATCCCAGCCCCAAAGGGTGACGCACATAGCAAAAAGAAAATCATCAATATGCATGTCACCCATTGATGCTGCCGTACATGCCAACAAATGTACGGCCCCGCCGGTAGCTTCGTGTCGTTTTGTTAAATGTTGACCGGTCTCCGGTTTGCCCCGGGGAAATCTTTTAGGCGGGCCCCGGGGTTGCCCTGTCCCTTCCCTTGTCCTGGCCCGGCCTCACTGCTGCTGTTTTTTTTTTGGGGTTTTTGTGGTTTTCTGGCTTTTTTTTCTTTTTGTTCTTTTTCGGAGGTCCATGGAAGAAGAGGAGGTCGATGCAATGGCTCTATGGTTGCACAGGTGGCACCAAACCTTTCATTGCAAGGCTGATACGCCCATATCTGTGTGGAGATGAGAGCAACATAAGCAGGGGTATGCATATAAAAAATAGTGGCAGTGGAAGAGACCTGAGCAGCTTGACCCATTCATCACAATTCCCATCCTCCCCCATTTTCCCCCCGCTTTTCCCCCGTTTTTCCCCCATTTTCCCCCGTTTTTCCCCGGTTTTCCCCGTTTTTCCCCCGTTTTTCCCCGTTTTTCCTCCATCTGTATCCCTTGACCTATGTCACAGACTTTCCTCTCTTTGATCCTTTAGTAAAAAACCCTCTCCTGTATCCCGCACCCAACCGGCGTTTAGTCGCCTACTGTTCCCGGATCCTGGGAACCTTGGACCCCTGGTAATGATCCGTAATCGGGCGCAAAAAGTGACGCGCAAAAATGTGTTCGCCGGGGCCAGCGGCCACTTCCAGCGCGTCCAAGCGCAAAAAGTGACGCGCAAAAATGTGTTCACCGGGCCGGCGGCCACTTCCAGCGCGTCCGAGCGCAAAATGTGACGCGCAAAAATGTTTTCGCCGGGGCCGGCGGCCACTTCCAGCGCGTCCAGGCGCAAAAAGTGACGCGCAAAGATGTGTTCGCCGGGGCCTGCGGCCACTTCCAGCGCGTCCAATCACACGTAATGATCTGTAATGACCCATAATCATCCGTAGTCATCCGTAATCATCTGTAATGATCCGTAATCATCTGTAATCATCCATAATGATCCGTAATCATACATAATGATCCGTAATGATCCCTACTCATCCGCAGTCATCCGTAGTCATCCGTAATCATCCGTAATGATACGTAATCGGACGTAATGATCCGGAATCATACGTAACGATCCATAATGATCCCTACTCATCTGCAGTCATCCCTACTCATCCGTGATCATCCGTAATCATCTTTAATGATCCGTAATCATCTGTAATCATCCGTAATCATCCGTAATCATCCGTAATGATACGTAATCATCCGTAATTGTAAGTTAGCTTTCGCGTGACCACCCTGCAAACCACCGACCATCAGGAAAGCACATGTCACAGGGCAAAAACAGCAGGTTCAGACAGCAATCTGACATTTTCAGTGTGAAACACAGCTTGGTTTAATTGATTGTCCAAATCGTTGGACTGAGCAAGAATCTGAGCCGTCCTGCGCATGGGAACACAGTAGTTACCGCGGTCGCCTCGGCCATCGGGGAAAACGGGTCGAAAAATAGCCTCCTTTTCGCACAGCGTGGGCACAGCGCACGGTGCGCCCCCCAGCCCCCCAAAAGAATAACATAGGCATCAATTGGGTGCCAATGATCAGCAGTTCTCTGGCAACCATCGTCAATAACCTCCCATCCCCCCAGTAGCCCACCATGGCGACACACATCGACAATGTGGAAAGGCAGCTGAGCTGCGTCAAGCGAATAGTTTGATGTGAAGCAGTGCAAGACATGCACATGCGGAAGGCAGTGAAAGACGTGCACAGCCCACAACACCTTCAGAGGGATGTCGTCATGGCCGGGGAGAGTAAAGTCCAGACAGAGGTCCTCGATGCTTGAGCCATCCAGCTGCAACTGGTTGATGCGAGTCTGGAGACATGAGGAGGGGCAGTACATCAGCCGGGGGACTTCGGACTGGACACTGGAAGCGTGACCACCACGTTACACTGGGCAGTGTATCGGACAAAACACGTCATGGGACTGTGCCCAACAGCTGAGTGCCAACCAGACCAGCGAACAGTACAGTGAGATTGGTCAACCCCCCCGCCATGCAAGACAACACCAAAGTCCCAAAATTGAATGGGAAAAACACCTACTGTTGCTGTGACAGGGGCGTTGCTCTCGCAGGGGGGGGGGGGGGTGCGCAGCACAAATGATGCGAACAAAACCACCAATTGTTGAACTCCGCGTCAAATGCAGAGGCCTTGTGTGCATTCCTTCAAATGACTGATTGACTGAGCTCCGGAGACCATGAGCACAGAGAAATCACTAACCCCCACCAGATGGGCACCCATTGGCCCCCACAGCAATCCCTCACCAACGAAGGAGACCGATGGTATGCTGCAGCGTTGGGCCCAGTGGTCACCACAAGAAATACCTTGAGAACTTCTGGTGGCTCATTGGTCATGGTGGCCTCTAGCTTCTGCTTCTGCCTAACGAGCGACAACGCCTTCACCAAAAAATTGTGCAATTCCGGCCTGACTGCCTTTGTGTCATCGATGCTCAGGGGTTGTGACCTGCACAGCAAAGGAGGGTGCGGGTGGGGGCCATCGCGATGGGAGGGGGGGGGGGGGGGCATGCAGGAGTCCCTGGCATCCCTCATGCTGCCCCCCTGCACCGACAGGCCCACTTGCTATCACTGTCTGCCTGCTGAGAGTGTGCTGTGGAGGTGCCTCCTCTTGGCTGCCGGTGTGTGGCCCGGCGTTGTACGACTATGGCCCGCCGGTACCGCGCCGCCATGCGCCTGGCAGGTCCCCCGTGGGGGTCCCATGCAGCACTAGTGCCTGGCCTCATGCCCCACAGTGGCGCATCTCATGCGCTGGGGTCTGCTGTGGGCCTCACACAGCCACGTGGGCCGCAGCTGTCCCCTCCCGTCCCGCGGGGGAGAAGACGGCTGGGGTGGGGGCCACAGGGGGGGGGGGGGGGGGCGACTACCAAAGGTCCTGATGCGACCACCCCCACACCGCTATCTGTCAAAACTCAGGGGGCATTGTTTCTGTTGCATCCGGCACCCTCCAGGGGGGCCTCCATGAAGTGGGGGGGGGGGGGGGGACACCCCCCCCTGGCAGAGCGGGGGGTGGGGGGTGGCAGATGCTTGTCCTCTGGGGGTGTGGAAGGAATGTATTAGAAGAGAGGAGGGGGGGGGGGGTCTGGAATCCAAAAGTTTGTGTACCGAAAAAAACCCAAATCAATATTTTCTTTCGTGTAAATTTCGTTTTGTCCCACCATGAAATCCGGGTCCAGGGGGGAGGGGGCACCCCCCCCTCCCCCTGCGGTTGTCAGCCGTTCTAATCAAGCCTTTTTTTGTGATACGGGGGGAGGGGGGGGGGGGTGAAATCTTGGAGGAGGCAGGCACTTTTTCAGGGCAGGCACTGCTTTTGTCCTACCCCTACCCTTTTGGGGGTCCGGTCAAGGAGGCAGGCACCCACTCACCGCCTTGTCCACAGTACCCACCCAATATCAAACCACGCACGCGCAATGCAATCAAATAGATATTTCACTTTGAATCTATTCCCCCACAAAATCTCAGCCTAGCCCAGCCTTCTGCATCTGTCGACTTAAATACCCCAACGCCGTGGTTTGGAACCCAGGACCTCTGGGTCACAGACGTAACATAGTACCGCCAGGGTACTGACCAGGTCTGGCAACAAATTGAGAATGAAAATTTTGCTTACAAATATTTTTCCCAAAAAATGCCAACCCACTCTTGGCCTACCCCCACCGGGGGGGGGGGGGGGATTCCGCTGAGGGCACCCAGAAGTTCCAAAAAGGCAGGCAGGCAGCCCCCCCCCTGGGGGAGGGTATCCAAGCCACTAAAAAAAGGCTTGGTTCTAATACAGCCCTGGGCGGTGGCCATGCAGTGACCTCAGCATTTTGAGGAACGGCACCGAGAGCGGGATGTCAATGATGCGCTTGTCCACCATCGCCCGGCCCATGAACTCCCCCAGGAACGTGAAGAGGCGCAGGATGTCCGCGTTCGGCTCCTCCTCCGGGTTCAGGGGCATCGGGAACAGGCCGTTCGGGCTGAGCACGTACACCTCCTCCTCGTCCAAGATCTGGGCGGCCACAGAACAGCGCCTTGGCCAAGGGACCGACACACACAGTCCGCGCCCACACGGCACGGCACTGGGGATGGCGTGGGCGCAAGCGTGACCGAGGGGGGGGTTTGCGCACCGCGCCGGGTGTTTGAACACGTCCCCCTTTGAAGCCCTTGGGAATACTGTCCCTCGGTGGGGGTTGCTGGGGGGAGAGTTATGGCAGAGGGCGTGGAGGCCCCTTTGGGCAAGCTCACGGGCAACCGGTGCAGCACCGGGCTGGAAGATGACACTCCACAGCCGCCCCTGTTCCCCTGCCAACAGGGGCACATTACAAAGCACATGGCACCAGTAAAAAAAAAACAGGCCCAAACGCTTATCGTGAACGTTTTTGGGCTCCTAATTGGACGCAGCAGCCTCTTTAGAGTGGGAGAGAAATTCAGAAGTGGCCCACAAGTGGGCCGGGTGGCTACATAACCGCTGCCGCCTGGGGGGTCCCCACCGCTTTACAGCGGGGGGCAAAATCAGAGGTGGCCCACAAGTGGGCCGGGCGGTTACATGCCGCCTGGGGGGTCTCCAACACTTCAGACGGGGGGACAAATTCAGAAGTGGCCCACAAGTGGGCCGGGTGGCTACATAACCGCTGCCGCCTGGGGGGTCCCCACCGCTTTACAGCGGGGGGCAAAATCAGAGGTGGCCCACAAGTGGGCCGGGCGGTTACATGCCGCCTGGGGGGTCTCCAACACTTCAGACGGGGGGACAAATTCAGAAGTGGCCCACAAGTGGGCCGGGTGGCTACATAACCGCTGTCGCCTGGGGGGTCCCTGAATCAGCTGAAACGGTCCACAGAACAATCCCAGGACACGCACCGCGTCCGATACTCCCCCTGGGGGCACCACAGGGTCAACGTGGGTGTGGAGTGGCGGGACCCCACGTCCTGCAGCGCCCGCGGTTGTGTGCACGGCCGGACATGCCCACACCCCCTCAACACCATCGGCGCAGGGGATGCCCCAGCACAGGGGCGCGCTCGGGCACACACAAACGCGCCACACCTTCTCATCGACATCCATGGAGTCACTCTGTTCCTGCCCGAGGGCCTCGGGGGGTGGCTCCTCCTTCTTCGTGGCCTCCGCTTCATTGCGCCAAATGCCCAGCTTCGCGGCTTGCAGGGCCTGATGGAGGGGGCCCAGGAGACCGCTGGCACCGGGAGGCCCGCAGGAGAACGCGGGCGCCCGCCCCTTCCTACACCAGGGCTGTCCTCAATGGGGGGGGGGGACAAGGGTTCCAAATGCCAACAGGAACGAACGTTCACGGGCACGCTCTCCGCTTCATGGTCATGGGACGTTCTCTGCTTCAAAGGTTGGTGGTTGGCACTTGGAGGTTGGTGGCGGTTGGTGGCGGTTGGCAGCGGTTGGCGGTTGGTGGTTGGCACTCGGAGGTTGGTGGCGGTTGGTGGCGGTTGGCGGTTGGCGGTTGGTAATCCTTGGAGGCTGTCCTTAACAAAAAAAAATTGGGGCTCTTCAGGACAGCCCTGTTCAACACCCCCGTATTCATTGGTCGCGGGTGAGCCCCGCAGCCCACAGTCTGGCCCCCCATCAGCACCGCAGGCCACACCTTGGAGACCAGCGTATAGAACTCCAACGTCGGGCCCAGCCCTGTCCCAACTTCACCAAAGAACTCGAACTCCAAGAACGCCTTCTGTGTGCCATACAGCGTCATGACCTGCAACCAGAGTGTCCGAACGGGCACGGCAAGCAACCCAATCAGACTTGCCACTAGCGTCTGCCGGCTCAGACATCATCGGATGGAGCAGGGTCCTACTGAGCCACACGCTGGACACAGCACTTTCCTACTGAGTTCTGGTGGTGCGGGGGGGGCGGGTATTACTGAGTGGCCTTTGGTACGGGGCCGATTCCTACTGAGAACCAGTTTCCCTGCCAGACGCTAGTGGCATGTCTAGACCCAACTGGACTACCACTGACTTCCAGTCGGGCACATGGTGGCAGCCCCGGGGGTGTTTGGCCCTTGCTTCTGCCGCGCTGGGCCGATGATGCCCTTACAGCCTCACGCCACAGCGTTGCCCCGGCACCAGAGCACACACAATGTCTGGTCGTGCCTGTGTGCGGAACGACTGGGCCTTTGCTTCGTGGGGGCGGGGGCTGGGGGTGACCCACTGCCCTGGTGAGGGGATCTCAGTAGGATCCAGCCCCACATGCCAGTCAGCTCCGTAGGAAGGAGCCCCGCCCAATGGGCAACTGAGTAGGACCCAGCGACATCCACAAGGCTCCTCACTGGGAACCCGCCCTGACCCTCCCCCCCCCCCCCCCAACTAAGCAAAGGCCTCAGCACGACGCCCGGATGCAATGCGCAGCGGATGCCCATCGCCAACCCCCAAATGATCTCCTTCCCGCATTCCACGACACATTCCACTGAACATCAGAAGGGGAGGACGGGGGGTGCCCCTGAGGCGGGATGGCCACTGCATCGTACGGCGGGTGTCCAGGGGATGGAGGGGGGGTGGGGGGCCACTACGGCGTACGGCGGGCATTTGTAACCGACAATAACTGCCCCCCAAACCGCTTGGCAACCTGCTCCAACCGCCTATCCAACCGCTTCTGGGGCCGCCTCAGAGGTCCCTTCCCTTCTAATGTCCCCCTGCTGTGAGCCATGGGAGGAATGCATGGCGACGCAAGTGGGGGGACGGGACCGACAGACAGGGACCATTGAAGCCGGCACTTGCCGTCAGGGAGAGAGTGGCTGGGCATAGGCTGGGCGCCCTGGAAAGGGGGGGGGGTACCCCCCCCCCCTTCCAATGCATCCCCGGCTCACAGCCCGTGTTACACGCCCTCTGTCCCTCCGCTACGCCCCCCCCCCTTGATCACCAGGAAAAGGGGGTGCCCCAGTCCCTCAATGCAACACAACTCGCGGCCAAGCGCCACTGCCTCACCACGCGCCACCGGCGGCGCACTGCCCCAGTCCCGTCACCGCCGCACATCGCCAGGGGCGGGCGGCCCACGGTCCTCCGGCACGCGTCCCCCTCTGTCCGCCGGCCGGCTACGGGCGGTGGTCCCTTGAGCCCCCAGGCCCCTCTCCACCGCCCGTCCATCCCCCGCACGCCCTCCCACACACACACACAGGGCCCAGCAGCGGAGGACCTTCATGGCGGACTCCAAGATATGAGCCCGTGACAAGCGAATCTTCTGCTTCTGGACCCGCCCAAAGCGGAACTGCGTGGACTCCCCCTGCTCCGCAAACCTGAGAAGGGGGTGCGGCGGAGGTCGAGGGTCATCTCCGTGGGGCTGAAGGCCGGCATTCCAATGCCACGGATGATAAATGCCATGGCCTATGGCAATGCAGTAGAAGAGAGGACGGGGGGGGGGGGTCTGGAACCCAAAACAATGGCCCACATCAATATTTCCTTCTTTCACTTTTTCCCACCATGAAATCTGGGTCCAGAGGGGGGGGGGGGGGCACCCCCCTTCCCTCTGCGATTGTCAGCCATTCTAACACATCCCTGGCCCTAGGCCTGCTGCCAGGGACCCCAAGACCGTGTGCAAATGGACCGTGTTACCCTCCGTTGCCCCACTGGACCCATGCCACACACACAGTGCACACTACGCCCCCCCCCCCCTCATTGTGGTTGTTAGAAGCCCCTGTCAGGAAAACGATCCTGCAGATGCACACCCCAGCGCGCACAAGGCAGTGCTGGAGTCCGCAAACCCCCGCATGGACTCGGAGTGTGCATCTGGATGCCCCTGGTCAACGGCACGGGCAACAGCACGTCTCCGGGACGGCCGACCCCCGGAGTAGTCAAACAGGACAAGTCATCCGGGGGCTCCGTTGACACAACCAAAACACGTTCGGGCCCACAGAGGGTCACAATGAGCAGTGGCGAGAGGCCAATAGGCGCCGCCAACGGCAAACAATCAGATACCAAGGCCTCGTGCCAACCCCCCGCCCCCCCCCCCCCCCCGGGACACGGCCGTGTTGTTGGCACCTGCGATGCGCCGTTGCCCCCCCCCCCCCCCGAAGGAACTCTGGGCTATGTCACGTGTGCACTGGCGGCAACAGCAGCACCCCCCCCCCCCCCGGGACATGGCCCATGTCTTTGATGGAGAGCATCCTCCAAACCCCCTGGTCTGCGGAGGACTGAAAGGAATGTGAAGGCCTATCAGCGCTGACAGGGGAGTGGACCACAGGCCAGTGCCTGCGATGGTGAGCAGTGGGACAAGCATTCCACTCCCCCCCCCCTCCCCAAGGAAGCATTGGAAGGGAGGGAGGTACCCCCCACCCCGCCCCCCAGGGCGCCCAGCCTATGCCCAGCCACTGTCCCCCTGACGCCAAGTGCCAGCCTCAATGGCATTCGTAACCGACAGTAGCCGCCCCCAACCGCTTTGGCAACCTCCCCCAACCGCCTGCCTAACCGCTTCTGGGGCCGCCTCTGAGGTGCCTTCTCTTCTAATGCATCGCTGCCCCTCACCCCCACAACCCCCACCACCCTTCCAGGCAGCACGCTTGCTTGGTCTTTACAGCCACGCCCCCATGCAACCCGGGAACCAGATTCTCCACATTCTCCGCATCTCCAGCCTCGGCTGCCCCTACAATCCCCGTCTTTTGCTGCTTTCAGCGGCTATGTTTCCTCTGTCCACCCCATTCTTGGCTGTTTGCACCCACTTCCCCCCACCATCCCCCTGCCTATCCCCCCATGTACCCCCGGTGTTTCCTTCTCCATCCCATCGCCCCCCCCCCCCCAAACCTCTGCCCTTTACAAAGATGGAGGAGGGGACACACCGCTCCTGCAGCATCAGCATGGCTCTCGTGGCCCCAAAGCTGCTCAGTTCAAAGAACGTGCGGCGCGTCGTGAAGGAGAACAAGAAGGGGCACTCAATGGCCAGGGCCTGCAGCACATCAGCACAAGCGGAGGGCTCCGCGGTGGTGCTTCAAGAGGCATCCGCCTCGCACCCAAGACAGAGGGAGAGCCCCCCCCCCCCCCACCACCACCACCACGCACCCTCCCAATGCCGGCCGGCCCCCTCCAACCGCCCTGTGTTGCACTCCACGCAAATGAGAGCACCCCGGGGACAGGGGCGCCCCCAACGCCCATGACCCTGCTCCATGTGCAACCCCTGGACTGGCCTGCCGGCCGTGTGTGGCCCTTGTGCACTACTGTACCATTGCAATGCCTCTTTGCGACACAAGACACACAATCTGTGACCAAACCCAGGCCTTTGCTTACCAACGGGAGGGGGGGTTTGGCACAAGGCCTTGGTGGTTGGCTCTGTTAGCCTGTGGCGGCGCCTATTGGTCTCTCGCCCTTGAACCTTCTGCTATGACAAGCAGGCATCCGCAGTACTGCAGGCATCCGCACTGCCGCGGGCATCCCCCTGCCTGGGGGGGGGGGGGTCCAGAATGCAACTTCTGCGGCAATTTCGGAGACCTACCCACCCATCCACCCACCCACCCACCACAGGATTTTGACAACTGTTCTAGTGCAAAAAATGAAATTTTGAATCGAGGGCCAACCAAACCCACGGCAAAAAGGCACCCACCCCCACCCACTCCCGTGGGATAGGCAGGCCACTAGGCAAAGGCCTGACCACACCCCACGGCCGGCACAGAGGGCACGGGCCATTGGCATCTTTACCCGTGAATCACAAATGGATGATCTCAGGCACATGGACAATCCATTGGACTGTTGCCATGTAGCCCACTACCAAAGGGCCAAGGCCCTACCTTCCCGGGCAGAGGGCTGTTCCGTGAACAGCAAACCCCCTCTTATCAATATCAAGCGCTTGATGTTATTTCATTTCTGATGGTCCTCTGCACACCGGGTTTTCCGTGGGGGTGGCATGGGTGAGGGTGAGTGAGTCGGGATGAGCTGCGGATCGGCCGATGTGGTGCCCTTAGACGCAGTCTTGATGACGGATGTCGGGTGGGCAAAGTCCTGAGTGCCGGTGGTATCAAGTCTCAGAGTCGCGCTCGCTGGAGATCGCCCAGGGCAACCAGAACCAGAACCAGAACAGGTTCCCCCCTTTTTTATGGCATCAATCCACACCAACCCTGAATACCAGGGGGCCTAACACTATGTGCATAAAGCATTGATACTGCCCGGGCTGCACTGTATAGAGGTGCCCACCGTCAGTTGCATACGTCGTATAGGGAAGGGAAGAAACGGTTGCCTGCAGCTGCACGCAACCTAGTTCTTGGTTTGTGCCAAAATGACTCTTCTTCATGATGCGAAACACCTGAGTCGCCATGCAGTGTACTGTGTGCCGAGGGCTGTTTCATATTATTTCAACTGGACCAAAAGACATGCATGCTTGAGAGGATTTTGATGCTTCAGAATGAAAAGGTGGGGGGTTACACAACAAAAAGCGGGCAGTCCCTGCTCAATACTCGATGCCAACAACTCAACGCTGTTCGGCAGTGTCTCCGTTTCCCGCACCTCTGTTTATGAGAACCACCTCCGTCCCTCTTGTCTGCATCTCAATCAGAACCTGCGCAGTGCCCGGTGCTGGCAGTCAGATCCGGTCTCAAGGGTACTGCACCCCGCTACCGCCCGAACAAACACCCCCCATGCCCGGCACTCGACTGTTGCAGCCACCGCCCAAACACCCCCCATGCCCGGCACTCAACTGTTGCAGCCACCGCCCGAACACCCCCCATGCCCGGCACTCAACTGTTGCAGCCACCGACCGAACACCCCCCATGCCCGGCACTCAACTGTTGCAGCCACCGCCCAAACACCCCCCATGCCTGGCACTCAACTGTTGCAGCCACCGCCCGAACACCCCCCATGCCCGGCACTCGACTGTTGCAGCCACCGCCCAAACACCCCCCATGCCCGGCACTCGACTGTTGCAGCCACCGCCCGAACACCCCCCATGCCCGGCACTCAACTGTTGCAGCCACCGCCCAAACACCCCCCATGCCTGGCACTCAACTGTTGCAGCCACCGCCCGAACACCCCCCATGCCCGGCACTCAACTGTTGCAGCCACCGCCCGAACACCCCCCATGCCCGGCACTCAACTGTTGCAGCCACCGACCGAACACCCCCCATGCCCGGCACTCGACTGTTGCAGCCACCGCCCAAACACCCCCCATGCCCGGCACTCAACTGTTGCAGCCACCGCCCAAACACCCCCCATGCCCGGCACTCGACTGTTGCAGCCACCGCCCAAACACCCCCCATGCCCGGCACTCAACTGTTGCAGCCACCGCCCGAACACCCCCCATGCCCGGCACTCAACTGTTGCAGCCACCGCCCAAACACCCCCCATGCCCGGCACTCGACTGTTGCAGCCACCGCCCGAACACCCCCCATGCCCGGCACTCAACTGTTGCAGCCACCGCCCAAACACCCCCCATGCCCGGCACTCAACTGTTGCAGCCACCGCCCAAACACCCCCCATGCCCGGCACTCAACTGTTGCAGCCACCGCCCGAACACCCCCCATGCCCGGCACTCGACTGTTGCAGCCACCGCCCGAACACCCCCCATGCCCGGCACTCAACTGTTGCAGCCACCGCCCAAACACCCCCCATGCCCGGCACTCGACTGTTGCAGCCACCGCCCAAACACCCCCCATGCCCGGCACTCAACTGTTGCAGCCACCGACCGAACACCCCCCATGCCCGGCACTCAACTGTTGCAGCCACCGACCGAACACCCCCCATGCCCGGCACTCAACTGGTGCAGCCACCGCCCGAACACCCCCCGTGCCCGGCAGTCGACTGTTGCAGCCACCGACCGAACACCCCCCATGCCCGGCACTCAACTGTTGCAGCCACCGCCCAAACACCCCCCATGCCCGGCACTCGACTGTTGCAGCCACCGCCCAAACACCCCCCATGCCCGGCACTCAACTGTTGCAGCCACCGAACGAACACCCCCCATGCCCGGCACTCGACTGTTGCAGCCACCGCCCAAACACCCCCCATGCCCGGCACTCAACTGTTGCAGCCACCGCCCGAACACCCCCCATGCCCGGCACTCAACTGTTGCAGCCACCGCCCAAACACCCCCCATGCCCGGCACTCAACTGTTGCAGCCACCGCCCAAACACCCCCCATGCCCGGCACTCAACTGTTGCAGCCACCGCCCGAACACCCCCCATGCCCGGCACTCAACTGTTGCAGCCACCGCCCGAACACCCCCCATGCCCGGCACTCAACTGTTGCAGCCACCGACCGAACACCCCCCATGCCCGGCACTCGACTGTTGCAGCCACCGCCCGAACACCCCCCATGCCCGGCACTCAACTGTTGCAGCCACCGCCCGAACACCCCGCATGCCCGGCACTCGACTGTTGCAGCCACCGCCCGAACACCCCCCATGCCCGGCACTCGACTGTTGCAGCCACCGACCGAACACCCTCCATGCCCGGCACTCAACTGTTGCAGCCACCGCCCAAACACCCCCCATGCCCGGCACTCAACTGTTGCAGCCACCGCCCAAACACCCCCCATGCCCGGCACTCAACTGTTGCAGCCACCGCCCAAACACCCCCCATGCCCGGCACTCAACTGTTGCAGCCACCGACCGAACACCCCCCATGCCCGGCACTCAACTGTTGCAGCCACCACCCGAACACCCCCCATGCCCAGCACTCGACTGTTGCAGCCACCGCCCGAACACCCCCCATGCCCGGCACTCAACTGTTGCAGCCACCGACCGAACACCCCCCATGCCCGGCACTCAACTGTTGCAGCCACCGACCGAACACCCCCCATGCCCGGCACTCAACTGTTGCAGCCACCGCCCAAACACCCCCCATGCCCGGCACTCAACTGTTGCAGCCACCGCCCAAACACCCCCCATGCCCGGCACTCAACTGTTGCAGCCACCGCCCAAACACCCCCATGCCCGGCACTCGACTGTTGCAGCCACCGCCCGAACACCCCCCATGCCCGGCACTCAACTGTTGCAGCCACCGCCCGAACACCCCCCATGCCCGGCACTCAACTGTTGCAGCCACCGCCCGAACACCCCCCATGCCCGGCACTCAACTGTTGCAGCCACCACCCGAACACCCCCCATGCCCGGCACTCGACTGTTGCAGCCACCGCCCAAACACCCCCCATGCCCGGCACTCAACTGTTGCAGCCACCGACCGAACACCCCCCATGCCCGGCACTCAACTGTTGCAGCCACCGCCAAAACGCCCCCATGCCCGGCACTCAACTGTTGCAGCCACCGCCCAAACACCCCCCATGCCCGGCACTCAACTGTTGCAGCCACCGACCGAACACCCCCCATGCCCGGCACTCAACTGTTGCAGCCACCACCCGAACACCCCCCATGCCCAGCACTCGACTGTTGCAGCCACCGCCCGAACACCCCCCATGCCCGGCACTCAACTGTTGCAGCCACCGACCGAACACCCCCCATGCCCGGCACTCAACTGTTGCAGCCACCGACCGAACACCCCCCATGCCCGGCACTCAACTGTTGCAGCCACCGCCCAAACACCCCCCATGCCCGGCACTCAACTGTTGCAGCCACCGCCCAAACACCCCCCATGCCCGGCACTCAACTGTTGCAGCCACCGCCCAAACACCCCCATGCCCGGCACTCGACTGTTGCAGCCACCGCCCGAACACCCCCCATGCCCGGCACTCAACTGTTGCAGCCACCGCCCGAACACCCCCCATGCCCGGCACTCAACTGTTGCAGCCACCGCCCGAACACCCCCCATGCCCGGCACTCAACTGTTGCAGCCACCACCCGAACACCCCCCATGCCCGGCACTCGACTGTTGCAGCCACCGCCCAAACACCCCCCATGCCCGGCACTCAACTGTTGCAGCCACCGACCGAACACCCCCCATGCCCGGCACTCAACTGTTGCAGCCACCGCCAAAACGCCCCCATGCCCGGCACTCAACTGTTGCAGCCACCGCCCAAACACCCCCCATGCCCGGCACTCAACTGTTGCAGCCACCGCCCAAACACCCCCCATGCCCGGCACTCAACTGTTGCAGCCACCGACCGAACACCCCCCATGCCCGGCACTCAACTGTTGCAGCCACCGCCCAAACACCCCCCATGCCCGGCACTCAACTGTTGCAGCCACCGCCCGAACACCCCCCATGCCCGGCACTCAACTGTTGCAGCCACCGCCCAAACACCCCCCATGCCCGGCACTCGACTGTTGCAGCCACCGCCCAAACACCCCCCATGCCCGGCACTCAACTGTTGCAGCCACCGCCCAAACACCCCCCATGCCCGGCACTCGACTGTTGCAGCCACCGCCCAAACACCCCCCATGCCCGGCACTCAACTGTTGCAGCCACCGCCCAAACACCCCCCATGCCCGGCACTCAACTGTTGCAGCCACCGCCCAAACACCCCCCATGCCCGGCACTCGACTGTTGCAGCCACCGCCCAAACACCCCCCATGCCCGGCACTCAACTGTCGCAGCCACCGCCCAAACACCCCCCATGCCCGGCACTGGACTGTTGCAGCCACCGCCCAAACACCCCCCATGCCCGGCACTCGACTGTTGCAGCCACCGCCCAAACACCCCCCATGCCCGGCACTCAACTGTCGCAGCCACCGCCCAAACACCCCCCATGCCCGGCACTCAACTGTTGCAACCACCGACCGAACACCCCCCATGCCCGGCACTCAACTGTTGCAGCCACCGCCCGAACACCCCCCAAGCCCGGCACTCGACTGTTGCAGCCACCGACCGAACACCCCGCATGCCCGGCACTCAACTGTTGCGGCCACCGCCCAAACACCCCCCATGCCCGGCACTCAACTGTTGCAGCCACCGACCGAACACCCCCCATGCCCGGCACTCGACTGTTGCAGCCACCGCCCGAACACCCCCCATGCCCGGCACTCGACTGTTGCAGCCACCGCCCAAACACCCGCCATGCCCGGCACTCAACTGTTGCAGCCACCGCCCAAACACCCCCCATGCCCGGCACTCGACTGTTGCAGCCACCGCCCGAACACCCCCCATGCCCGGCACTCAACTGTTGCACCCACCGCCCGAACACCCCCCATGCCCGGCACTCAACTGTTGCAGCCACCGACCGAACACCCCCCATGCCCGGCACTCAACTGTTGCAGCCACCGCCCGAACACCCCCCATGCCCGGCACTCGACTGTTGCAGCCACCGCCCAAACACCCCCCATGCCCGGCACTCAACTGTTGCAGCCACCGCCCAAACACCCCCCATGCCCGGCACTCAACTGTTGCAGCCACCGCCCGAACACCCCCCATGCCCGGCACTCAACTGTTGCAGCCACCGCCTAAACACCCCCCATGCCCGGCACTCAACTGTTGCAGCCACCGCCCAAACACCACCCATGCCCGGCACTCGACTGTTGCAGCCACCGAACGAACACCCCCCATGCCCGGCACTCAACTGTTGCAGCCACCGCCCGAACACCCCCCATGCCCGGCACTCAACTGTTGCAGCCACCGACCGAACACCCCCCATGCCCGGCACTCAACTGTTGCAGCCACCGCCCAAACACCCCCCATGCCCGGCACTCAACTGTTGCAGCCACCGCCCAAACACCCCCCATGCCCGGCACTCGACTGTTGCAACCACCGCCCGAACACCCCCCATGCCCGGCACTCAACTGTTGCAGCCACCGCCCAAACACCCCCCATGCCCGGCACTCAACTGTTGCAGCCACCGCCCAAACACCCCCCATGCCCGGCACTCAACTGTTGCAGCCACCGCCCAAACACCCCCCATGCCCGGCACTCGACTGTTGCAGCCACCGCCCGAACACCCCCCATGCCCGGCACTCGACTGTTGCAGCCACCGCCCAAACACCCCCCATGCCCGGCACTCGACTGTTGCAGCCACCGCCCGAACACCCCCCATGCCCGGCACTCGACTGTTGCAGCCACCGCCCAAACACTCCCCATGCCCGGCACTCGACTGTTGCAGCCACCGAACGAACACCCCCCATGCCCGGCACTCAACTGTTGCAGCCACCACCCAAACACCCCCCATGCCCGGCACTCGACTGTTGCAGCCACCGCCCGAACATCCCCCATGCCCGGCACTCAACTGTTGCAACCACCGCCCGAACACCCCCCATGCCCGGCACTCAACTGTTGCAGCCACCGCCCAAACACCCCCCATGCCCGGCACTCAACTGTTGCAGCCACCGCCCAAACACCCCCCATGCCCGGCACTCAACTGTTGCAGCCACCGCCCAAACACCCCCCATGCCCGGCACTCAACTGTTGCAGCCACCGCCCGAACACCCCCCATGCCCGGCACTCAACTGTTGCAGCCACCGCCCAAACACCCCCCATGCCCGGCACTCAACTGTTGCAGCCACCGCCCAAACACCCCCCATGCCCAGCACTCAGCTGTTGCAGCCACCGCGGCACTCAACTGTTGCAGCCACCGCCCGAACACCCCCCATGCCCGGCACTCAACTGTTGCAGCCACCGCCCAAACACCCCCCATGCCCGGCACTCAACTGTTGCAGCCACCGCCCAAACACCCCCCATGCCCGGCACTCAACTGTTGCAGCCACCGCCCAAACGGCCCCCATGCCCGGCACTCGACTGTTGCAGCCACCGCCCAAACACCCCCCATGCCCGGCACTCAACTGTTGCAGCCACCGCCCGAACACCCCCCATGCCCGGCACTCAACTGTTGCGGCCACCGCCAAAACACCCCCCATGCCCGGCACTCAACTGTTGCAGCCACCGCCCGAACACCCCCCATGCCCGGCACTCAACTGTTGCAGCCACCGCCCAAACACCCCCCATGCCCGGCACTCAGCTGTTGCAGCCACCGCCCAAACACCCCCCATGCCCGGCACTCAACTGTTGCAGCCACCGCCCAAACACCCCCCATGCCCGGCACTCAACTGTTGCAGCCACCGCCCGAACACCCCCCATGCCCGGCACTCAACTGTTGCAGCCACCGCCCAAACACCCCCCATGCCCGGCACTCAACTGTTGCAGCCACCGCCCGAACACCCCCCATGCCCGGCACTCAACTGTTGCAGCCGCCGCCCGAACACCCCCCAAGCCCGGCACTCAACTGTTGCAGCCACCGCCCAAAGACCCCCCATGCCCGGCACTCAACTGTTGCAGCCACCGCCCAAACACCCCCCATGCCCGGCACTCAACTGTTGCAGCCACCGCCCGAACACCCCCCATGCCCGGCACTCAACTGTTGCAGCCACCGCCCAAACACCCCCCATGCCCGGCACTCAACTGTTGCAGCCACCGCCCAAACACCCCCCATGCCCGGCACTCAACTGTTGCAGCCACCGCCCAAACACCCCCCATGCCCGGCACTCAACTGTTGCAGCCACCGCCCAAACACCCCCCATGCCCGGCACTCAACTGTTGCAGCCACCGCCCAAACACCCCCCATGCCCGGCACTCAACTGTTGCAGCCACCGCCCAAACACCCCCCATGCCCGGCACTCAACTGTTGCAGCCACCGCCCGAACACCCCCCATGCCCGGCACTCAACTGTTGCAGCCACCGCCCAAACACCCCCCATGCCCGGCACTCAACTGTTGCAGCCACCGCCCAAACACCCCCCATGCCCGGCACTCAACTGTTGCAGCCACTGCCCGAACACCCCCCATGCCCGGCACTCAACTGTTGCAGCCACCGCCCAAACACCCCCCATGCCCGGCACTCAACTGTTGCAGCCACCGCCCAAACACCCCCCATGCCCGGCACTCAACTGTTGCAGCCACCGCCCAAACACCCCCCATGCCCGGCACTCAACTGTTGCAGCCACCGCCCAAACAACCCCCATGCCCGGCACTCAACTGTTGCAGCGACCGCCAGAACACCCCCCATGCCCGGCACTCAACTGTTGCAGCCACCGCCCAAACACCCCCCATGCCCGGCACTCAACTGTTGCAGCCACCGCCCAAACACCCCCCATGCCCGGCACTCAACTGTTGCAGCCACCGCCCAAACACCCCCCATGCCCGGCACTCAACTGTTGCAGCCACCGCCCAAACACCCCCCATGCCCGGCACTCAACTGTTGCAGCCACCGCCCGAACACCCCCCATGCCCGGCACTCAACTGTTGCAGCCACCGACCGAACACCCCCCATGCCCGGCACTCAACTGTTGCAGCCACCGCCCGAACACCCCCCATGCCCGGCACTCAACTGTCGCAGCCACCGCCCAAACACCCCCCATGACCGGCACTGGACTGTTGCAGCCACCGACCGAACACCCCCCATGCCCGGCACTCAACTGTTGCAGCCACCGCCCAAACACCCCCCATGCCCGGCACTCAACTGTTGCAGCCACCGCCCAAACACCCCCCATGCCCGGCACTCAACTGTTGCAGCCACCGCCCAAACACCCCCCATGCGCGGCACTCAGCTGTTGCAGCGACCGCCAGAACACCCCCCATGCCCGGCACTCAACTGTTGCAGCCACCGCCCAAACACCCCCCATGCCCGGCACTCAACTGTTGCAGCCACCGCCCAAACACCCCCCATGCCCGGCACTCAACTGTTGCAGCCACCGCCCAAACACCCCCCATGCCCGGCACTCGACTGTTGCAGCCACCGCCCAAACACCCCCCATGCCCGGCACTCAACTGTTGCAGCCACCGCCCAAACACCCCCCATGCCCGGCACTCAACTGTTGCAGCCACCGCCCGAACACCCCCCATGCCCGGCACTCAACTGTTGCAGCCACCGCCCGAACACCCCCCATGCCCGGCACTCAACTGTTGCAGCCACCGCCCAAACACCCCCCATGCCCGGCACTCGACTGTTGCAGCCACCGCCCAAACACCCCCCATGCCCGGCACTCGACTGTTGCAGCCACCGCCCAAACACCCCCCATGCCCGGCACTCAACTGTTGCAGCCACCGCCCAAACACCCCCCATGCCCGGCACGCAACTGTTGCAGCCACCGCCCAAAAACCCCCCATGCCCGGCACTCAACTGTTGCAGCCACCGACCGAACACCCCCCATGCCCGGCACTCAACTGTTGCAGCCACCGCCCAAACAGCCCCCATGCCCGGCACTCAACTGTTGCAGCCACCGCCCAAACACCCCCCATGCCCGGCACTCGACTGTTGCAGCCACCGCCCAAACACCCCCCATGCCCGGCACTCAACTGTTGCAGCCACCGCCCAAACACCCCCCATGCCCGGCACTCAACTGTTGCAGCCACCGCCCAAACACCCCCCATGCCCGGCACTCAACTGTTGCAGCCACCGCCCAAACACCCCCCATGCCCGGCACTCAACTGTTGCAGCCACCGCCCAAACACCCCCCATGCCCGGCACTCAACTGTTGCAGCCACCGCCCAAACACCCCCCATGCCCGGCACTCAACTGTTGCAGCCACCGCCCAAAAACCCCCCATGCCCGGCACTCGACTGTTGCAGCCACCGCCCAAACACCCCCCATGCCCGGCACTCAACTGTTGCAGCCACCGCCCAAACACCCCCCATGCCCGGCACTCAACTGTTGCAGCCACCGCCCAAACACCCCCCATGCCCGGCACTCAACTGTTGCAGCCACTGCCCAAACACCCCCCATGCCCGGCACTCAACTGTTGCAGCCACCGCCCAAACACCCCCCATGCCCGGCACTCAACTGTTGCAGCCACCGCCCAAACACCCCCCGTGCCCGGCACTTAACTGTTGCAGCCACCGCCCAAACACCCCCCATGCCCGGCACTCAACTGTTGCAGCCACCGCCCAAACACCCCCCATGCCTGGCACTCAACTGTTGCAGCCACCGCCAGAACACCCCCCATGCCCGGCACTCAACTGTTGCAGCCACCGCCCGAACACCCCCCATGCCCGGCACTCAACTGTTGCAGCCACCGCCCAAACACCCCCCATGCCCGGCACTCGACTGTTGCAGCCACCGCCCAAACACCCCCCATGCCCGGCACTCGACTGTTGCAGCCACCGCCCGAACACCCCCCATGCCCGGCACTCAACTGTTGCAGCCACCGACCGAACACCCCCCATGCCCGGCACTCAACTGTTGCAGCCACCGCCCAAACACCCCCCATGCCCGGCACTCAACTGTTGCAGCCACCGCCCGAACAACCCCCATGCCCGGCACTCAACTGATGCAGCCACCGCCCAAACACCCCCCATGCCCGGCACTCAACTGTTGCAGCCACCGCCCAAACACCCCCCATGCCCGGCACTCAACTGTTGCAGCCACCGCCCAAACACCCCCCATGCCCGGCACTCGACTGTTGCAGCCACCGCCCAAACACCCCCCATGCCCGGCACTCAACTGTTGCAGCCACCGCCCAAACACCCCCCATGCCCGGCACTCAACTGTTGCAGCCACCGCCCGAACATCCCCCATGCCCGGCACTCAACTGTTGCAGCCACCGCCCAAACACCCCCCATGCCCGGCACTCAACTGTTGCAGCCACCGCCCGAACACCCCCCATGCCCGGCACTCAACTGTTGCAGCCACCGCCCAAACACCCCCCATGCCCGGCACTCAACTGTTGCAGCCACCGCCCAAACACCCCCCATGCCCGGCACTCAACTGTTGCAGCCACCGCCCAAACACCCCCCATGCCCGGCACTCAACTATTGCAGCCACCGCCCAAACACCCCCCATGCCCGGCACTCAACTGTTGCAGCCACTGCCCAAACACCCCCCATGCCCGGCACTCAACTGTTGCAGCCACCGCCCAAAAACCCCCCATGCCCGGCACTCAACTGTTGCAGCCACCGACCGAACACCCCCCATGCCCGGCACTCAACTGTTGCAGCCACCGCCCAAACAGCCCCCATGCCCGGCACTCAACTGTTGCAGCCACCGCCCAAACACCCCTCATGCCCGGCACTCGACTGTTGCAGCCACCGCCCAAACACCCCCCATGCCCGGCACTCAACTGTTGCAGCCACCGCCCAAACACCCCCCATGCCCGGCACTCAACTGTTGCAGCCACCGCCCAAACACCCCCCATGCCCGGCACTCAACTGTTGCAGCCACCGCCCAAACACCCCCCATGCCCGGCACTCAACTGTTGCAGCCACCGCCCAAACACCCCCCATGCCCGGCACTCAACTGTTGCAGCCACCGCCCAAACACCCCCCATGCCCGGCACTCAACTGTTGCAGCCACCGCCCAAACAACCCCCATGCCCGGCACTCAACTGTTGCAGCCACCGCCCAAACACCCCCCATGCCCGGCACTCGACTGTTGCAGCCACCGCCCAAACACCCCCCATGCCCGGCACTCGACTGTTGCAGCCACCGCCCAAACACCCCCCATGCCCGGCACTCGACTGTTGCAGCCACCGCCCAAACACCCCCCATGCCCGGCACTCAACTGTTGCAGCCACCGCCCAAACACCCCCCATGCCCGGCACTCAACTGTTGCAGCCACCGCCCAAACACCCCCCATGCCCGGCACTCAACTGTTGCAGCCACCGCCCAAACACCCCCCATGCCCGGCACTCAACTGTTGCAGCCACCGCCCAAACACCCCCCGTGCCCGGCACTTAACTGTTGCAGCCACCGCCCAAACACCCCCCATGCCCGGCACTCAACTGTTGCAGCCACCGCCCGAACACCCCCCATGCCTGGCACTCAACTGTTGCAGCGACCGCCAGAACACCCCCCATGCCCGGCACTCAACTGTTGCAGCCACCGCCCGAACACCCCCCATGCCCGGCACTCAACTGTTGCAGCCACCGCCCAAACACCCCCCATGCCCGGCACTCGACTGTTGCAGCCACCGCCCAAACACCCCCCATGCCCGGCACTCGACTGTTGCAGCCACCGCCCGAACACCCCCCATGCCCGGCACTCAACTGTTGCAGCCACCGACCGAACACCCCCCATGCCCGGCACTCAACTGTTGCAGCCACCGCCCAAACACCCCCCATGCCCGGCACTCAACTGTTGCAGCCACCGACCGAACACCCCCCATGCCCGGCACTCAACTGTTGCAGCCACCGACCGAACACCCCCCATGCCCGGCACTCAACTGTTGCAGCCACCGCCCAAACACCCCCCATGCCCGGCACTCAACTGTTGCAGCCACCGCCCGAACAACCCCCATGCCCGGCACTCAACTGTTGCAGCCACCGCCCAAACACCCCCCATGCCCGGCACTCAACTGTTGCAGCCACCGCCCAAACACCCCCCATGCCCGGCACTCGACTGTTGCAGCCACCGCCCAAACACCCCCCATGCCCGGCACTCGACTGTTGCAGCCACCGCCCAAACACCCCCCATGCCCGGCACTCAACTGTTGCAGCCACCGACCGAACACCCCCCATGCCCGGCACTCAACTGTTGCAGCCACCGCCCGAACATCCCCCATGCCCGGCACTCGACTGTTGCAGCCACCGCCCAAACACCCCCCATGCCCGGCACTCAACTGTTGCAGCCACCGCCCGAACACCCCCCATGCCCGGCACTCAACTGTTGCAGCCACCGCCCAAACACCCCCCATGCCCGGCACTCGACTGTTGCAGCCACCGCCCAAACACCCCCCATGCCCGGCACTCGACTGTTGCAGCCACCGCCCAAACACCCCCCATGCCCGGCACTCAACTGTTGCAGCCACCGCCCGAACACCCCCCATGCCCGGCACTCGACTGTTGCAGCCACCGCCCAAACACCCCCCATGCCCGGCACTCAACTGTTGCAGCCACCGCCCAAACACCCCCCATGCCCGGCACTCAACTGTTGCAGCCACCGCCCAAACACCCCCCATGCCCGGCACTCAACTATTGCAGCCACCGCCCAAACACCCCCCATGCCCGGCACTCAACTGTTGCAGCCACCGCCCAAACACCCCCCATGCCCGGCACTCAACTGTTGCAGCCACCGCCCAAACACCCCCCATGCCCGGCACTCGACTGTTGCAGCCACCGCCCAAACACCCCCCGTGCCCGGCACTTAACTGTTGCAGCCACCGCCCAAACACCCCCCATGCCCGGCACTCAACTGTTGCAGCCACCGCCCAAACACCCCCCATGCCTGGCACTCAACTGTTGCAGCGACCGCCAGAACACCCCCCATGCCCGGCACTCAACTGTTGCAGCCACCGCCCGAACACCCCCCATGCCCGGCACTCAACTGTTGCAGCCACCGCCCAAACACCCCCCATGCCCGGCACTCGACTGTTGCAGCCACCGCCCAAACACCCCCCATGCCCGGCACTCGACTGTTGCAGCCACCGCCCGAACACCCCCCATGCCCGGCACTCAACTGTTGCAGCCACCGACCGAACACCCCCCATGCCCGGCACTCAACTGTTGCAGCCACCGCCCAAACACCCCCCATGCCCGGCACTCAACTGTTGCAGCCACCGACCGAACACCCCCCATGCCCGGCACTCAACTGTTGCAGCCACCGCCCAAACACCCCCCATGCCCGGCACTCAACTGTTGCAGCCACCGCCCAAACACCCCCCATGCCCGGCACTCAACTGTTGCAGCCACCGCCCGAACAACCCCCATGCCCGGCACTCAACTGTTGCAGCCACCGCCCAAACACCCCCCATGCCCGGCACTCAACTGTTGCAGCCACCGCCCAAACACCCCCCATGCCCGGCACTCGACTGTTGCAGCCACCGCCCAAACACCCCCCATGCCCGGCACTCGACTGTTGCAGCCACCGCCCAAACACCCCCCATGCCCGGCACTCAACTGTTGCAGCCACCGACCGAACACCCCCCATGCCCGGCACTCAACTGTTGCAGCCACCGCCCGAACATCCCCCATGCCCGGCACTCAACTGTTGCAGCCACCGCCCAAACACCCCCCATGCCCGGCACTCAACTGTTGCAGCCACCGCCCGAACACCCCCCATGCCCGGCACTCAACTGTTGCAGCCACCGCCCAAACACCCCCCATGCCCGGCACTCGACTGTTGCAGCCACCGCCCAAACACCCCCCATGCCCGGCACTCGACTGTTGCAGCCACCGCCCAAACACCCCCCATGCCCGGCACTCAACTGTTGCAGCCACCGCCCGAACACCCCCCATGCCCGGCACTCGACTGTTGCAGCCACCGCCCAAACACCCCCCATGCCCGGCACTCAACTGTTGCAGCCACCGCCCAAACACCCCCCATGCCCGGCACTCAACTGTTGCAGCCACCGCCCAAACACCCCCCATGCCCGGCACTCAACTATTGCAGCCACCGCCCAAACACCCCCCATGCCCGGCACTCAACTGTTGCAGCCACCGCCCAAACACCCCCCATGCCCGGCACTCAACTGTTGCAGCCACCGCCCAAACACCCCCCATGCCCGGCACTCGACTGTTGCAGCCACCGCCCAAACACCCCCCGTGCCCGGCACTTAACTGTTGCAGCCACCGCCCAAACACCCCCCATGCCCGGCACTCAACTGTTGCAGCCACCGCCCAAACACCCCCCATGCCTGGCACTCAACTGTTGCAGCGACCGCCAGAACACCCCCCATGCCCGGCACTCAACTGTTGCAGCCACCGCCCGAACACCCCCCATGCCCGGCACTCAACTGTTGCAGCCACCGCCCAAACACCCCCCATGCCCGGCACTCGACTGTTGCAGCCACCGCCCAAACACCCCCCATGCCCGGCACTCGACTGTTGCAGCCACCGCCCAAACACCCCCCATGCCCGGCACTCAACTGTTGCAGCCACCGACCGAACACCCCCCATGCCCGGCACCCAACTGTTGCAGCCACCGCCCAAACACCCCCCATGCCCGGCACTCAACTGTTGCAGCCACCGACCGAACACCCCCCATGCCCGGCACTCAACTGTTGCAGCCACCGACCGAACACCCCCCATGCCCGGCACTCAACTGTTGCAGCCACCGCCCAAACACCCCCCATGCCCGGCACTCGACTGTTGCAGCCACCGCCCAAACACCCCCCATGCCCGGCACTCAACTGTTGCAGCCACCGACCGAACACCCCCCATGCCCGGCACTCAACTGTTGCAGCCACCGCCCGAACATCCCCCATGCCCGGCACTCAACTGTTGCAGCCACCGCCCAAACACCCCCCATGCCCGGCACTCAACTGTTGCAGCCACCGCCCGAACACCCCCCATGCCCGGCACTCAACTGTTGCAGCCACCGCCCAAACACCCCCCATGCCCGGCACTCAACTGTTGCAGCCACCGCCCAAACACCCCCCATGCCCGGCACTCGACTGTTGCAGCCACCGCTCGAACACCCCCCATGCCCGGCACTCGACTGTTGCAGCCACCGCCCAAACACCCCCCATGCCCGGCACTCAACTGTTGCAGCCACCGCCCAAACACCCCCCATGCCCGGCACTCAACTGTTGCAGCCACCGCCCGAACACCCCCCATGCCCGGCACTCAACTGTTGCAGCCACCGCCCGAACACCCCCCATGCCCGGCACTCAACTGTTGCAGCCACCGCCCGAACACCCCCCATGCCCGGCACTCAACTGTTGCAGCCACCGCCCAAACACCCCCCATGCCCGGCACTCAACTGTTGCAGCCACCGCCCAAACACCCCCCATGCCCGGCACTCAACTGTTGCAGCCACCGCCCAAACACCCCCCATGCCCGGCACTCAACTATTGCAGCCACCGCCCAAATTCCCCCCATGCCCGGCACTCAACTGTTGCAGCCACCGCCCAAACACCCCCCATGCCCGGCACTCGACTGTTGCAGCCATCGCCCGAACACCCCCCATGCCCGGCACTCAACTGTTGCAGCCACCGCCCAAACACCCCCCATGCCCGGCACTCAACTGTTGCAGCCACCGCCCAAACACCCCCCATGCCCGGCACTGGACTGTTGCAGCCACCGACCGAACACCCCCCATGCCCGGCACTCAACTGTTGCAGCCACCGCCCGAACACCCCCCATGCCCGGCACTCAACTGTTGCAGCCACCGACCGAACACCCCCCATGCCCGGCACTCAACTGTTGCAGCCACCGCCCGAACACCCCCCATGCCCGGCACTCAACTGTTGCAGCCACCGACCGAACACCCCCCATGCCCGGCACTCAACTGTTGCAGCCACCGCCCAAACACCCCCCATGCCCGGCACTCGACTGTTGCAGCCACCTCCCTAACACCCCCCATGCCCGGCACTCGACTGTTGCAGCCACCGCCCGAACACCCCCCATGCCCGGCACTCAACTGTTGCAGCCACCGCCCAAACACCCCCCATGCCCGGCACTCAACTGTTGCAGCCACCGCCCAAACACCCCCCATGCCCGGCACTCAACTGTTGCAGCCACCGCCCAAACACCCCCCATGCCCGGCACTCAACTGTTGCAGCCACCGCCCAAACACCCCCCATGCCCGGCACTCGACTGTTGCAGCCACCGCCCAAACACACACCTGACACCACGATGCTGAGAGGTACCCCGAGCAGAGCAGCAGTGGGTCGTGGACTTGGCAGAGCAGTTTGTTGGTGAGCTTCGAACTGGGGAAGAGGACGAGGGAGCAGGGCTATGGAGGGCAGTGAGGGCCAGGGCAAGGGGTTTAGAGCCATGTGCCTTCCAATCACAGGGGCCTGCAGCGTGGTCCAGGCATGGCCAGGCAGGGGGCGGATGGGTGCAGAGCAGAGGCTTTGGGGGTGGGAGCACCTCGCAACGGATCCTACGCCTGATGTGTATCAGGGCATCAGGATGGGGGGCAAGTGATGACGGTTTGTGGCCGAGAGGTGGACAATCGAGGCCGACGCACAGGCTTTGTATTGCGGGGGGCGGGAGAGCCCCCCCTGAGGGGCTCAAATGATAGGAATCCCCCCCCCGGGGGATGGCTCAGAGGTGACCCTGATCCTGAAACTTCACAAAAATGAAAACGGTACTTTTGGAACCAGGGCAATGAGCGGGTCTGGGAAAATCATTGTCCGCCTGGGACACAGTGCACAAAACTTTTTTGACCCGTTGTGACCCAGAAAAACGGTTGTCGGCTCCTTCGGCTCCAGATTACGTAGTGAATGAATCATGGTCCTGGCCCATTGAGCCCCCTTGCCCGGAGCCGCACCCCCCCCCCGTCACTTTTGGGGGGCACCATGAGTGCCCCTCCTTTGTCCTCCGTGGATTTTTGTTCACAAACCTGCGGTCATGCTGACGGGATGTGAGTGTGTCAGCAACACCGTCCGAGAATGAGGACGGCGGATTGTAACATCGTTTACACCATTTGAATTTGATTTGCCATTCTGACGATCATTGCATGCAATTGAACGCACGGCGTGCGCACTGCAATGCGTTGCCGGCAAATGCAAACCGCCTGCCTCAGCCTCCCGGTTCATCACACGTGTGAAGCACCGCACACCATTTGGGTCTGCACGGGCGTGCGCGAGATGACCAGGGCCATCCGCATGACGTCCGCATTGCATTGATACAACCGTCCCCAACCAGTGAGCCCCCCTCATCTCAGAGTGCAAACACTACGCCCCCGTGCACCGGCGCAGCATCTCCTCTGCGACGGCGACTTGCCAAAAGGGAAGCAAATGTTTGGCAGGAGACGTCTGTAGAAGGAGACCAAAGGGCCGGGCTGATGGTACAGGGCCCATCCTCTTTTCTTTTGCTGGCCTCCCACCCATCCACTGCTCCCCCTCACCCCCCGAGGCGTCGTCCTTGCGGTGCACAATCCCCAGCCCCCAGCAGCCGCCGCCCGCACCGGTCGGTGGGTGGTGTGCACACCTGATGAACTCCGACTCATGCAGCGGATAGAACATGATGAGGCCGTTCTTGGTGTCCGTCTCCCGCTCCTCCTCCACTGCGGCCAGGAAGTCAATGAGGGACGCGTAATTGCAGTTGATGGCGTGCAGCGTGCGCAGGAGCAGCAGCAGAGACCGGGTGCTGGGCGACACGCATTTGTGCAGATCTGCCATAAGCCCCTCGTCCGTGTCGTCCATCGCGCGCTCGATGCTGACGATCCCCTCCGTGATCAACCCCACGAATTGGCCTGGGGGATGGCAGTCATACCGAGGGGGGGCCTACTCTTGCCCGTCCCCCCGCTGCAGGAAGAGCATTGCAGGAAGGGAATGGGGTGGGCAGGCTTCCAAATGGGGGGGGTCAATACAGCCACTATCGCATGAATGCTACATTCCGACAAGTTGGCAAGGCGCCTCACACCACATCTGTCTTGCGCACGCCGCTTACGCCTTGAACAACATCCGGCCTTTTGAGCTATGCGCACTGCTGAAGCATGTTTGGGCTCCACCCCATTCCTGTATTCCTGCGACGCATGAGCGGACCTCAGGAAGCCTCGAAGTCTGATGATCCATTTGCCACTTCCCCCCAACAGCGAGACGCTCCCCACCCCACCCCAAGGACCTTCTCAACTCGCGGTGAGGGGGTTAGACAGTGGGAGAAACAGCGGTACCCACTGCCCCACTTCCGTGGGGCGGTTTGCATGCGCGGTGTGCGGGTGCATGCATGTCTCTTGTGTGGCACGGTCCTTCTTCTCTCTCTCCCTCGCTCTCTCCATTCAGGTTCAACGTGGCATGCGTGGGCGCAGTACACGCGGTGCTCCATAAGTGGGTCAGACAGTTCACCCGCTTGGGGGCGTGTAGGGAATAAATTCCAAAAGACCTGGGCTCCATTGGAAATCCCCAAAGGCCCCTCGGTGAGTGAACTCCGTTTTCACACACGTAGAATTGTTCACTCTTAGGCGCCCAAATGGGCGACTACCTCTGGCCAGAGCCCCCCCTCATAAAGGGCTCAATCCACAGGCTCCCCAAAGTCCTACTGAGACTGACCCCCGGGCCTCGGAGGTGACCCGGACCCAAAATTCAGCCAAATATAAAAATGAGATTTTTGGAATCAGCGCGTCGAAGGGGTTCAGAAAAATCATCATTTACCATGAATTTGGTGGCGAAAAAAAGACCATTTTCAATGCTCCAAAAATTTTTGGGCGCCTTGAGCGCCAGAGTCCATAATGACTAAGTAATGGTCTTGTCAATCGAGCCCTTTTCCCAACCCCCCCCCCAATTTTGGGGGAGCTCTATTGAAGCCCCCCCTCCCAATTGAAAACCCAACTTCCCATGCCCCCGGCCCTCAAACACATGCACGCTGCACCCCTGCCCCAGCACCGGGCGCACGCACAAAGACATACAAAGACAGCACTCCTCAGGGACAGGAGATACGGTGCCGTCCTCCCTTCGCCCTCAGCCCGACGTCCGACCCCAATCGTTGACTTCCCCCCTCCTCCCTCATCCTTCAACTCAAGTGGTGTGGAGGCGTGCCTCCGAGCGGTATGTGGTGTGACAGGAGTGTGGGGGGGTGAGGGGAGTGTGGGGGGGTGAGGGGAGTGTGGGGGGGTGAGGGGAGTGTGGGAGGGTGAGGGGAGGGGGGGGTCGTGAGGGGAGGGGGGGGGGGGGGAAGCGCCTGTTGAAGGAGGGCAAATGCCCATCGAGGTCCTGGACATTCTGGTGAAGGGATGATCAGGGGGGTAGCAGGTCAGGGCTGGCCGAGTGCCTGCACCTCCCCTCCCCGTCCCACCCCCCAACCCTCGTACGGAGGGCCACAGGCATGGGTCGCCGTGGGTCAGTACACGCGGGATCATCGGCCGTTCGGAGCCCCCCATCCGACCCAGACCCCTGGGCCTGGCCCCGCACCTTTGGTGAGCACCTCCCGCAGTGGAGGGTATTGTGGGTGTTTCCCAGGGACCCCCCCCCCCTCTCCCTCTCATTAATCTTTGAAGCCTGGGCCCACCAAAAGCCTGGGCCCACCAAAAGCCTGGGCCCACCAAAAGCCTGGGCCCACCAAAAGCATCGCAGGACTTCTGCCATTGTTCCAAAACGTGATTTGACGGGACACGTGGGCAAATCCGGTTTTTCCCCCACAAATCTGTTTCTGAACCCACGCCACAACGCCCGGCCTCTCCCCCAAGCCCCTCCCCCCCGCCTCTACCTCACACCAGCCCGGACGCCCGGTGTCCCCCAACACCTGCGAGCCCACCGCCTCCTGTTGTGGCCTGACCTGGGCAGGGCCCATCCCCCTCACGCTGCTGCTGCACCGGGGGTGCACCCCCCCCCCCCCCCGGCGCTCGGGGGGAGGGGGGGGGGGGGGGGTCCAACTTCACTTCACCCGGGTCTCCAAAATGGCTCTGGGGGAAGGCGCACCGGCCCGCGGCGCTGGTGGGGGGCCGCTATGGGGAGCGCAAATGTGGGGGGTAGAGGGGGGGGGGGGGGGGCAGGGACCTTCGACTTTCTCGTCTTCGGCCGATTTCCCCTCCTCCGGCGCATTCTCTGGGTCTGCAGAACCGGACTTGTTCTGGGCCGCCGCGTTGGTGGCCTCGTCCAGGGTACTGCAGCAGCGAGGGGCCGTGTGGGAGGCAAGGGGATGTTGGGGCCCAACCCCCCCCCCCCCTTTCCCGCAGGAGTCATTTCGAGGGACTGAGGGTCGAGTCACGACATGTGAAGATGAGGAGGGGGAGGACAACAACCCAAGGGCACTGGCTGGGTGCCCCGGGGGCCCTCTCCATCGGGGTCTGTGCTGGTGCTTTGCTCGTGTTGTGTGGGATGCATCACAGGCACCACACGACATCCAGTGCGGCAGTACAACGCCGTCAGGAGCATGCGGCGTGACCAGGGATGCATTGGAAAGGGGGGGAGGTACCCCCCCCCCCCTCCAGGGCGCCCAGCCTATGCCCAGCCACTGTCCCCTTGAACCAAGTGCCAGGCCCAATGGCATTTGCAACCGAAAGTATCCGCCCCCAACCGCTTCAGCAACCCCCTCCAACCGCCTGCCTAACCGCCTCTGGGGCCGCCTGGGAGGTGCCTTCCCTTCCAATGCAACCCTGGGCGCGACCCCGTCCCCACAGACCCCTTTTGGCGAGTCCCAAGATTTAATTTTTAGTCTTAATTGTAGTTTTAGTCAAAATGACGAAATTTGAAGAGTTTCAAAAGATGTGCCAAAATCGTGTCTTTCGACGTCGAGGGAGGGAGGTCTGTGGGTGCGTCACCTCAAAACAACAGGAGCTGAAGCGGGGGGAGGGACATGGGGAGTCCCCGTGCACTTCCAAAGGGCCGACGTCTGGTGACTCTTTGCGGCAACGAGCACCGCGATTCGGAGTCGCGCACAGGGCCAGGAGAGCGAAGACCGTATTGTAGGGACACCGGGGGTGCACATCGGAGGGTCGCGAGGTTTTGGTCTGCGGTCGGGTGTACGAGGGCGACCTCCTGTGCTCTGTGGGACCTGCGGTTCTGTTGCCCCGCCCCAACGAACGGTAGCCTGTGTCCCACACACACCACCACCGCCCGTTGGCCAAGCCCATGTCTGGTTTCCCCAGTGATCAATACCTCGCCAAACCGTCCATTTTCTGGCAGTCTTTGAGAAGGTGTGGCCCACCCACCCGTACCAAACGGGGCGTTGGCAGCAACAAGGCAACACGGTCCCCGACCTCAAAAATGCTCTGCGTTGGCGCCTTCATTGCGTCCCAACGAGATATGGCATGTGCAGACAACGGCCGGAAGGCCCCGTGCCCCAGGGATGCATGGGAAAGCCCCCCCCCCCCCCTCCAGGGGGCCCAGCCTATGCCCAGCCACTGTCCCCCTGACGGCAGGTGCCAGCCTCAATGGCATTTGTAACCGACAGTAACCACCCCCAACCGCGTCGGCAACCCCCTCAGACCGCCCATATAACCGCTTCTTGACCCTTCCCTTCTAATGCCTCCCTGCCGTGCCCCTGTGCGGGACCCCCAGGCGTTGGATCAGTCCATGCGGGTCCGCGTCCGTGCGAAGGCGCATGTCCTCTGCCACCCCCTCCGCCTGCTCCGCCCCACGGTCTGCCACAGGCCCACGCCGGCCCGGCCGCCCCCCCCTCCCTCGCCATCCGCGCGCCGGGGCCCCCACACCTGTAGTACACGCTGTGGCACACGTCCCACATGCGGCGGGAGGTCAAATGCGCCGGGCGGTCCGCCGTCTGACGCTCCGCGGGGGACCGCCAGTTGCCGTACTTGTGGATGCATTGGAAGATGGTCATCCCGGAGGAGAGTGGGTTGCTTCCCTGATCGATGTGGAAGGAGGGTGCAGGAGGGGGGGGCATGACCCCGGGTTGTGTTGCCGCCTGAAACGGGCGGCGCCTATGGGCCTCTCGCAACTTCCACTGGCCCGAGAGGGGGGGGGGGGGACTGGAACCCAAAAGTTTGTGGACCAAAAACAGCGAAATCAATATGTCCTTTTGTAAATTTCATTTTTTCCCACAATGACCTCCGGGTCCAGAGGGGGAGGGGGCGTAACCCCCCCTCCTCCTGCGGTTGTCAGCCGTTCTAATACATCCCTGCCCTCACCCTTCCCTTGAACCCCCTCCCTCCGCAGGGGGCGGCGCCCATCAGCCTCTCACCCCCTCTTGCCCTCCTCCTCCCCCGCCTGGCCTATCCGTCCCTCCCTCCTCCCCTACGATCCGGGGGTGGCAGGCCTCACGGACGTGAGAGGCCGGGGTGGGGCTGTGCTGTGCATTGTCATCCGGGGGCAATGCTGTGCACTACGTCGGTGCCCGCGGGGCTGCATGTCCCCGGGGCTGCACGTCCCCGGGGCTGCGGTGCACACCACCGCCTCCGGACGCCGTCCCCGTGTGGAGGCCCTCACCCCATGTCCCCATCCCGATCAACATTCTGAGTCCCAACAACCCCCCCATCGAGGAGCCAGGGCAGGGGCGACGGCAGCGTGGGGCCCCATCGTTGCGGAATGTTGGGGGGGGGGACTTGGACGGCCATTGAAAGCCATCGAGATGAGCGGCTGTGTTCTGTGGGACCTGCGGTTCTGTTGCCCCGCCCCAACGAACGGTAGCATGTGTCCCACACACACCACCACCGCCCGTTGGCCAAGCCCATGTCTGGTCTCCCCAGTGATCAATACCTCGCCAAACCGTCCATTTTCTGGCAGACTTTGAGAAGGTGTGGCCCACCCACCCGTACCAAACGGGGCATTGGCAGCAACAAGGCAACACGGTCCCCGACCTCAAAAATGCTCTGCGTTGGCGCCTTCATTGCGTCCCAACGAGATATGGCATGTACAGACAACGGCCGGCCCCCCGGGCAGTATTGCCGCCAGCCCCTCATACTGTGGACACAGGCTTGTCCACTGTGCGGCCAGAGCGCATGCCTGTGGCTGATGGCGGTCTGACGCCTTCCTGGGGCAAAGGCATGACCCCCAACATGACACAACACGCGCGCGCGCACGGCATGAGGAGATCAAGCGCACAGCGGAAGCAGAGCACTGGTCGTCAAAAACAGCTCGTCAGGCCAATATCACAATCAAGTCATGGAGGCCAGGCGCCTTTCTGACGGACAGTGATGAAGAAGGTGCAATGTGCATCAACTACCTGACCATCGCATCATTGCTCCGCAACGTCCATCGACCGTATACGAGAGTATGAACACCAGGTATGCCCCATGCAGACACACACACACACACACACACACACACACACACACACGTTGAGAACTGCGAGACAAGAACAAAGCAAGAAAAGCGGTGAAACCTAAACCCCTCAGGAACAGCAGAGCTGTCCTAGACGTCTTTCGGTCTGGTGAAGATGACAGGGACACATACACACACACACGCACACACCATCTTCAGCACCGCCTTGGCCTGTGAAGTGCTGTCGCCGCTGGGGCATCCTGATGCGCTTGCCCCATTCGCGTCACCCTTTTTCTTCTCCACGTCCTTCCCCTTGTCTTTGCTGACCTCCTGTTGGCAGCCAAACGGGTGGAGGCAGGCCTTCGAATATCCGGTTCCCCATCTGTTCCCAAAAGGAATCCTTGAATCCGCAACAACAACAACGAAATCCGCAACAACAACAACAACCACAACAACAACATCCACAACAACAACAACAACAACAACAACAAGGGCAACAACAACAACAACAACATCCACAACAACAACAACAAGAACAACAACGTCCACAACAACAACAACAACAAGAACAACAACAAAATCCACAACAACAACAAACAACAACAACAATAACAACAATATCCACAACAAACAACAACAACACAACAACATCCACAACAACAACCACAACAACAACAACAACATCCACAACAACAACAACCACAACAACAACATCCACAACAACAACCACCACAACAACAACATCCACAACAACAACAACAACAACAACAACAACCACAACAACATCCACAACAACAACAACAACAACAACAACAACAACAACAACAACCACAACCACAACCACAACATCCACAACAACAACAACAACAACAACAACAACAACAACAACAACAACAACAACAACCACAACAACAACATCCACAACAACAACATACACAACAACAACATCCACAACAACAACATCCACAACAACAACAACATCCACAACAACAACATCCACAACAACAACAACAACAACAACAACAACATCTACAACAACAACAACAACAACAAGAACAACCACAACCACAATAACAACAACATCCACAACAACAACAACAACAACAACAACAACAACAAGAAGAACAAGAACAACGACAACAACAACATCATCCACCTCCTCGCCTAGGGACACAGCACCCTTACGGTTGCTGGCAGGGCTATATAAGAGTGGAGGAGATAGTAGCCCTGTCCAGCGGCGTAAGGCCCTCTTGCCTCCTGCGGATCCGAGGTGTGAATGGTAGGCCTTTGTTGAGATCAAGGCCTGATCCAGGAAACTCGAGGTCGCGATGTGATCAGCATGTGCAAGCAACAGACCAGAAAAAATTCAACAGCAAGGTCTGGCACATGGTCTGGGAAGCGCGACAGGAAAGCGAGGTGTGACCAGCAGGCTGCCAGTGTATTGCACACTGTGCCCATGCGATAGCATGAGGCCTGATCTGAGAAACTCGAGGTCGAGATGTGCACAGCAAGCGACGGGGATCCACGACGGCATCATCAGCGATACCGTGTGCTTGGTCTAGAAAGCTTGGCTATGACGTGTTGTTCGAGAGCCCTTGCAGTGCCGCTTGTGCACCAAGGTCAAAGGCTATGCACTGAGGCGGCTGGCCTCAGTGACCTACACCAATGTCGACCCAAAGCCACCAACTGGCATGCATCCATGGCACAAGGTGAGCTGCGGTGAGACGGTGTAGCTTCGCTGTTTGGGTCCAAGGGACAAACAATGTTCCGAGGATTGTGCTGTGTCTTCCGGGGGGAGGACGCGCAGCCGCACGAGAAAGAACAAGCGCTTCACCGCTACACTGCTACACAGCTACAACAACATCCACAACAACAACAACAACAACAACAACAACAACAACAACAACAACCACAAGCACAACAACATCCACAACAACAACATCCACAACAACAACAACAACAACAACAAGAACAACCACAACAACAACATCCACCTCCTCGCCTAGGGACACAGCACCCTTACGGTTGCTGGCAGGGCTATATAAGAGTGGAGGAGATAGTAGCCCTGTCCAGCGGCGCAAGGCTTTCTTGCCTCCTGCGGATCCGAGGTGTGAATGGTAGGCCTTTGTTGAGATCAAGGCCTGATCCAGGAAACTCGAG
>OZ038391.1:24872395-24878185 GCA_964036045.1 Eutreptiella sp. 'Long Island Sound 2002'
CCCCGGTGCCACGCCGCTGCAGAGGGCCCAGTGCACCGCCGCGCACATCCATCCCCCGAGGCCCGCCCCGTGGGGCGCGCCACCGCCCAGTGCCATGGCCCAGGGCTGCTCCTCAACAGCGGTCAACTCAGGGGCTCACTGGTGCGCCAGCGGGTGAGTGAGGGGCCCATTCGGGCACCCGGGTCTCGAGAGGCTTGCCCCCCTACGGAGACTTGTGGGTTTACGCGGTTGTGTGGTTCACAAACAGACACGCAAGCTCAGCAAAACAAAATCCTTATCAGTGGTACCATAGGCGCCTTTCGGTCTGGCAAGAGAGTTGCAGCAGGGTGTGATCCACTCACCAGGTACTGGGGTGTGGCTAGACTTCATGCAGTGCGGCCTACAGAGACTTGCCCCCCCCCCCCCCGCCACCTCCTCTCGATTGGCAGTTGGAGGGGGGGGGGTCCTCCGATCAGGGCATCCCGGGGGCATTGGGTCACCGCCCCCCCCCCCCCCAAATTGATGATGGGGTGGACCTCTTGTGCCAAACCGCTGGCGTCCATCATCTCCAGAGAGCCGCTGGACGGCGATGGTGGTGTGCCCTCCCCCCCCCATACACACGCCGCAAGGCAGAGGACTGCAGGAGATTCCAGACCCCCAGGGCCTGTGGCGGGGGCATCCCCCTTCATGAGATAACCCCCTTCCCCTTCATAGCCCCCCCCCCTCCCCCGAGTGGAAAGCGGTGGTATGGCGGTGCGAGGGGCACGCGCACGGCAGCACTGCAAAACAGAGGTTCGTCAGTGCCCAAGACAATACCACAGGTCCCCCTCTGCCAACAGGAAAGCGGCGATGGAGGGCCCGGCATCGGGGCATCAACGGGGGCACGTCATGCGGCAGCGGGTGTGCACAGAGGCTGGCGCTGTACTGAGCCGCACAACCCCTACACCCCTGCCCCCCCACACCCACCCCCGCCCCCTCATGCCTCCCCCTTTGGCTCTGCCTGCGGCTGAGTTCGGAAGGCCCCGCCCCGCCCCACCCCCACACCTCCCCCACCGCCGCACTGGCCAGCAGCTTGGACTGGATGAAGTCCTCCACCGCACCCACCGTGGCCAGGGGCTCCACCATCACCGTCGTCCCGTGGCTCTCGTCCCGCACGTGCTCCCCGTTGCCGTCCGTCCTTCTCGTGCACCAGCGTCACTTGAACGGCTGCATCAACATCTTGAGGCAGTTCAGAGTGCTGCTCGTCATGTTGTTCTCCGCGTAGTCATTGACGTAGATGGGGAAGTTCTCCTGCGACGGGGCAGAGCGGTGTTGGGCTTGGGGAGGGGGGGCGGGGTTGGTACAAGGCCTTGGTGGTTGGCTCTGTTAGCCTGTGGCGGCGCCTATTGGCCTCTCGCCCTTGAACCTTCTGCTATGACAAGCAGACATTCCGCACTACTGAGGGCATCCGCACTGCCGCGGGCATCCCCCTGCCCCTGCCGGGGGGGGGGGGAATCCAGAATGCAAATTCTGCCCGTGGCGAAGGGGGGGGGGGGCATTCTCACGCGCACAAGGGCAGCCCTGCCCGCCCCCCACACACAGCCCCTAACGACCACTGCCTGGGGCGCCTCCGCGCGCGGCAGGACACCCACCAGCAGGACACGACTACCACCGCCACGACCTGCCCCACAGGCCCCCCACCAACGCAACCAGCAGCACCTTGGCATCCCCCCCCCCCCCCCCCCCGCAGCCCCCCCAAACAACCATTCACAGCAACAGCCCTCCCACTGACAAGATCCCTGCCACTGGGGTACCACCACCACCACCACAGGGCCCTCTGACATCCGCTGTCCACTCCAGTGCCACACCACCGGGGGGGCACCCGATGGAAGGGGGGTCTTGTACATGCCCTACACCCGCTGCACGCCACAGTCACATGCCCTCAGGCAGTGGACGCCTCCTCTGAGGGTCCTAATCCACAGGCCTTGTGTGGAGTGGTGGGCCACCCCCCTGCAATGGATGGGCACACAACCCCCCCTCCCTCCCCATCCCGAGTGGAGGCCTCCCTCAAAAGGCGCACACGTACGTACCCCCGGAAGTACCCCCCCCGCATACTCTCCCTCAGCCTCGCTGGCACCCCCCCATCCCCGCGCTTCTGAGCATCACGTTTGATACCGCACAATCAGTTTACTTGGGGGGTGACCCCTGCCCCGGTGAGGGGATCTCAGTAGGATCCAGCCCCACATGCCGGTCAGCTCAGTAGGAAGGAGCCCCGCCCTACGGGCAACTGAGTAGGACCCAGCGACATCCACAAAGCTCCTCACTGGGAACCCGCCCTGACCCCCCCCCCAAACTAAGCAAAGGCCTGGTTGCCGTAACGACATCCGGCACAGCCCAGACAAGGACATGCAACCCTCGAAACGCCTCAAAAGCTCTTCACAGCAAAGAGGACGGAAGCCTGACCCCTTGGGGTATCACCGAACACCAAAGCGGCAGACTTCACGACAATCCTCCGCCGGCGCGTTTGCCGCAGAATCCTCCGAAACCCAGTGCCACCCCTCACGAACGGGCCGGGTCGGCCCCCAAGGCCTCGGGGCCGTCCCATGTCGCCATGCCTCACGCGCAGGAGGGGCAAGACAGTCTGGGAGGGGGGTACCTCTTGGCTCAGCGCCGCCTGCAGCTTCTGCACCAACAACTGGAGGTGGTTGTTGCGGCCCGGCTCCTGCACAGCCACGACGCGGGGCATGAGGCGAGTGCACATGACGGGGGATGCCCCCCCTCGTGTCCCAGTGCGTGAGGGCCGGTGAAGCCCTTGCCCTGACAGCCCCTGGGGGGGGGGGGGGGTTGGCACAAGGCCTCGGTATTAGGTTGTTTGCCTTTGGCGGCGCCTATTGGCCTCTCGCCACTGCTCATTCTGACCCTCTGTGGGCCCGAACGTGTTTTGGTTGTGTCAACGGAGCCCCCGGATGGACTTGTCCTGTTGGACTACTCCGGGGGTCGGCCGCCCGGAGACGGGCTGTTGCCCTGTGCCGTTGACCAGGGGGCATCCAGATGCACAACCCGAGTCCATGCGGGGGTTTGCCGACTCCAGCACTGACTTGAGCACGGGGGGAGGGGGCGGCATCGTGGGTCCGGGTTTCAGTTCGGGCACAGGTAGGGCAGGCCCTACAAGCGTCCCATGGGCCTCAGGACCAGGGGGGTACAGGTCCAGAGGCGGCAGTAGCAGCGGTGTGAATGGGGCGGGGGCCGCGGTATTCGGCGATGACGATGCAGCCCGGGGAGGTGGGAGGACCCAACACCAGGGCGGTCCTTAAGGGGGGAGGGGGGGGGGGAGTGTTCCAAAACAGCAGTTCTGCAAATAGACCGCATGTAGCTCATGCGTTCAGCCATTGCGGTTGGCAGTTGGTGGCGGTTGGTGGCCGTTGGCAGTTGGTGGCCGTTGGCACGGGTTGGCGGTTGGCGGTTGGTGGTCCCCGGGGGCGGTCACTGGCCAAAAAAAAAAAGGTGGTTCCTTAAGGACCCCCCCTGTCCAAGACAGACACCACAGCACGTGACAATTGGCCCTTCAATGGTCTCACCCACGCGCATCGACATGGGTGTGGGGGGTCAGTTGTGGTGAGGACGTCTGCGGCTCGAGTGAAAGCCGGGCCCCCGTACAAGTGCCAGGGTGTCCACGCCCCGCGCTGAGGTGCGGTGAGAGGGCCTCTGCATCGCGCAACCCTCGCCCCTCCCCTCCTCCGCGCCCCCACCCTCCCCGGCGGTCTCACACGTCGGCAGGGGCCCGGGGGTCACCCGCCCCGCCCCAGTGACCCTCCCAAGGGGGCCAGCCCGTCCACAGACCTGTTGTGACTGCTGCAGAGTGGCGGCCAGGCCTCCGTCGCTGGGCACCACCGTGCACGTCCGGCCCAGCACCCGAGGAGCCCCCCCCCCTCTCGATGCGGTCGTATCCGTCCTTGCCCTGGGGCTTGCACGTCAGGTAGAAGAGCAGGGCGTCGATGATGCCGGACGTGATCACCTGAGGGCAGCGGTGGGGAGGCTGTGCTTGGCCCGCAGCCCTGCCCCCCAGCAGATCACACGGCTCCACCCGTCAACCTCCCAACGACCAGGATGCATTAGAAGGGAAGGGGCCTCAGGGGCCGCTGCAGAGGCAGTTAGGCAGGCGGTTGGAGGAGGTTGCCGAAGCGGTTGGGGGCGGTTACTGTCGGTTACAAATGCCATTGAATATGGCGCTTGGCGTCAGGGGGACAGGGGCTGGGCATAGACCGGGCGCCCTGGAGGGGGGGGCACCTTCCCCCATCCAATGCTTCCTGCCACCGCCGAGGGAGGGCCGACGCACTGTGGACTGCATGTGTTGACCCCTCATGCCCGCCGCTCATCTCTGCCGTTGAGGGCCACGGGGGCTGCTCCGTGGCGGGCACTGTGCCGCGGGCTGCGGGCTTGCACATGACGACGGGCCCATGGGCCCTCGGCCCTGGGGTCTCATGGGGGCATCAGCAGAGGCCCATGCAGCACCCGCAGGCCCACCGAAGAAGCGCATGCCCAAGGGCCACCCCGGCGCTCACTTTGGCAATGCATGGCCCGCAGCAGGGGCTTCTGGCTGTGCCCGTGTGGCCGAGGCCGGTTCCCCGAGGGGGGGGGGGGATTGTCCTCTGGGAGGACCCCCCATTTTGGAGGTTTCCGCCAGCGATTCGCCGCAGCCCATCAGCGCCCCCCAATCAGGAATCGGTGTGTACTATGGCCAGTTCCCGAACGGGGGGTTTCTGCCCTCGACAACACCGGGAATCAACCCGGGGCATCAAACCGCAAGTACGCCTGTCGGGAGTCCCCTCCCCGGTTTCTGAGCAGGCGATTTCTGTCCTCAAGGACATCAATCCCCCGTACAGGGACCGGGGGTCTCTGAAAGACAATGCCCTAGTGAATACCCATCAACCCCGTTTGCAAAAAGGCGCCGGGCGAAGATTCCGACCCGCCAGCCTGACCTCCCTTGCCCACCTTTGTCAGCTTTGCCCCCGGGGGCGTGGCGCCCCCGGGCGCTTTGGGGAGAAGCGCTGACTGTTTGGCTTCTGGGTTTTGTCCTTTGACGGCCTCCAGACCCCCTGCGTGCTGTCCTGTCATTCGTGGGGGGTAGCAGGGCCGAAAACCCACCTCCATTCTGACTGGTGCCCCGTCGTTTTGGGGACTTGACCGCATCGGCGTCCACAACAGCAAATGGACACAGCGCTGTTGGCGGTCGACAAGCAACTGGTGGCAGTTGGAGGGCTTCTGGGTTCTCCCAGAGGACAATGTTCCCCAAATCTGGAACTGCCTCTACATACCCACAAGCATGAGCACCCTTGCAACCCTTTTTTCCTTGTGCCCCTGGTCAATCAAACCCCAGGAGGACAGTCATGCCGCCATCCAGTTTCGTGGAAAGGCTCCGTCCCAAACATCATATCACGCAAATCCCAATTTTCCAGCGAAGATTTCCATTTGTGGTGACACCCCATGGCCGGAGCTGCTGGTTTGGCGTGGATTTAGGGCCCATGTTTCCAGCAAACCCCACAGAGACGAGGGCTGGAAGAACTTTGTTGGCTTGAAATCGAAAAATAAACAAAATCGTGTTTTCGAGGTCAAAAGATGGGACCTCAGACCTTCCCCCCCGGTGGACCGCCACTTGCCCCGAAAGTCCACGGCGCCAAAGAAACAGTGTCCTCCTGCCACTCCAGAGGCACGCCCCCGCGCATCACCCACCTCATAAGTACTAGAAGCGTGTCTCCTCTGGCACCGTGCGATCTGCCATGCCTGTGGCCCCGGTCCTTCGCTGTGGCCGCCTCCCGGGCTTGCGGCCGCCAC